>CM037795.1:38423264-38473264 GCA_021229015.1 Solen grandis | reverse complement strand
GTATTTCTAAATGATTGATTTAATTTCTTTACTCTCTTTTCATATTTCTTTTCTCTTAATGTCTGACTACTTTCCTATAGCTTCATTTTAGTTTCTGACAAGCTTTGTGGTCTTTTATAATTACACTATACATGAAAGGATTATATTCTGGCATCAACTTGTTTCAGAAATGACCTTTGTGCATAAGTATAGCATTATGATTCCAAAAGATTTTTTTTTTACTTATTTACGTCAACACAGGCCTTAGCCAACTGTCCTTCTTTCTGACCAGGCCGTATCTAACATCATACAACAATTTCATGGCCCAGTTGTTATGCATTTGACTCCAAATCAGAATGTTGGAGTCTGAACCCTGTAAGGGTCCAGAATCTTTCATGACCTTCCCTGGAAACATATGCTTCAATACCCACAAATACACCCATAAAGAAAATACTGTCCAACTCTAGGGAATCAAATTACTTCAATTTGAATTGTGTGTATTTGTTATTTTTCTATATGGAAAGGAACAAACTTCATGTGTAAAATTTGTCTTAAAAGCTACTGCTACCCTGGCTGAGGGGTGGATATTAGAGTGAGTTTTTCTAGGATGGAACCATCTAACAATGACATTTTTATTGTGTATATATGCTCACAAAACTATATAATATTACAGTATGCTACATGTTCTCTTAAAGTTGTTTATGTTTTTTAACACTCATTATCAATATTTCTTATTATATTCACATGGAAACAAGTTCTCACTATATGTACCAATCACCTCAATAGTTCCTCAGCTGGACCAGTACTATGAGCCTAGGACATGAAAGATTCCCTGTGTCAGTAGGGTGATAACACACAATCTTGTAAGCTACCATTAGACCATGGCATTCTCTTTGATTTGCACTTAAGTTTTAATGGTAATATCTTATTTCTTCTAAATTTGTGAACATGCAGAATAGGTAATTGTAGTCATACCCTGCAGTAAGACTGGCTAAGACAGGAAAGTTGATGAGCATCAAGTCCCGCGCACTGACTGGTAGTCCCGCTGCAATAACAGTCGCAACAATGTGTGCAGCAGTTGTTCCATTATTACCGCTCACAAAATCTTCATGTTCTTCTTTGTAGACCATATTTATCAGACAGTGGATTTTCTTTTGTTGTTGATGGTTACTTGATGGTAAATTTCTGTAATATCAAGCAAGAGAAATAATCTCAATCCAATACTTTTGCAATTTTATTTTATTTTCTAAAGAAATCTATCTTTATCATCAACTCATTCATCTTTAGAATTTCAAGGCTTAAATCAAAGGACTGAGAGTCCTAATGTTGCGTTAATTGGAACTGTTTTATTGATTTTCTACAGCAAATGGATCTGGTACATGTAGCTATATGTCATTTTACTGTGAGAGTCGAATAAATTTCAATGAATGACAATTTCATTTGCCATATACGGTACCTATCAGATAAACCAAGGACATTTTACATGCCAGAGGAGTAATATAATCTCAGTAGAGATTAAGGAGTAATACTGATCTACTACCTCCACCACTGGCTTATGTTACACAATATCATTTATAGTATGTCACATTGTCCCAATTTACATTAGAAAATACTGTCAATCTAAGAATAATTCAATGCAATTTGAAGTGTGATTTGTTATTTTTTATGAAAGAACAAACTTCATTGTAAATTTGTTTAAAGCTACTGCTGCACCTGGAGATGGAAATTAGAGTTGAGTTTTTAGGATGAACCATCTATATGACAAATATCATGCCAAAACTATAATATTACAGTATGTACATGTTTCTTAAAGTTATTTTAAGTTTTTAAACTCTTCATATTTTATTATATTCAAGTGGAACCAATTCTCCATTTACCAATCACCTCAATATTCTCATGGACCAGTACTATGACCTTAGTTACTATGATAAAGTATCCTGTGTCATAGGTGATAATCAAATCCTTGTATACCTTAGACAATGGAATTCTTTTAATTGATTTAAACCGAATAGATAATATTTATCTTCTAATTGTACCAACCTAGCAGCTAAAAGGTAATTGTAGTACCGCAGTAAGACCAGCATTTGCGAAAATTTGGAAAGACGGAATTTAATGACGAGCCAGGTGACAAATAACAGTCGCAACAATGTTGCGATTTTCATTAACGCTCACAAAATCTACATGCTTTTCTTTTAACCAATTATCAAAAGTGATTTTCTTTTGTATTGATTGGTCTTGTGGTAAATTTGTAATTCAGCAAAGACAATAATCAATCAATACTTGCATTTTATTTATTTTAAAGATCTATTTTATATCAAATCTTCCATCTTAAATTCTCAAGTTAAATTTCAAAGGACTGAGAGCCTAATGTTGCGTTAAAAACTGGAACTGTATTACATTGAAGTCCTCGATTTTCACGGGAAAGGATCTGGACATGTAGCTATAGTCATTTTACCGAAAGTCGAATAAATTTTAATATACAATAAATTGCATTTCGTTATTACAGATAACCAAGGACATTTTGAAACATGGAGATAATAAATCTTAGAGTATTAAGGAGTAATAATCCTACTTAACTAACACTCTTAATTTAACAATATCATTTATATATGTTCACATTCGACAATTGCTGTTGCATATAGGAGTGTAATAAACTTATCAATAATATTCAGATGGAACCTAAGTAAAAGTGCCACTTCATAGTCTCATAAAGTTATAACACAAAAAATAATTGTTTATACATTCAGACATGCCATGAAAATAATATACAAGTTAAGTCTTAAAGTTTATGCAGAGTATGGACGACAAACATCATGCATAAAAGATTCTCAATTTTTAAATTATTTTAAATGTTTTATGATGGTTGTGTCCTTTACCCTAATTTCGGTACAAACCACATAATATCCCCCATTATAGGTTTTCCTCAGTGATTAAAGGTATCCATTACAAATGTTATAACCATTATCTATGTTTTGGAAAACAAATGGAGAAATTGTTAAACTGATTTAAAACCGAACAAGAAAATATTTTACTGCATGCTAACAAAACCTGTTACAGTTAAACATATTTCTAAGGGAGGTCACTCTCAGGCATTTGTCAAAATTCTGGAAAGAGGTAATATTTTAAAATATAACAGGACAAATGGTTAAAATTAAACTAGTATTAACTTTTTGATTTTACAATGTACAAAAAACAAAAAGATACAGAGAAAGACCGTGTTCATTACCCAGTTCAAATGGTAAAAATATCTTACTCTTAAATTCGCCAACATTTGTTTTCACGATTTTCGGACCCACCTTTCGTTTCCTGTCATTTCGGCCTCCTGGATTTTTAGACGACTGTAAATATATCCTAGAGTGCCCAAATTGCGCCCCCCTAAGATTTAATTAGGAAATGCAACATAAATAAAATACATACAATAAAAACTGTTTACGTACCAATTAATTCTATCAAATTCACATTGATACCCCCAAAATAATTCTTTTATAAATAATTATTCACTCGAAAATAACATTAAAAACATTACGAGTCAAATATTATGCCATCATTTTGTGTGGTCCTAACTCCGCTCCCTAGGTGACGTCATAGCAGTTGCGAATTGTACACGTATGACTTCCATTTATAAATATGTAAACACAGCAGATGGAATTTCTGAGATACTTTTATTTTAAGAATTTGAGTGTAAAAGGGCCATTCTGTGTGGAAATCATTTTGTACTAAGAAAAAAACATATAAAAAGAGTGGTGCAAGATAAAATTTGCAATATTTATCAGTTTGAATTAAAATTTCGTACAAAAATCATCTGAGTTTATTTACAGAAACATCGTAAAAAAATATTACAGTCGCTTGTGCGTGTGATAAAATAGCGAGACTACAATAAAAAAAAAAGGAAGGTGGCGGAGTTAGGACAGGTCGGCGCAGTTAGGACCTCCAATGATATATTGATAATAATTGCATGGTGAATCATTTTCACAATTTCATGAATATGATTAGATTTTAAGAAACTTTTAAGTGTCCAGTTTGGTAAATTTTAATCATATTCTGGAGTATCAATAGTCCTTTGAATATTCCGCCGCTTTTTGATAATTTTAGTTGGGGAAAAGCTACTACTGACATAACATGGAAAATGAAAAATGACAAAAATATCATATATAATGAAGGAAAAAGTTGAAATAAGTTACATCTGGGTCTTGAAATAAGGACTAGCAATAGAATATCCAGTTCTCGACAGCAGAAAAATTATAGATACCGACTTTCCGATTTTTTTGGCAGGTGCACGCTCTACACCACCATCTTTTGGATCAAGCGTGACTCATTTGCATATATGCAAAATAGGGCACAGTTCCGCGAAGTTTTATATAAAATCTAAATTGCTAGATAAAAATTAACATCTAGAAACAATTTGTCAAACAAGTTATAAATTTTAAGTATAAGAGAAATAAAACAGTGGCTAAGCAAGCAAATTCCTTTCTGTATATTGGAATCATTTGACCGTCAGTTCATTTTCTCCAAAGAAGGTAGCAAAAATCTAAATATACTGCAAACAACTTTTTTTTAAAGTGGCCCCATGCCCTAATTAAGTAAATGTTGTTGAATTCAACTCACTGGTTTTATAAATAAAATATTTACATTTCACCAATACACTTATATATGTGAATACTAGAGATGTTTATAAGATCATCACATTTATATTTAAAGAACTTTTATCTTCTAATATTATTATCAGTTAATCACAGAAATTCAGTATGGAAATATACTGAAAGAATGTATTCCTCTTCAAAATATAATATTTCTTTGTTAAATTTTTATTTTGATACAATATTTTTTTAGTTATAATATGCACATAAAAATTAATGGATAAAGATTATATTAATGGTAGAAATTTGTAGTCATGTTAGATATTATATTAAAATTCATGTTATATACATGTTGATTGCCCACTCCCTCCCCTAATTAGGAGAGTCGAGGAGGGAAAGAATGGTGTGTACCGGTACTGGCAATACATAAAAGTGCCTTATCAAAGTAAACACATGCTGCGCCAACTGATAAGAAGTTATGGTACGTGTCTGGTGTTTTGTCATGACATTACATTGTTATTTGACATTGTACTAAATAAACATAAACGCACAGTGACATGAAAGAAAACAACCTATCAAAAATATATTTAAAAAGAGCTATAACGATGTTCATTTAGAATTTTGATAAATAATTCATTTTAACTTTCATTACATTATGAATGTTGTGTTTTCATAGATAAGGAAAGATCATTATTTAGCAATAATTATGTTTGATAATTAATTTTATATATGATTATATTACAAAGATATCATATAATCTTAATATTTACATTTAAATTGTGAACACTGTTCATATAATGGCCAGTGTAAACTGACTTTTATGTTGTATAATTATATACACATACAGGTTTAGTCAAAGATTTGTACTTATAAACAGTATAGCATACATCTTGGGTTTAGTAAAATATGTTCTTTAAAACTAAGAAATATGTTAAATTGAGTTCCAACATATATAATTGATATTTTTAACACGATTCTTTCTTTGTGTGAATAAAATAAATGACCAATAATTGCTCATTGGTGTATAAACTACATTGGTATCATCCGTTTCTACATCAATATAGTTCATAATCAGACACTTAGAAACCATCAAACCTCAATACTAATTCATTTTAAAGTTGCAGACTTTCAACATTCACTTATATTTAAATGTGACTCATGTGTATATTTAAATAGCTGAAGCTCCATTCTTTGGTCAACTGTTTCTTTATATACATCAAAATGTGTATGCATGACTGACCTTAATAGTAGCACTTGACCCAAAAGATGGCCGCCACGGTCAGGTGCACTCAAATGATGACTTCATAATTATGAAAACTATCTGTTGTCAAAAAATGAACAAAACAACTCCTCATCTTGAATTCAACATAATCCTAAAAGCATCAATGTTAGTAATTGGAATCAGTCGAAAAAATATTTGTCGATTAATCAGAGGCAAAAGTCACTGATTAATTGATTAATTATGATTAAATACACAATAAACCATTTTGGAGCAAATGCCGATTAAAACCTGCATTTTTTTATGTTTTTATTGTACAACATGAAAACAAAGTACTCTGTTGTTGTTGTATTGGGGTTTACCGTCGCTGCGATAGTATTTCAATCATATAGTGACGTCCAACTGATTAGAGGTGGAGGAAGACCCCGAGTACACAGAGGTACCCGGGTAGAACCAACAACCTACCGCAAGCCAGCTGGAAGGCTTCCTCACATGAAAAATCTGGGATTCGAACCCACAGCAGAAAGTACTCTGTACCATAAAGATTATATAGAACGGAAATAAAGTATAAGAGGTTACAATCAGAGACCAAATTTTAAGACATGCAAAGTGCAACTTTAAAAGTATCCTTATTAAATTTATTTAATTACCCAATCAGATGTGCGCTGAAATATCAACGACACCCCCTCTTTTTTTATAATTTTTATGCTCACCGAAGGTGACGCATATAGTCGCCGCTTCGTCCGTCTGTCCGTCCGTCTGTCCGTTCGTCCGTCCCACTTTCCTTGTCCGGACTATTTCTCAGGAACTAACGGCTTGAATTCAACGAAACTTTATGGGAAGCTTTATTACCAAGAGAAGATGCGCATATCATCAGCATGACCCGGTTCCTAAATTTTTCAAAGAGTTATGGCCCATTGACTTTTTGGCCTATAGTACATATTGCATGATTCTTGTCCGGGCTATTTCTCAGGAACTAATGGCTTGAATTCAACGAAACTTTATGGGAAGCTTTATTACCAAGAGGAGATGCGCATATCGTCAGCATGACCCGGTTCCTAAATTTTTCAAAGAGTTATGGCCCCTTGACTTTTCGGCCTATAGTACATATTGCATGATTCTTGTCTGGGCTATTTCTCAGGAACTAATGGCTTGAATTCAACGAAACTTTTTGTGAACCTTTATTACCAAGAGAAGATGCGCATATCCTCAGCATGACCCGGTTCCTAAATTTTTCAAAGAGTTATGGCCCATTGACTTTTCGGCCTATAGTACATATTGCATGATTCTTGTCCGGGCTATTTCTCAGAACTAATGGCTTGAATTCAAGAAACTTTTGGAACTTTATTACCAAGAGGAAATGCGCATATCGTCAGCATGACCCAGTTCCTAAATTTTTCAAAGAGTTATGGCCCCTTGACTTTTCAGCCTATAGTACATATTACATGATTCTGTCCATGCTATTTCTCATGAACTAATGGCTTGAATTCAATGAAACTTTATGGGAAGCTTTATTACCAAGAGGAGATGCGCATATCGTCAGCATGACCCAGTTCCTAAATTTTTCAAAGAGTTATGGCCCCTTGACTTTTCGGCCTATAGTACATATTGCATGATTCTGTCCGGGCTATTTCTCAGGAACTAATGGCTTGAATTCAACGAAACTTTTTGTGAACCTTTATTACCAAGAGAAGATGCGCATATCCTCAGCATGACCCGGTTCCTAAATTTTTCAAAGAGTTATGGCCCATTGACTTTTTGGCCTATAGTACATATTGCATGATTCTTGTCAGGGCTATTTCTCAGGAACTAATGGCTTGAATTCAACGAAACATTATGGGAAGCTTTATTACCAAGAGGAGATGCGCATATCGTCAGCATGACCCGGTTCCTAAATTTTTCAAAGAGTTATGGCCCATTGACTTTTCGGCCTATAGTACATATTGCATGATTCTGTCCGGGCTATTTCTCAGGAACTAATGGCTTGAATTCAACGAAACTTTTTGTGAACCTTTATTACCAAGAGAAGATGCGCATATCCTAGTACATATTGCATGATTCTTGTCCGGGCTATTTCTCATGAACTAATGGCTTGAATTCAACGAAACTTTTTGTTAAGCTTTATAACCAAGAGAAGATGCGCATATCCTCAGCATGACCCGGTTCCTAAATTTTTCAAAGAGTTATGGCCCTTGACTTTTCGGCCTATAGTACATATTGCATGATTCTTCCGGGCTATTTCTCAGGAACTAATGGCTTGAATTCAACGACACTTTATGGGAAGCTTTATTACCAAGAGGAGATGCGCATATCGTCAGCATAACCCGGTTCCAAAATTTTTCAAAGAGTTATGGCCCCTTGACTTTTCAGCCTATAGTACATATTGCATGATTCTGTCCGGGCTATTTCTCAGGAACTAATGGCTTGAATTCAACGAAACTTTATGGGAAGCTTTATTACCAAGAGGAGATGCGCATATCGTCAGCATGACCCAGTTCCTAAATTTTTCAAAGAGTTATGGCCCCTTGACTTTTCGGCCTATAGTACATATTGCATGATTCTTGTCCGGGCTATTTCTCAGGAACTAATGGCTTGAATTCAACGAAACTTTTTGTGAACCTTTATTACCAAGAGGAGATGCGCATATCGTCAGCATGACCCGGTTCCTAAATTTTTCAAAGAGTTATGGCCCCTTGACTTTTCAGCCTATAGTACATATTACATGATTCTTGTCTGGGCTATTTCTCAGAAAATAATGGCTTGAATTCAACGAAACTTTATGGAAAGCTTTATTTCCAAGAGAAGATTTGCATATCATGGGGGTAACTTTGTCCCTCAATTTTTCACAGAGTTATGGTCCTTTGACTTTTATGCAAACGGTATATCTAGTATGATTCTTGTCCGAGCTATTTCTCAGGAACTAATAGCTTGATTTCAACAAAACTTTATGTGAAGCTTTATTACAAAGAGGAGATGCGCATATCTTCGGCTTGACCCAGTTCCTACATCCTCCCACCCATTGACCAAGGTCTTATTTGTAACAATTACATTCTTCGGGGAGCATCTGTCAGTTCTACTGACTTTCTTGTTCAAAGAGTTATGGCCCATTGACTTTTCGGCCTATAGTACATATTGCATGATTCTTGTCCGGGCTATTTCTCAGGAACTAATGGCTTGAATTCAACGAAACTTTATGGGAAGCTTTATTACCAAGAGGAGATGCGCATATCGTCAGCATGACCCGGTTCCTAAATTTTTCAAAGAGTTATGGCCCCTTGACTTTTCGGCCTATAGTACATATTGCATGATTCTGTCCGGGCTATTTCTCATGAACTAATGGCTTGAATTCAACAAAACTCTATGGGAAGCTTAATTACCAAGAGTAGATACGCATATCGTCGGCGTGACTTTGTCCCTCAATTTTTCACAGAGTTATGGTCCTTTGACTTTTATGCAAACGGTATATCTAGTATGATTCTTGTCCGAGCTATTTCTCAGGAACTAATAGCTTGATTTCAACAAAACTTTATGTGAAGCTTTATTACAAAGAGGAGATGCGCATATCTTCGGCTTGACCCAGTTCCTACATCCTCCCACCCATTGACCAAGGTCTTATTTGTAACAATTACGTTCTTCGGGGAGCATCTGTCAGTTCTACTGACTTTCTTGGTTTTTTTGTCAATATTTCGTCAACGAATTATTTTCGTTGTCATCGTCATGTCAACCAGTAGCTCGTCACTGATTCGTTGACTTTTTGATTAATCAGTCCACCACTAATCAATGTATTCCCTCTAACTAAAATAAATTGTCAATGGTAATGAGAAACAAATTTAAAAAAAAAGTAACCATCTAAAACCATGCAGCGAGTCAAAAATATCATTTCCAAAATGAGCTGAATTGAAAGCCAGACTTTTAACTGGAGTCTACCGTCTCCAAGCAAACAGAGCAAGATTCAATCAGTTTCAAGTAAATCCTACATGTGGACTATACAGTGATGTCGAGAGAATAGAAAATACTTCATTGCAACATGCAAAGTTTTACAACCACTACAAGATAAATTTCTTATAGCAGCTGATGAAATCTTAAACCTATCACCACAAGGAAAAAACATGCTTACTGACAATCTGATTACACAGCTGGTATTAGACAGCATTCCTCTGAATTATCTATACCCTTACCCTGTTGGAACTGTAAGTGCTAACCTTTGCCACTAGTAAAGAGCCAGTCCAGCCTGCACTGCACGTCCATGCAGGCTGGACTGGCTCTTTATATAACTGTTGGCTGACCAACTACAAGTTTTCATCTTGTTATCCCAAAAATTGATAATGGACAGTTCCAAAAAAGGTGCCTTCTAAGTCCATTTGAGAAATTCAGCAGGTTAAGGGTTAAATCCATGGCAATGTAGAAACAGAATTGTATGACTGCAATTTACTCATACAATCCAATATAAATAGGGTGATCACAAGTGTGAAATCATTAACTTCTCTTATTCATTGCTCATTTTTTTCCTCTAGTAATATTTTATGTTTGAATAATATTCCAGATTTTTTTAGATTATTCTCTATTACTGTTAAAATTGTTCAGACTTTCTAACTTCAAATTCATTATATTTATTATTATTATTATTTTAAGGTCACAAATCAATAGGGTGCTATCTGATATTAGGTATATATATTATAGTGAAAAAGAGATATCAGACAAAGTGGAGTCATATATAGGAGAAACTAGCAGTGTAATACAAATGTACGTTACATCAATATCCATGAATAAAATTCTCAGAAAACAGATTTGACACCATTTCTACAAGCTGTTTACCTATAACTGGGTGCCTTGCAAAGTCATCGGGGGGAATCTTTGAGAACAACAGCAACAAATGGCATCATGAGTTCTGGCTATTAAACTCATAAATGCACCTGTCACGAGTATGGTTGGCATAAAGAGACACAATCTATAGACACAAGTTTCATTTAAGTTTTGTGCTCTTCCTAGCAGCACAGATTGAAATTAGATTGCAAAATTTAAGATAATCCAAAAAAGAAGAAGAAACATTATCACACTCAAATGTCCATTTTATGACAGATTGCCCACTGAGTTTTGTAACTGGGAAACAATTACTGTTTTCCTTAACTTTGTGCCCCTCCATCTAGAGAGCCCTTCCAATTGGGGTGGGGGTACATAGCCAATTATGTGGGTAAAAAAAATAACTCTGCATGCGGTAGGTAAATGCGCATGTTGTATTATTAATTATCAAGTGTGAATTTTGTTATGAAGAGGGCAGATAATTTTGTCATACTGTTGGCTATTAGGGATATTGACCTGCAGTATCCAAAAGTAGAACAATATCACTTTTTATTGCTACGCAAATGTATAGATTACAGATGTCTGTTTTTACCTTTTCCAGCCAAAGATGCACACATGCAACTCAGTTTGTGTCCTTGGGACTTGTATAATGTTTTTCTTCACATAAATTTTTAACAGAATAACAAAGTCATGAATACAAGTATACAAAACGAAAACTATTATTATACAACATTGTGCTGATTTGATTCTTAAAATTTGTTGGTAAAAATTGGTCAGTTTCTGTATCATATTTTCAGTCGGAAGCAATGGGTGAAAACCAAGAGGTCAATGTTGACCCATCGCATACGCCTAAACAGTTGATGTCCCGGTTTTATGCCTTACAACAGGAAAGAATAGAGACATACCAGCTGTTTGATGAGTAAGTTTGTCACAGAATTGTCTCTAATATGTCCAGTGTTTGTTACTGTTTTTCATTGATCAAGAAATTGAATTTTATCTCTATATCATTTATTAAAGGCCCATTATATTTCATAATGTTTCAACTTCCATGAAAAAGAAAACAAATTAATCTTGACATATTGTAGACTAATGTCAATGGTACAAATGTGGAAATATCTGTTGCAGAATATCAGGTTAATGCATTGAAAATGTGGCCCAAATTATGCCATTTAGTATTTTGTATGGGCATCAAATATATAAATTTTGCATTGGTGAGTACTACCAAAGAACGATTCGTAATCAGAAAGCATTTGAATTTGAAAAACTATCCCCGAATCACAATTTGCTCATCTGCTACATCATCATCAGTTAATGTACTTGGGATTACTCAATGAAGGTATACGGAAGGTGTATGGAAAACGTGAGAAAATTGAGGAAGATATGCAGAATATGCAAATCTGGTACTTTTGTAAACATTTAAATTATCTTTAATAAAAGATTCTTTCTTATTTATTAATTTTAGTAAAATATTCTTTCTTATCTATTAATTTTAGTAATTTTGTTGTCAGTGAGTTTGTACAGACTGCATTTCTTAACATATCTGTAACACACATTTTGTTGTTGTTGTTGTTTTTGTTGTTGTTTTTTTTTGTTTGAAGAATGAATACACTACTTTTGAAAGAATAATGGGCCTTTAAGAAAAAAAAGAACTCATTTTTTTGCAGTTTTGAATTAAACAGCAGAAGTTTGGAGATGGGATCAAGTCACCTGATCATTTGACATCCTTTGCTCTTTGTTGAGATGAACCTGATCACTGCAGAATTTTGTCTGTCTCCCAGAATTTTGTCTGTCTCTGATCACTGCAGAATTTTGTCTGTCTCCCAGCACTGATCACTGCAGAATTTTGTCTGTCTCCCAGCACTGATCACTGCAGAATTTTGTCTGTCTCCCAGCTCTGATCACTGCAGAATTTTGTCTGTCTCCCCGCACTGTCTGTCTCCCAGCTCTATACTGGGATTATGACAGTGTTATTTCCTGATATGAACGTGAACAGCTTAGAAATGTTTTTTGTTTTTTTCTTTTTAAACATAAATATCATTTCAATATATCTACCAAGGAAGCCATTATTTCAGAGTTTTCATCATTTTCATCATTTTCAAAGCCTGTATATCAAATTTAGATAATGTTAATGCCAGGGTTGTATTTGCCATTGTAATCTAGCAACATATTACATAGAAAAAAAGGTTTGGCTTCAAGCATGTTTTTCTTTCGATTTCCATTCAGAGGTTTTCAGGCATATCTTAAGGGGGCCCCCAACTACAACTTTCCTCTCTACCGACAGTTGGTGAATGAGATCACGCAGACATTCAGCAACATCTCCAAGGCAGTACTGGCTATCAAACATAGGTTTGAAGAACAAAATGAACTTGTTTCTTTGGCAAAAATAATAGACAAGATCCAAGATGCAGAGAAAATAAGACTGGAGCAAGTATGTTATTATTTTGTTTTTTACACTATTATGACACCCAGGAACAGATAGGCTACATATTTGCATAACTACTCAATCATAACAGCTAAACACCCAATTTTTATCTCCAAATTAATGGGTAACAGCTCTAAATTAAGATCTAGAATACTCAGTTAATTAATTCTGTAACCTTTGCAACATACAAACAAATGAAAGAAAATTTGACATTTCTTACATCCACTAAGCTAATATTAAAAGGATGTGGGATGCCAGGGCATCATTGATAGGTGTAGTTTTACATTACCGTAAGTACTTAAAGTATAATTTTTGAAACTATCCTTTGACTCAAATCAGTCCAAATTCTCACAAAGGTATATAAATGTTTTGATTTATTTCTCCATTATTTTAAATATAAAGACATTCCTTATTTACCCAAAAATGCTGATGAAAAAATATGAGGTAAACAAGCAGTGTTTAGCATATTGTTATGCTAAAAGAAGCATGTGTTTCACAGGAACTAGTACATTATCCACAACCATTTATCCAAATTGACCAATATTAAAGGCATGTCATGAAGTAAAAAGACAAGGAACAGATTTAAAGGCCAAGACTGACTTTAGCTTTGTTTTCAGTTCTTAACTGGAGATGCTTTTAGTTTACCTCACAGTGTATTGTAATATTGCTTTTGAAAAGCATGCAAGATGTATGGGTATATTTTTTTATTGATTGTGATATGTTATCAATCCTTACAGACTGCAAGATTACAGATGTGCCTGCAGAAACAGATAGATGAGCCTGCTGCCGAGTCATTAGGCGAGGAAATTGATGAAATTAAACAGAGGTAGGCCACTTTATCCTTATATACACTCAAACAAGTAATATCAGGTGCCATATCCCTTAGTAGTAAGTAATACTTAAGATACTTATAAGCTTAGGATTATCATTCTTATTTTTAGCTCGACTATTCGAAGCATATGAGAGCTATTGTATTCGCCCTTGCGTGGGCGTTGGCGTTGGTGTTGCAGCTTTTGGTTAAAGCTTTGCGTGCAAGTTACTATCAACCTTATATCTCATTAACCGTTTATGGTATTGACTTGAATTAATATGTTCAGGGCATCAGACAACCAAGGTAGATAACTCTTGACTGAATTTGATATGAATTATGGCCCCTTTTTAACTTAGAAATTTTGGTTAAAGTTTTGCATGCAATAGAAAATTTGGTTAAAGTTTTGCGTGCAAGCTACTATCTAGTTTTTATCTCAATAACCATTTATGGTATTGACTTAAAAGTTTATGAATATGTTTAGGGGCATCAGACAATCAAGGTAAATAACTCTTGATGGAATATATTACAAATTATGGCCCCTTTTTAACTTAGAATTTTTGGTAAAAATTTTGCATGCAAGATACTTTCATGCTAATATCTCAGTATCCAGGCATGCGATTGATTTGAATCATCTTTAATATGTTTAGGGGTATCATACTTTCATGGTAGATAACTCTTGATAGAATATGTTTCAAATTATGGCCCCTTTTTAACTTAGAAATTTTGGTTAAAATTTTGCATGCACGTTACTTTCATGCTAATATCTCAGTATCCAGGCATGCGATTGATTTTAAACATCTTTAATATGTTTAGGAGTATCATACTATAAAGGAAGATAACACTTGATGGAATATATTAAAAATTATGACCCTCTTTTAACTTAGAATTTTGGTTAAATTTTTGCGTTCAAGCTACTATCCAGCTTATATCTCAGAAATTGCTTGTGGAATTGACTAGAAAAGTTAAGGAGTGTCTTCAGGGGCATCAGAAAACTTAGGAGGATAACTTTTGGACTAAATTTTAAATGCAAATTATGGCCCTTTTCTAACCTGGATTTTTGGTTAAAGTTTTGCATGCACAGTGTTATTGTGCTTATGTCTCAGTAACTAGGCATGGGATTTGATTTTAGACATCATAAAAATATTAATAAGCATTTTGAATAGTCGAGCGTGCTGTCCTCTGACAGCTCTTGTTCTAATAAAAATACCAAAATATTTCATTTTCAATATAATTAGTTCATAAAGTAACTACATACTTATGCTATCACTTATGCTAGTCATTTACTTACTAGATTATTTGAAGAAGAAAAAATAGATACCTTGGAATGTGTCCCTATAATACTTAGCTCTCTGTATCGTTGATAGAATTCAAGTATGATCCAGTTGTATAGTGATATGCAGGTTTTATCTGTCCAGATTGTAAGGCAGAACATTGATCTGTTATGTAGGATTGGAAACAAGTTTTCACACTTTATATTGACCCTTCTCAGGGGTTCCTGAGTTCAACCAGTAATTGTGCCTGGGAAGGTTGGGAAAGAGTTGTGCCCCTTTTAGAGAATTCTTGACTCACAGATTTATCATTAGTCAGTGAACTTTAGCACTTGACCTTGGCACCATTTATGCTACAGCCATTCAACTGTAAGGAATCACACAGGTTAGATAAACCATCATTAACTAGCCCCATCATTGAGTTGCTTGGCGCAACATGCTATTTTTGGTACTGGTTGTCATGCCACAAGAGGATAGTAGCAGGCTATCACAAATTACTGGTACACAAATGTAGACTAATCAGTAACAGGAGATGACAGGATCTAGCTTTATGATGCTATAGTCCAGTGGGGGCCTCAGTAGCTGAGTGGTTATTGTCCCTGACTTACCTACTGTCACTTAGCCCTTCACCACTGTGGGTGTTAGAAATGTAAATATTAAGAGTCATGTTCATATAAATTTTATTTAATGAATATTTCAGTAACTGTAATTATTTTTTTTTATAAGGTAATTAGTATGAGAATGGTGGTGTTTTATAAATTGATTCATTATAGACGAAACTGACAAATTAATATTTCAGAATCCTGAGTCTTGAGTTTAAACATAGACTCAGGAGGTTGCTGAATTAGGTCTGATCACTTAGATTTTAGCTTTCAGTTGGCAGTTATATGGTTCTAATTCTGATTTCTGTTGGGATCCATAGTCATGTACAGATGTGTTACCCTTGGAACACATTGTCCTTATATGACCTTAGGTCATCCCTAGTCAGATAAATCTTCTGTCAATTTAGATCATTGAAATAGCCTGGCTGCGAGAGGATGAAGCAAGTTTTCCTTTCAAGTTTATAGTGAAATCTTTAAAAATCTTTCTGTCCAAGACTGCTGTGTGGATTTGGGAATAATTAGGTGCAAATGTTCCTCAGTTGACTGCTGCTAAAATAGTCAAATTCAATCAAGATCCATAAAAGCTTGGATGTTAAGTAAATTATTTTCAGTTGAGTGTTCTGTCATTCTATATGGGGCCTCTGTGGCCAAGAGGGTAAAGTCGCTAACTGTAATACTCACTCAGCCCCTCACCGCATGGGTTAGAATCCTGGCAGGGTCTTTCTGATTTTAATGTGAGGAAGCCTTCCAGCTGGCTTGCGGTAGGTTGGTGGTTCTACCCGGATGCCTCCATGCATTTGGGGTCTTCCTCCACCTGTAATTAGCTGGACGTCGCTATATGACTGAAATACTGTAGAAGCAACAATTAACGCAAATAGTCAAGTCATTCTATACATTGACATTTTTCAGATTACAGGAACAAAAGGAAAATATTGTGGAACAGATGGAAGAACTAAAGTACGAGTCAGAGGACCTATACACTGCAGAAGAGGAGGAGGAGGAGGGTGTCCCTCAACCCACACAGTCGGACACACATGTAGACAGATGATACATACTCCATGCCTGATACTGGGATTATTTAGTTACAAGACCAAGTCAAGCAGTTCACTGATTTAAATATGTTTTGTTATTCATCATTGTGACAGCACTTGATATACAACCACAATAATTAACTAAAAGATACTTGCATAGTGTTTTTTTTGTTTTTTTTAGGAGGTTTGGGAGTGTTTCAAATTACCGATATGTTCATTGTATACTGATATATATATGTTCCTGTCATACTTGAAATGTGACAGGTACTTATAAAATGAGCTTAATTAACTCATACCTGTTCATATTCAAGGCTGAAACAAGTTTTTTTACCCAGGTACCCATCATACTATTACTTGCAGGTACCCATGGAGTTGTAGTCATTGCATGAAAACAATTACTTCCTTCATCCTACAATTTAATGGCAGACAATATAATGTTGTATTTATAAGCCGTCAAACTTTTGCTTTCTTTAAATTCATTGGTATTGACTATTAAGCATTGGAAAAAGATTCTAATGATATGCATATTTTTATACTTTGTCCCCAAACAGCCAATGTATCATATCTTTTAGAGTTGATTTCATAGAGGTGATGCATTCTTTGGAGTCCTACATTTGAGAATGATGAAGAAAAATAAACTTGAAATTGACATTAAATTGTAATTCACCAGATATAATACATCATATTTCATGGATTCTTTTCAGTATTAACAGGAGAATGAATGACATGCAATACCAATTTACCATATGATCATTGAAGTTATTGATTTTATCACATTTCAATAAGCGCTTAACAATACAGATTTTGTTCACCCAAAATACATTTATCTTGAACACACATGAAGATAATTTCTGGACAGAGTGTAGAATTATGACAAGGGATATCTTCAAGAATTGGATGTTGTAATTATGTATGTTAAAAAGGAAAAAAAAATGTAGTACATGAGTTTGATAATAGAAAAGGCAGATATCATGTAACCAGTGGTCATTTTGTATCAAATTTTCTACTCTATGTGCAAGTACCTGGGTACATGTTTTAGCTTTCATATTATAGAAAGTGTATGGTAGAGGAGTAAACACCATCTGATTTTAATGAGAATCATTGTATGCTCTTTTACACATTTATTTTACTTTTGATTGTTAATGTATGTATAAAACGGAATCAAAAGATTGAAAGTTTTGTTAATTATAATAAAGGTGATACATATTTCTAAAGGAGATTCTTATCTATTTTTGTTTTTATTTAATATTTTTGGTTTATTTCTGCTTTATTTCTGTTATAATTAAGTTACAATATTGAATTTTCTCTCCTGGCCCAGTGTTCTCAAAAATAAAATGTTCATGATCAAATTCAAAATATGACTTATAATTTCTATACAGATTTCATTATGATTCTTTAGTTTGAGTCTGAGATCATACTTTTTTTTTGAGAACTTGGGGCTTGGTTTCCAAGTGGTTAGAGTGAACATCTTAGGAGAAGAGGGTATGGGTTTGTTCCCTGTTAGCAACATACTGAAACTGTTAATTGCATACTGGTGTAGCATTCTTACATTCAAGTGTAGTTCAAGAACAGGTTGGCTAGGTGTCAGGTGACTGAATGTGGAGTAATTCCACATGTTATTGTTTGCAATGAGGTAGAACAGTGAGGTAGAACTACAGTTATCTGGTGTAGAAAAAGTCCCCAAATGTCAAACACTGTAAGGGGCATTAAAATAAACAAACGTAAATTAAAGGTGAACACCATTAATGACTTGGGTAGATCAAAAGGTAAACACCGTTAATTGCTTGGGTAGATGATACAAAAGCACAAGAACAATACAATTTATATCTCTGTATTTCAGAAAATGACAAACACATTTGAATTTTTTTTTTTGTTAAATGTATACAGTACATATGTGATTCATAACACTTATCTATAGAGACTTTTGAGGTCAGTCACAAAATGACAATCTTTATGCATTTAGTACAAGATTTCAGTTCTTTTATGCCCCACCAACTGTGTTTGGGTTATACTGATTTTAGTCTGTGCTTCTGTCTGTCCATTTGTCTTTCTGTCACACATCAGGTTTACCTTTGCATTTAAGCTTTTTAGCTCGCCAGAGTACAACATGCTCAAGTTGAGCGATTGTGATCACCCTGCGTGCATTGTCCATTGTTATTCTTCATCCGTTGACAAAAATTTACTTAAAATGACATCTCCTCTGAAACTGCTGGATACAATTGACAAAATTTGGCATGAATAATCCTTGGGTGGACCTCCACAAAAGTTGCTAAAATAAACTTGATTCAAACAGAACTCTGGATGCCATTTTTATTTAAAAAAAATGATAAATTTTAAAAAAATGATAAAAAGCATCTCCTCATAAACCAATGGTTAGAATTTAAGTTTGTTTTGCACAAATGGTCACATAATTTTTCTCATCATATTTGCTTAAATCAGTTGATCCCTTGTAAAATGAGGTCCCCACAGGGTTAGCTAGTTTCCTAATATACCCTATATAGAAAATTTCAAAAATCAAAAATCATCATGGTCGGTCAGAAATTAATTTCAATTGGCACAAATGGTCATCTAATTTTTCTCTACCCTATTTGCTAAAATGAAGTTGATCCCTATTCATTTTTTTTTCGAATAAATTGTAAATTATAGCTAAACCAAAAGTGTTGTTTGAGTTTTTTTGTTTTGTTTTTTTTTACTTTAAAACCAGGACAAAGACCTATTAAACAAAGATTGGTAACTAGTCTAAATCTCACAATAGTATGTAACAAATTGTCCATTTCTCGCAAAGTCACGTTTTCAGATATCTCATTTCCATTTGAAGATAAGTGAAAGTAAATTGTATCCTACAAGAAATCATTACAATACCATCAAAATAATACCTTATATATTAAAGTAAGTCGAGTAATAAAAAAAAATGTTTTATGTAAAATAGAGAAGTACCTGCGTGATGGTAACTATGTAAAATGTGTTGTTTTTCTGCTACACTGGTTGAATTTAAATCTTTATTTAAAATAAATCAAGCAGAAAACGATTTTCTTGCAGTAGAGAAATGATTATTTTATGACATGGTTACATTTTCATTTTCTTAGTGATTTTTCCATACTTTTTGGAAAGTTTGTAATATTCAATGATCTGTTGTGTAAATAATATTTCCAGTGGCTTGTGAAAGATACAAACATTGAATAGCTCTATATAGACTGCTCTGTTGAGATATGATCAGTTTGCTATGCTCATGCTGTGAAGAAATTTATGCAATTATTGACATGATATCGCTTCTCCTCTCAAACAAATGTACATGATGAAATTCTGTTTTGAATCTATGATAAGCACAGGGTCCTATTCTTTCAATACCGGTACTTATTTTTGATCCCCTAAAAATGAGTCCTGTAGATGATCATGTTTAGACTGTATAGAAAATCATAAATTGTTTGCACTGAAATTTTAATCAAGGTTAAACTGAATTGTTTAATTGGGCTTATAGTACTCTTTTTCTGCTATGCTAACTTCAACGTTCTGGTGTCCATTATATACCTCCATACATTGATTCAAGTCTCTAATAGACACATTTTTGTTGAATTAATGAATTTTACATACCAATAAAGACAATTACATGTATAAACAATATCTGTGCACATGCAACGCGACATGACATACACGCTACGATCCGTTTTCATTTTAGTGAACATTGAATTCAATAACACATGTACATTATAATTTCACCAAGTAATAACAATTACAATCTTTTTCTTTTTATTTACGAACAATATACTAGAAATACATATACATAGTTAACAACTAACAAGGACTTCTCTGAACAACTTTTTTCTGATTAGTCACTGCGATCGGATTTTACAGAAAAAAATAACATGTATGTGCCAAGAATTTATTTCAAATGATTTTTAGACTGAGTGGTTAAAGTGTATACTTGTATACGGGATTTCGTAGGTTCGACATACCATCGTCGTTTAAATGGTACTGGTATATCTCGAGTAGTTCCAAACTCCGCCGCAGTAGTTACCTCCCCTTACAGTTGTCGTTAAAGTAGCGTAGCTTGACGTTAACCGGTGCGCTGAGTTTGGAGTAGTTCCAGGGCTTGTTGGTCCAACGTCAGGATAGGGTGTGGTATCATGCCACTTGTCAACGGCATGATGTCAGTGTGGGGCAGCACTTTGTGGAGCAGACAAACTCCTCAAAAGGACTTATATTGGTGAGACGTGTAACCCAAACAATAATCAATCACACCAATAGATTACACCGAGTGCTGGCCGCGAATATGCCTCCCACAATTTCTATTTGCACCTTGAACAGTTTCGCGGCCAGCCCTCGACATTTATATTAAGCTGGTTAGGAAAGACTCTGAAAGGCGTGGTTGAATGCAGTCTGCGGCAACAGACTCGACAAAATTAAATCGAAAAATGAATGATTGTTCAATTTCCGTTTATATCTCTTATAAATTTCCGATGGCGAAAACTGCTTATCAAAGCCATTCCAACGGGCCATGTACATGACTTCGTGTTTCAACCCAGACTGTTTGATGGTTATCGTATAACTCTATACTGTGCCCTTCTCTATTATCTAATACATACGAATAAGAACTGACACAAAAGTTTTCTTAAATTAGGATAAGAAATGTCATTAAGTGAGCTTTTTGGTGAAAATGATAACATTTTAGACATATACTAGACGAAACTTATAAGTACTCCGACTAAAGTTTTGTCTATAGCATTTGTTGTATTCAAAATAACAGGGTTTTGGTTTTCTATGGCTTTCCACGAAAATTGGTTTCACAGAGTTGATTATGCGTCAAAATTATTCAAGCAGACAACAGTTTGAGCCAATGCACATTTTAATAATTACTGAGCATATGTTTTGGAAAAATATATCTTCTCTACAAGTTTGAAATCGGAGTACTTACAAGTTTCGTTAAGTATATATACGTTAATGCAGTTAAAGTTTATATTTGAAATAATATATTGAATAGCGAATGAATACAAATTCAGTAAGTCGATTTGATAGATTTACATGTCTGACATATTTAATGTAGAGAAATGCGAAATGATCAAACATCGGAAACAACAGAAGTCTTTCAATATCTGACGAAAACATTTCAGAACAATAAGTAGAGGTCACGTTCAACTTTGCAGCATGTCGATTAGAGATTGATATTGCCTTATAGAAAGGAATTCACATTTTATTGAAAACTCGCGACTTTTGAATTCTGATATTGCTTTAACCCTTTCCCTCATAGAGGAAACCATGAAAAGACCTATGCGAACAGCATAAAACCAGATCAGCCTGCGAGTAACTCTCAGGCTGATCAGGTTTTATGCTGTTCGCTGCTCCTCAGTGGTCTGGTAATGAGGATTTTACAATTAAATTTGGTAAGGTTTGAGTTTGGCTTTCTGCAGATCAGGCTTTATGTGGTACCTATTGAGTGCGTCAAAATGAGTCTATATGAGGGAAAGGGTTAAACAAAATCGGGCTCGAATTCCACCAATCATACCAAGCGCTAAACATACTACTGAAAGGCGAACGTCACCGTTTGTATTAGTTATTCAAGTTTGTATCAATTTAGACATGAATATATACTTGAATAGTTCGTAACACAGGAATGGTAGGCAGCGTTTCTGATTAAATAATAGGTCTATTAACTAATGGAATTTATTGTATGACGACGCTGGCATAATCGAAAATGCGATTTATTGAGTGTTACCAAGTTACGTTATAACCGAAATTCGATTGCTTATTGTGTTAGAAATATGTAAATCCCGAATGACCAATTAGAAATGTTGTCCATTGATGTGTGCACGTGGACAGCGTGAGCACCTCGTGATGCCGGCTCAGTCTTCACTGGCATTCAGAACATGAAATCTATTTTGAGACCAGCTCATATTGGTAGTTCCGATTACACTTATGATGTACAATTTATTTACAAAATGAATTAAAAAACCAACATATTCACACCGCTTATCTTCAGTTTAATTCGAAACGTAGCCATGTGTAATTAGGCCATAGGGTCCTTAAGGCGTAAATAATCAAATATCAATTAGGACTTTCATACATGAGTTTACGTGTATATTTATATTTACACATATGGGTAGGTGTACGGATTCGCGTTACGCATACATGTTACATATGTATGTGCGTGTTATAGTTGCATATAAAAAATAATTATGGATTACATATGCACAAAATTACCATTTATTTTTAATTCAATGAATCCAAAATAATTTTTCAATTCATCAAAGATTTAAATTATCTAGTAGCTTTGTGATTTCATATTTTTGCTTATACAGAACACTTGTATGTAATGCCGCATTAAAACATATTCCAGAAAAAAAAATTGCATTAAATCTTTATATGCACGATACATTTGTTTTCAGTTATAGGTTTTGGACCGAAAGGGATCAGACGGGCAAAATAAGTAGCATGTAGTATTCGCATTTGTTTGAATAGAAGTGTGTGTGTGTGTGTGTGTGTTATTCAAGTTTTCTGAAGGTCAAAAAGAAGTAAAAATTAACGACATACATGTAAGTGACACAATTCTATATTTACAAGATCTTATATGAGTTATCATCTCCTATAAATTGTTGATGGCATTCTATATACAGCTGAATTTAATGCGACATTCAGCGTATGTTACAATATTTCTGGAATAGGCCAACAAACATTTATATGAGATAACAAATTATATCACATGACTAGATAACACAAGATTTATTTTTCTTTCCAAATACTTACATATATATAATTAGTTTAACGATGCCTGCATCGAATTCACGCACGTAGTAAACTCTATGTAGCCCAAATAGAACATAAAAAAAATGGCACGTAATTGCCATCGGATAAATAACTGCTATCATTGCAAATAATAACATTTAATGTATGCATTAAATACATTAAATATGTTTGAGTGGCGGAAGAATATGAATGTCGGTTATACGGCTTGGTATATTTTACGTGTGGCGAAACAGAGACGTTCCTGACGGTTATATAACAAGTTGCTTTTTATAAAATTTACATATGTACACATACAAATATTAATAATGGCCTATGCATTTGTTGAAAAACCGCTGATTTTCCGCATTTAATGAACAAATAAATATTCATGTTCAGTTGAAACCGATATCCATGTCAGTTATGTGTGTTTACCAAGTTACTGCGCGATGCAAGTTTAAAGAGTACCCCCTCCCATCTCGAAACTCCTGATTTATCGATATTAGTAATGATGATGCAAATAAAATGCACAAATTGAGAAATAGTGAAATGAAATATACTCATATACAAATGTGCGTTTGTGAAATAAACATGAAATGACCCTCTTACACATTATATGTAAAATTGGGCAAATAAAACAATGTTGATTATTACAAAAATATGCAATATACACTAATTTATTCATATAAATGATTACTACATTTACTTTCAAACTAGAAAGTTACGTTACATTATGAGAAATTTGCTCAGAGAACAAATGTTATAAACTAATACTATATAAAGTAATATATGTCTTGTAATTATAAATACACATTGAAAAAAATATAAAAAAGAACAGTTTGAAAACATTATACTTGAACATTGATAAAAAAAATCAAAGATATTTCTACTGTTATATATTTATATATATTGAACAAATATTATAACATAATTTGAGTCAAACTATTAAATTTATACTTAAATACCATTTTTATTTTCGAGAACTGGGATCTGGTCATGATATGTGTACAATACTGTATCGAGCAGCAGACGAACCCGTGTTACGGTTTCATATTTTTTGTATGATATTAACTACACGTTATCTACACCTTAATACTCGTATGGATACTTCCATTAAACTACGTAGGAGTATGCAACATTTATTCCGCTAAAATAAATATTCTCATGATTTTGTCTGGACCTCGGGAAATGCGTGTGGTAAATTTGTTACTAATTGCACGAGACTCTCGTGTTAATTGATGTCTTAAAGGCTTAACAAGAGAGCACAAATAATTATCTATTTGACATTTAGGTAAATTTCCTTAGTCGATGTTATACGGTTGCATAGGTTTATAGGGGAAATGGACAATATATTTTCCTATCGCGTGTGCACGCGAAAACTGTTACGCGCCAACACGTTAGCTACTGCCTGCGCACCTGATATAAAGTAGTTCCCAAGAATTCGCTGATTTATTTTAATTAACGCCATTATAGCGGGAAAATGAATAACTGTCATTTACAATATTCGTGTACACAGAGGTATTTTATGTAACATGGGAAACTATCCAACTTGATTAAAATATAGTATATCAATTTTCCTTGCTAAATGTATATTATCAATTTATAATGTGCTGGTTTTGGAATGCTTCGACTTGAAGTCAATTATTTTCTCCCTTATAATTCCTAAATTTTGATGATAAATACATCCAATGGCATATATTGATTTCCGTCATCTTATAAATTTTAGCTGTTTAGTTTCAGGGTCAAATATTACAGAAATTATAAGATCTCTAAAATATCACTAAAGTTAAGGTATCCTGAATACAGTAGCAGGAACTGAGTCTAGTTAGGTCATTTAAAATCGCATTATAACAATGAGATCTAGACTTGCGTTGTTATTTTACATTATTGCATCCATTTTGTTTTCAGGGAGGAATAAATGTAATCCACAGACACCCGTGGGAACCGGATGCCGTGTCAAGATAGGTCAGAGAACTACCCCAATATATAGGTTCAAACATCATGAAATAGTTTTATTCACTCACATAGGTTAACATTTTTCAATGCTTTTAGGGTAGAGACCGACACATAATTTTACATTAAAGAGAAAACGTTTTTGTTTTGTTTTTTCCCGAGAACAAACGAAAACAGAAGAAGCATGGAACAAAAAGTCTAGAAAATCGCAATTTCTTTCGCTTTTGATCTAAAGAAATACATAACTTCACGCGTGGCTTATCCACAAGGGAAAAGTATAGCTTTAAATGACCATGCGTGAAAGAAAATGTTTTATCATATGACATTGTGCTCAAACAGCTGTTTCCGGTGTCGTATAGCCATCACATATTTTCTTATATTTAACACGTTACATATAACTTTTAGGCCGAATTACATAACTCCGCGTCACGCGCGTGTATTCTATATGTATGCATAGTGTGTTGAACTCGAACAGCTGGATTAAATGTGTTTGATTCATTATTTATATGATATTGAAAATACACGTTACTTATAACTTACTTTCAGTTATTTTTTGAAAATATTTTATGGTGTTAGATTACAAAAGTAATTCGTGCACAGTCCGTTCTTTCATTTTTTTTTTTTTTTTTTGTTGTTATAATCGCGTTTGTCTGTCACTATAGGTTATTATCATATAATGATAAAAAGAATCTGACATGAATTGTCATTTCATATCAAATTTTACTAAACTCGTTCATGAAAATGTTTCATGAGCTCGTTTAGTAAAGTTCAAAATTAAATAACAGTCCATGTCAGATCCTATATATCTCCATAAAAATCAGCAAATATTCCATATGCCTTGACACATTGGTGAATCTAGTCTTCTACAAATGATTATAAATGACAAAGCTCGCATTTTCTTCATTGTTTTGTGATACAAGTAGAAAACTATTAGCAACTATTAAGATGAAATTCATTCGCACGAAAATTTATAATTTAGTGAAACGATGTTGGATTGCGAGGGGACCCATGGCTCATGAGTTCACTATTTTACTATTTATCTTACTTTCCCATTTGAGATAAACACACAAAGGATTCCCAGACTTTGAAATGTATCACACATTGACACCCGACCCCGTGTTATCGAAAATAAAAATGGAACATAAGTATGAATTTCATAATCAACTTAATTATGACCATTAGTATCAATAAGGAATTGAGTATGATACTCAAATTTGAGCTTGAGATCTTACTTAAGTATTTTCAAGTGCATTTCAAGAAACACCTCAAGCTATTTCACATCGTGTATCACTACAATTTTCAAGTTTGAAGAAAAATAAAGAACACTGTATGTGAGAGGGAGAAACTAACAATACATGTACATCTTAAAAAAGCAATGATAGAGATCATCCTTGTTTGGTCGAACATTGATAATGTAATATATACAGCGACTCCACAATATGAACATGGACTACTCTTTCTAATAAGTTATTTGTACAAGTCAACTGATTGTCAACAAGGCCAAAGTAACAAAAGGTTATTTTCATTATCGAGCGAAAGCATCCTGAATACGAGTCAGTGATACTGAAACGCTAACCGACCTCAGCGCTGAGGAGTGGAGAAGATAGATGGCCATCAGCTTGACGCTTACCTTTGCCATACTAGAACTAAATTTGTCCTTTCTTCATTTTAGACAGTACTATTAGTTGTTATTGAGGGAGTTTGCTGAAAACGCGAGCTGTGCAGACAATGATTAGACTGCACGGAGTCCCCATAGCACTGTTAGGATTTAAGACCGCACGTTTAATTGCAGTCCACACTACATTGTCCCCTCTAAATATGGCCAAAGCTTACATTGGTTTGCTAAATACGAGTAGTAATTTTTGTTTCAAATAGATAAAAGAGCGCCTAGAAAGATTGTTTGTCCTCAATCTATACCGCTTGGCGGCTTTAAGAAGTCACCAAACGTAACTTTAGCGCCTAGGACAGTCTACAAATCATCAGGAGCTGT
This sequence comes from Solen grandis, assembly GCA_021229015.1. NCBI lineage: Eukaryota > Metazoa > Mollusca > Bivalvia > Adapedonta > Solenidae > Solen > Solen grandis. The sequence goes on along the minus strand of CM037795.1, from coordinate 38,445,898 downwards.
ACAAACTTGTTTGTTCATTTGCCTTTAACACTAGACCACGGTGTCCTGTATTCAAATGGATAAAAACAGTAAATTTGCAATCATCCGAGAACTGAGTGCGTAACATCGCGAGGTTAGAAAAATTCGGGTTTTAATTTTAATTATGTTAAACAATATAGTCCGTAGAGGGACTGGGAATATAGTTCGGCTTCTCTTCTCTTCGGATCATCGCATTTTTACTGTAGTATTATATGCACACATTTAAACTATATTTTGTTGTCTTAGATAACAACAAACATATCAACTAATTTTAAGGCATTTAATTGTTCATCTGGCATTCCATTGATGGTTAGCACCTATATTAAGAGTTTCTTTGTATCAACATCTTCCATATCACTCGGTCTTCTCATTGGGAGTGAATCAGATCGCTGTCCGTTCGTGTAGTTGGTCCTGTCAACAGCCAGTGACGTGGAGGCTCTGGTTGTTGATGTCATTGAGCGCGCGCTCATTTGTCGTCTGCGGAGATATTCGTGTCCTCTGAAGCAAGCACTGACTGCATGTTTGAATCCATCTCGAAATGTTTTTGACATGAAGGCATACACAAACGGGTTAACGCAGCTGTTTGCATATGAGAGCAAATGGAAGACAATTCGCATGGGCTTCAAGTAGCCCATACTGAGATAGTCAAGATGGTCAAAGGCAACAAGGACGTTGTTAAGCAGGATGGGGGTCCAGCAAACAGTAAACATGAGGACGACAACGACCAGCATCATCACCACCTGGAACGAAACAAATTTGATATTGTAGAATAATATTAACTTCTTTGGTCAAATTAACCAATATGAACTCTAATTATGAAATCTGTTTTTGTGCGAGTATAATTACCACAGATGTGGTGGCTATATAGGTTTCATGCTCGTCACGTCCCGTCACGTATTTCACATCACGTAACCTTCTGTCCTACGCTCACATAACATGAAGAAAATGTGGGATGATAGTGTATTAACCACCTTTCGTGATAGTTCTAGTTACAACAGAATTAGAATATAGTTAAAGATTTGTTAATATTATTTGGTAACTGTCAAAACTCGGGAGCCTCCGTGGCCGAGAGGGTAAAGTCGCTGACTTTTAACACTCACTCAGCCCCTCACCGCGTGGGTTCGAATCCCGGCAGGGTCATTCGGATTTTCATGTGAGGAAGCCTTCCAGCTGGCTTGCGGTACGTCAGTGGTTCTACCCGGATGCCTCCGTGCATTCGGGGTCTTCCTCCACCTGTAAGCTGGACGTCGCTATATGACTGAAATACTGTCGAGGCGACGGTAAACTCAAATAGCCAAGTCAAGTCATATATGGCTTTAATCTTTCCCTGTCTAAATAATTCTTTTCTTTGGATCTTTTTCCCCATGATTTGTTTCGCATTTTTATTGTGTTTTTTTTTTGTTTTTTTTTAATCTCCTGATTTTTTTCAAATGATGTTTTTTTCGCATTTCTTTACTCATTTTCTTTCTCATGATTTTTTTTCCATACAGAATTCTCCCTACAACCTACTTGTTTTCTGGTCCTATCATCGTCCATGTAAGCCTTGTCCGACTTCTCCTTGGCTGTCTTCTGCGTGGAGTAAGGGATCATCGGCGGCTTCAGCTGGGTCTCGGCCTGGGTGGACACCAGGGACGGTTTCTCCCCTCCACTTGCAGTAGATACACAACTGTATACACATAGGTACAACACTTACACACGCTTACAACACAGCAGGTTCTAGTTAGTTGTGTGTGACGTCAGTCACACCAACTATAGTACTACGTTCTCCCAAACTCCACCGCAGTAGTTACCTCCCCTAACAGTTGTCGATAACCACTGCCACCACAAATAGATTCGGCTGATATAGGCCGGATTTACTATAACCACTCCTGACTTTAGTTTTGAATGTATCATATCAGTTTCGTTATATTTCACGAAAATAACATTCATGATTTTGAGAAAAGTAAAAAATAAAATCATATATAACATTAATGTATAAAATTATGAGTGTTGGTCACATGGTTTCAACTATCATCACGTGGCTTGTGTGGTGGCAGTGGTTAAAGTAGCGTAGCGTGACGTAACCGGTGCGCGGAGTTTGAGGTTCTCCTAGATTTAAAACCGAATAACTAAGCAATAGTGTAAATATAATCGAACAATTGTATACATGTCTACAACATAAGTCTACTAGAATTAAGCAAAAATGCTGAAAAATCATTGCTGTGTGAAAAATAAATTCTTACAGGTTACAAAAATCGCCTGTGACATGAAAACATAATAGGACTTATTTTTCTATGCTGATGTAACTGCAATCAAATGTTGTAACTGTTTTTATCACTTGATCACTTTACCAAGCGCACGAATATAGTTGGCTCGCAAATAAATTTGATAGTAAACGTGCAGCGTTCGGTCATTTTAGTTTAAACATATTTATTCCCGTATATAAATACATCAAATATTTCAAAATATTTACACAAACAAGGGATAGGATTAGAACGAAAGCTTTAAGCTTATATATATAGTTCTTCAAAAAATTAATATTAAATATACTTTAAAAAAAAAAAAAACAATGACCCATGTGAAGTCCAAAACAAAGCATTGTAACTTACTAATAATAACATGAATCTATCGACCTTAGATATCTCCAAGGGTTATTTCTTACACTAAAAAAATGACCTGTATATATCTACTATCCAAAAAATGAGTTCGGAGCCTCTGACCTGTGCGTTACTTCACTCTATAAATAGAGTCTGTTGTAGATAAGGTACTGCATAAATACAAATCAAAGCTTTGATAGCGCTGAGAGAACAGGAATACCGCATTTCTTTTGTTTATCAAAGTGAATTTAATTATTGGTGATCGACTTGCAGCTCTTCAAACACTCTTTCATTTGAGACACCCACAACTTCAGTGCCTTCAGCGCTTTGATTTTCATACATGCATGCATATATTTATGCTGGAATGATTAGCAGACATATACAAAACACTGATGACTGCTTGGAAAAAAAATCGGTAAATATGGAAGTCCAAAAGCGACATAACAGTTTTTGTTGTTATTGTTGTTTATTTTTCTGTAACACCGTTTTGAGAGCGGTCTACAGGTATAAGAGTACATATGCGATGAAAAAATCCAACTATAACGCCATTAATGTTGCTTTGGATAAAACTGAACTGGAAAACCTCCTTCGTGAATAAGTAAACAAGTCTGTGTTTCATGACACATCTCAAGTACTACAGCAACAAGACAGCAATAAAGCAAATTCTGTATCACCACCAATATGAAAAGATAAAGAAAAGCATACTAATAACAATATCTGTGTAAGGGCGCCGTGTTCCAATGGTAGTGTACTCCACTGCGAATGACTCTGGGGTCGAGCCCCGTTAGGGGTTAGTATTCTTCATGACCTTCATATGCGCAAAGTACTGGTCCAACCCAGGAACGTTCGGGAGGGATAAGTATAGGTTGTAATAACTTGTTTCCCAATCGACACAATATAAATAACTTTTAAGTTTTACCTATACTTCGAGTAAGGTAGCTATAGATTTCTCAATTTTGAGGTGGGCCTGAAATCATGAACCTTGACGTAGATTTTACAAAACATCTCAAAATCAGATTCACCTGAACTATTTTTGCTCCTTTGATTATTTATTTTATTTATTGACATAGAGAAAAGAAACTTTGCCTTTCTATTCTTGCTAATATGGTATTTTATGATCTGGCATTCTTTTTTTTTTTAAATTGATACAAACTCTGCAATTTGAGCTGAAAAAATCTCAATTTAAAATGTTTCGTGTAATGCAGGGCCAGCTTTTCGTTTTACAGAAAAAAATACTTTCGTGATATTTGAGATGTTATGTAAAACACAAATTTAAAAACATTCAAGTATAGTTTATATTCGCTGGTTAAAAAAGAGTAAATTCTGGATCTTCAAATTACTGAGTGAAAAGAAACTTCAATGCAGGACAATTTAACCTTAATACTGTACATTCAGTATTTCCGTTGACTTAAGATATCAGTAATTTTTTCATTTGGCGTTTCCGTGGGTGCATATGTTCGCTGAATCATGTTATACAAAACGTTAAAATGTACTAAACGATAGGTCTTTGTGGGGTTAATTGATATTCGTGGATAAAACCATTAACGATATCGACGAAAAGTATTTCCTACAAAAAATTATCCACACACACACACGAAAATTAATCTCACGAAACGTAATCCCCACGAAAATTAATCACGAAATCAGTGTCATTGGTTCTTTGTTGTTGTCCTACTACTATATAAAATTTGAAGATGTTCCATAAATTCAATATATTCAGCAATCCTGTTGACATATAACATTAATTCTTCAGATTTCGGCTTTCGCTGGGAAATCACTTAAAGTTCTCGAGCCAATCTGTTATAGGGGGGGGGGGGGGGGGGGGGGCGTGATTTCTATTCTGGTGGGGGTCAAGGAAAGGTCCAGCGATTTTTTTTCAAGGGGGGTGGGTAGGGCCTTTTTATCTTCTTCTTTTGGCCGTAATTTGATGTCAAAACACTAGAATACTATATTTTATGCATATTTTAAACATAATAGCCAAATTCCAGGGGGTGGGAGGCATGACCCCCTTACTCCTCTCTGGATCCGCTCATGGTGTCTGTGACATTAAAATTTTACGAAAGACACATGCTTTGGAAAATGTTCTGTTCTGAGGAAGTAATACATAGCTTCACAGGGTAAGGCGTAATAAAAAAGTTACTTGTTTCAATTAACCCGACCGACCCTATTTTTTTGTACCGACCCTGGACTTTTTTCGTAGTTTTCGGGCTATTACGGTTGGAAAACGCTGTTTTTCGTGAATTCCTCTAAAAAAAAAAAGGTTAAAAATGGAAAAAAAGTTAAAAAAAAGTTTAGCCGACCTACCGACCCTATTTTTTTTCAAAGATGTTAGTGGAAACAAAAAACTTTTTTTCCGCCTAATAGAAAAAACAGTACGTTGGAACACACAGACTGACGAACACACGGACAGGCAAGGCGATTCTCAAACATTCTGCAAAACTAATTACGGTAATTTGCGTTGGTTGTTCTTGTAATAGAATGTTTTGTTTTTAAATAATTTTGTGTGTTTTGCAATAACGATTTGGCATAAGGAAGAAAATAAACATAAATAATGGTCCTAAAATGTAGCTAACGATACATCATGTCAAAACCGTGCATTGGGCTCGAGCAAAAATGAAGAAAAACATTGGCAATACGGACCCACCCCTTCGTCGGAATCATTCAAAAACGTTTAAACCGCTGTGATATGACTTCAACATGTCGGCGGTTTGACAATGCCGTCTCACGCCAAAGATACGAATCAGAAAACTGTCGGCATTTTCGAGATAATCTACGATAGCTAGGTCTGTAATAAATATGTATTACCCCACACGATCGTAAAATGTTTATTACCAAGATGCAACAAAATTCTTTTAGAATTTCTGGTTGAAGTATTTTGATACCTTCTCGCTGAAAGAAAAACATTGTTTGAAAGTTTTTATAAAATGCAAAACAACTTGGAAAAAAAAAATTTTTTTTTAATATCAAAACAAGGACATCAAAATGTACACATAGGCTTAAATCCAAATTGAAGTTTACTTATAGCAAAATAGTGCGGTCTCACGTCATTTTTATAACCCTACGAGTTTCTCGAACGTATATTTGAAACTAAGGTCACGATGACTATGCCGATGAAATGATTTAAAGTCCTCCCATTTCAAGTTTATTTCATATTCTGGGATGAAGGGATGAATTTATGGTCACTTGAAACTTGAGGGGAAAGAACTAACATGATATTAACAGAATAGTTCATTGATAATGAAAATACGTATTATTTCAGTGGTGATCATAGAATATTTATGTAAAAGGAGTGGTGAAGCTACTTGTGAAACTTATTTTATGAACACTCGTGAAATTCATGTATTTATACATTACGCAAAAAATAAGTTTTTTCCACTAATTTCTCTAAAAAAAAAAAAAATAGGGCTGGTAGGAAGGCAAAACTTTTTTGTTATTTTTTCTTTTTTTTTGTAGAGGATGTGACGAAAAAGCGTTTTGCAACCGTGATTAGCAGAATGCTAGGAAAAAAAGTTTAGGGTCGGTACAAAAAATAGGGTCGGTCGGATTAGTGGAAACATGTAACTTTTTTTTTTTTATTACACCGTAAGATAAACAATTAAAAAAAAAGATTATCTTCGAAAATTATACTACGAAGGATTCCCGCGATAGACGAAGAAATACCGTTGTCCAGAAGGCGATTATTAATTAACACAAACTTACATACACATCTTTAAACGAAACCTCTTTTTGGAGTTGCAAATGAAAATTTATTATTCTTGATTGTTTGTTTTACAATTTTGAATCATCATTTATGATTGCCACAAATATAGAAGTCAAACAATTGAGAGGTTTGAGTGAAACCTAATAGTTAAAAGGGACTAAATACCATGTTGTGTTAATCATAATTTAGTGAGCAATAGTGGAAGTTAATAATCTCTAAATGTCAAATGTGAGGATTTCACCTGTCAGATTTTATTGGCCAGAAATTTATGTGTGAAATTCTATCCTCCTTATGGTTATGTTGTGGAAAGAGGCTTGGAAACGAAGGCAAGTCTTTGGGATATAACTACCGTTTTCGATGGAGGTTACTTATGAATCGTACTGTGTAGAAATGATTTGTACCTTTAACCCTTTCCCTCATATAGACTCATTTTGACGCACTCAATAGGTACCACATAAAGCCTGATCTGCTGAAAACCACAGTTAAACCTTACCAAATTTAATTACAAAATCCTCATTTCCAGACCACTGAGGAGCAGCGAACAGCATAAAACCTGATTAGTTTTATGCTGTTCGCATAGGTCTTTTCATGGTGTCCTCTATGAGGGAAAGGGTTAAAGAAGGACCTATTACATTATTGAATTTAACTGTTTTATACGCAGATGTTCATAAATCAGGAGAACCATAGCTTACCATTTATATTAATATGGTGCTTTTAAACTAGCGTAATGAGAAAACTTCGATAATTCTGGCATTTTGACGTAGTTCTGTGGAATCGATACTCACTCGGTGTTCTGCACCCGATTAATAAAACGTAGGATTTCTTTTTCGTTAAAATCTACTTTATCAGTAGCGGATCTAGGAATCATAATATGGGTGGGAAGGGAGTGCACCGAGTGGGCGTGAGGGTTCAGGCCTAAATTAATGAGCCCCGTCTCATCGTCCTGAAGTTTGCTCTGTTCTAAGTGGTACAGTGTGTGCATGTGTGATATTTTAAAGGGGGGCAACGTGGCCGAGAGGGTAAAGTCGCTGACTTTAACACTCACTCAGCCTCTCACCGCGTGGGTTCGAATCCCGGCAGGGTCATTCGGATTTTCATGTGAGGAAGCCTTCCAGCTGGCTTGCGGTAGGCACAGGTATCCGGCTCGTAATCCAATTTGACCTATATACATGTACTATAGAGACAAGGTAAACAACTCCCTCAATCGGGAAAGTACACCGGCTTCGTTCCGTCACCGATATTTTCATTACACTTCAACGCACATCTATGAGACCTATGTCAATCGAAAGGTCGATAAAAATTACGTTTATTTGGGCATACTAGCTATTATATGACACCTTTTCGTTGATTTTTAACAATGTTTCAAACTTGAAGAATTTATAAAAACATAAAATCTACACTTTCAACGTTTTTGTTGGATTTAATTGGATTACGAGCCAGATACCTGTGGCGGTAGGTCGGTGGTTCTTCCCGGATGCCTCTGTGCATTCGGGGTCTTCCTCCACCTGTAATTAGCTGGACGTCGCTATATGACTGAAATACAGTCGAAGCGACGGTAAACTCAAAAAGTCAAGTCAATACAATATTATAAAGGTATCATAAAGGTCAATCAATTAATTTCCACTTGCCGGCCAGCTGAGGTTGAACACAGGTTCTAAAAACCTCCCTTCCCCGGCAATTTCTCTGCTCTATATTAAAAAAAACAAACACCAAGCAATATCTTTAAAAAAGATACTCGGCCGTGGTAACCAGCTTGATGGTTAGTGTCTTAATGGTTTAACATGTAATAGATTTTGTTGTTGGTTTACTAGTTGTGTAATTCATGTGTCAGTGCAGCTCTTTGAAATACCACGGATCCAAATAATTTGTTCAATCTTGGTAGACACTTACAGCCTTAAAACATCTGCGCATTAGAATTCGTTTCGCGGGCTACACGAAACCGGATGTTACGTTTTTGTTGAATTTAGGATCTGTCAGGGTCGAACAATCAATTCCGAAATCTATGTGTTTCCTATTTTTTAGCGTTCTACTCTTTCAGTTTACCTTAAAAAGATGCAGTGTCTTGCTATTCGGGACAAATCGTTCGAAGGGGAAGAAAACTTCAACTTTTTAAAACAAACAGAGATCAAAAGATATCGTTTCCTGCAACTCCTTTTTTTTCGGCGTAGCTGTATAATTTCGATTTCAACTCGCATCTTAAACCAATCAAATGTACGCTAACAGCGGTAAATAATTCTAAGCTGAATAAAAGGACTCCTGTTATTGGTTAACGCATCGTTATGGACTATAAAATTACTGTAAATAAGGGGTGCAGCTTGTATATATCATTCAGCTTGGTGTTATTACTTTTCTTTTTGATGTAAACATGAAAGTGATTTCAGTAAGTTAAATACAATCCTTTTCCATCAATTGAGGAATGCTACGTTGTGAAAATGATTTAAAACAACAACAAAAAAATCCACGTGTTATGACATGAAACCCCTTAATATTGAATTCTTCCAGCCTGCCGAGATGCTCTCATTGAAAATTAATTCGCCAAAACCAAAACAACTAATAACGCTTTTATATCATAATTGTCATATGCAATAATGATATGAACAAATATCAAACAAGCCTATTTACAGATATAATCTTTTGTATTACTGTCTATAAATAAGTATATTTCATTGAAAAAATACTGAACTATTTCTAGAGCGTACTAAATTTGTTGTGCGTCGGTCTTTCGCGCGCTTTTCCTCGGAATGTTCTAGAAGACTGGAAATCTTGTTTTTCTTTCATCCTACGCCGAATATCTTTTTTAAAGATATTTCTTGTTTCTTTTGACTAATTTTACAATGACCAATGGGAATTTACCAAAGTATATAGTAACCAGTGAAAAGCCTAATTTTATTCCGCTTCATTACTGTGTGTTTCGCAGGAAGCCTATCGGCCGAATGATATATATTAGGTACTTATCTAAATTATATTTAAATAAGTATTTCGGTCAATCAGTGTGGAATGGATAAGATTGAAGCTTTCAATTTTTATCTATCATCAATTTCTTTTGGTACTTAATTCTGTATTTTAGAGACTTTTTGATTGTTTTACGCATAGTTACCCATACTGGTATAAGCTTTTGTAAAATTTAATAAATCCTATATTTTTGAAACATTAAATCGTCAAACCCGAACAGATAATTTACCAAATAAAGACCCGAGAAGATATGAATATCGAAACATCACTCACCTGCCTGAGCGCATGCCCGCCCTGTGCGTGGCCACGTGCCAGATGATATTGGCAATCCACGTGTATGTCACGAGCATCACGCTAAACGGGATGACGAGTATGATAAGCAGCATGTAGAGCTCGAACACTTTACCGAAGATTTGTTTTTTGTGCCAGTACTTGTGGCACCAGTGTGCCGTCCGAAACACACCTTCTATCGTCCGGTACTCCTGCCGTACAGAGACAATAAATCCATTACAAAACTACACTCAGTTGTATAAGAAGGTGTGCACTTCGACTCTCATTAAATTGAATATATTTTTTCTTTTAAAATGTGTCTCATGTTTGCGGTAAACAATCCCCTTTAATACTTTCGAAATAAAAAAAAATGCATATCATTCTGGCCATACGTATAATACTCATTCTTTTATTCTAAACACAATGTGACAAATGCGCGAGTGCACACGTTCTTTTGAAGAAATATTTAAATATAAAATATATTGTATTTAAACAAGACTTAAAATGTGACATTTGAAATATGAAATCGGATGAAGCAGTTTATGCAAATGATAGATGTATACTAATGATCGTACAGTCCGCATCTTTATGGTGGACACACATGTTTCACATTTGCATCTACAGTATTTAAAATGAGTTTTAACGTATCCTTTATTCCACAAGTTTTGATAGATAGGCAGCCTTGCAAAGTCTAAGAAAAATCTTCGCGCTATAAGATATTCGCTGAGATACTACCTTGATAATGGGAAGCTCAGTTAACTCGACAATCTTGATTAATCATTATTAAATATGAAAGTTTTCGAAACCACAAACGCATGCTCAGTCAGTTCTGGGACCATTTGACTTGCAAAATGGTACCGTTCCATATATTCCGTTCCATACCTATAGTTTAAGAGGAGTGGCAAATTACCCATACATTGGATGTAAATATTAAATCAACAACATAACAAATTCGACTTTGTCACTTTCTTGATAATATCTGTCAGTCTGTAAAAATATACAAAACAGGGATCGTTCCATGAATCATTCGATATCGTTCCCGTCATACTTTCATTGCGTATTGTGTTTCCAGAGGATCGGCTGCGCCGAGAGAGATAAAGTGCTTTTTTTCTGAGATATTTTCTCTCTGTCAGGTTTATCTTTATTCTTGAAATACACACTGGCGTCCAGGTTAATGATGATATGGTTTTGAAGTTAAAAACCATTCACCACAGTTCTTTCATTTATCGAAAATAAAGTCTATATATCCTGTTTAACACATACTTGACGCGATTTATTTGTCATTTAATTTATTGTTTTTATGATTAAATTTAACTTTTGCTGTTTATATAATATTTTACATAGTTTTAAATCACATTTGATATCACATTTTAATATATTATACCATTCACTTCAATTGTGAGGTAGTAGTGCAACTTTAAATAGCACATTAAAGACGATCGGGACAGTTTCATTATTTTTTCAAAACATTCAGAATTTCCTGATTCTTTGTATATTGATAGTAAATTATCTGATCTACTAAATATGAAATAAAATAGAGGGTCACCAGACCTAGAAAAAGTATGAGTTTTTTATTTTTATTAGTATACCCTATATAGCAGCAGATTAGGATGAAATTTCACCTATGAAAACTAAGTCGACTTTTTTTCTTCACATGATTTAAGACTATTAGTAAATGTTATGTCATTATATTGGAGAAACATCAAATTTAATGAAACAAAATGAATGTAGGGTTTTCTAAGTATCCATATATTATTAAATACCCTTATATATGGCTAAAACAAACATTTGTCTTGTAAAATAGTATAAACCAGAAGTATTTGCTTTTAACTTTACTTTTTCTAATGTTTAAACATTCAGATTTTTTTTCAGTGAGTAATATTAAGTTACTTATCTAAAAGATAAAAGCTTAAAAACAATAGGTCACCAAGCTTATTTTTTAAGAAAATACATTTCAAGTATGTGGGTGGGGAATTTACAATGGTGAAATTTAACTTAGGAGTGGATAAATATTTATTCATCTAAATATTTATAAGTCTGTAGACCTACTACCGAAATCTCGTATATATTTCACCCAAGAATATCGCGTATGCACTACAGATTATGTTCCTCTTAATCGTTTTAAACATTTTTATTTGAAGTGCGAAACGATATATATGAACAGTATACAATTACGGCAATATTTATCCTAACATCGCTTCAGATTTGCGGTTGACAACTGTATTGAAAACTTTGCAGTTGAAATATAACACGCAACCCTTTCCAAATCTTGACTTTTCTATCACCTAACGTTTTTATTTAAACGAAAACTTATTATACATGTATTTGCATTACCGGTGATAATGTAAAATTTACTTGTCTGTGATAATAGAAACTGTCGCGATCGTCTTAATATTATAAAAATAAAGCTATTTTGTAAAATAAAATGATAGGTTTAACTCTGCAAGATGATACTTAGTTTTACGAATGTATTTTTGATTATACGAAATATCTTGTTTCGTTTTCACGGAAGAAATGTTAATGACGCAACACATTTCCGCGAACAAATAAATCAAGCAAATGAATTTGATTAAAACACGAGGCATTTGCATGTTTGTGATAGCTAGAAAAAACAAACAAACAGGTTGTTTGTAGTCCAAATGTCAGTTAAACCTTGACATTTTGTTTTCTTCCGAGATCGTTAGAGGTTTTACGTATCCAGAAATTACTCTCAGAACTTATTAAGGAAAGAATTCCATGTCAATTCGTTCTTATTTGTATCGCATATTCAGAATACAAAAATTACTTGACAAAGCATCCTCTCCGTGTAAAGATAAAGAAAGAAAATCCTTGAAGAAATTGTGCACAGATAAAACGGGATACCAAAGTCATGCAATATCAGCATATTTTTTAACGGCAACACGCAAACTGTAAATGAATCACAATTCAGTGTACAATATAGGGAAGTACAGTTTTATAACGGTTTGTTGTTGTATCAATTTTATTATTATTATTATTGTTGTTATTGTTATTATAATTATTATTATTATAATACACATTTTGTGTTATTTTCTTATGTGGTATTTGGTTGGGTTGAGAAAGTTTGTTTCTTAGGTTAAACGTCCCAACGACAGTATTTCAGTCATTGTAGACTATGTCTACTTGAGACAGATATAATGCTGCCACACTGAAACGGCACACCGTAGATATGTGGCATGATACCACACCATGTCACATTATCAGTGTAGCAGTACCACGTGATCGTGGCGTCAAAAAAGGCATCAAAACCAAGGCAAAACTGTCACTATTAGCATTGATTGAAGACAGAAAATTACCCGTAAGTATATCATTTCTTCATAGATTTCTGTAGGACATGTGCCAGTCTAAGGAGAAAAATATAAGCTTTCCACGGAATATAGTATCTCCATCAACAGCTCTGCCGTTTTTCAAAACCCTGGAATGTGTTTGTATGCGAACGGACTACAGTTCCAAGTTATTTTGTTTTCCTTGCATTATCTAATCTATGTCATGATTAAAAAGTAATGTTTACATCAACCGGAAACACCAGAGGCTATTACCTACCAAAATATTTATATATTTCAACAATTTATAGCGAAAATCTGTTCCTTCAGTTGACAATCACGGCATCAGCTACAAGCCAAAATTTCAGACTTGAATAATGAATCTTACGTGTAGGAGTTAATTATAACAAAAATGGTCGAGGTGGATAAATTCTTTGTTAATACATGGGAAAGGTTATACAAATATGCTTTACAATGATCGTAGAAAAGTGACTTACATAAATGACCTTTAATATATAATACATATTTAATTTGTACAATCTCACTAGCCAAACATTGCATTGAGAAATAAATTAAAGAATTAGTATTGTGTCATATTTTATTTCATTGTGTTGTATTGCATTGCACTGTGATGTGTTGTATCATATACGAGTAGTATTGTATTATAATGCATTGTAATCATGGAAAGCACTTACGATTCCAAATATGATAGGGATTGCCAGAATGAAGGAGGACAGCCAGACAGAAATGATCACGATCCGAGCGTGTCGGATTGTGCACACCGAGCGGGCCCGCAGTGGGTGTCGGATCGCAACAAACCTGAAATTGTAACGTTATTTTTATTTTATTACGTGAATGTTTTAACCAACCCATCAAGGGAAGTCGCCTAGAACTCCTATCTGGAACTCTAATGCATTACCTCAAATTGAAGAGTATCCATAAAAAGGATAAAATTGTTTCAAACTGCATTGAGAACTGAGGGTCGTGGGTTCGAATCCGAGTTTTTCCTTTCAATTCTCCTCTTTTAATATCATTTCTGTATCACTCATATCAGGTTTAGAAAAAAAAGGTGTTAATTTATATTGTTATATTTTGTTTAGCTATACAGATATTTAAGGCTCATATACTAATGTAAAAATAGGTGCTTGCTTCACTTACTGATGATTTTAAACACATTAGTAAAAATTCATAAGTTTTGAAGCAAGTCCTATGATTGTATCTACAAAATGTTACAGACAGTGCGCGTATGTTTATAAACATCGTTGAAATATAATTTACATATTTTATAACAAAATTAAACATAGCCCCTCCCCCCTTTTTCGGCACCAAGCTAAAATAAAAATGTATTATAACTTGAGTTACATTAAAAATTTACCATAATTTTGTCATTTACATTATAACGTTACTTTTGATATACAATGGTATTATTGCGATTCTTAATATCATGCATTCTAGAGTTTAACCCTTTCCCTCATATAGACTCATTTTGACGCACTCAGTAGGTACCACATAAAGCCTGATCTGCAGAAAACCACAGTAAAACTTTACCAAATTTAATTATAAAATCCTCATTACCAGACCACTGAGGAGCAGCGAACAGCATAAAACCTGATCAGCCTGCGAGTTACTCGCAGGCTGATCTGGTTTTATGTTGTTCGCATAGGTCTTTTCATGGTTTCCTCTATGAGGGAAAGGGTTAAGAACCTTGATATGATTTTTACACATTTCTGTCTCATAGAATAATACGACACAGCATTTCACCCGATGTTATTTATCATAACAGTAAATCGATCTTCCGGGAAGCGTTTTTACGACGCGGACTACAATAGTTTATACTAGATAGACAGACCAGGAAAATGATAGGTTTAATTTCAAATTATCGGGACTCTCGGTTAACCGATCATTTTTTTCTCTCCATCACGTCTCTAATTTTTCGCAGTTACCATATATGAGTATTATTTGACTTATTAACAAAGATGATTTCAAAGAAAATTTCTATTTTAGAAATAGATAAAATCATCGTTACAGTTTGGTGCCGTTATGCAATCGTATATGTATATTTTAAGTTGACAGGAAGTACCCAGCAGATGCGCGCGCACATCAGTAGCACTTACTGAACTCTTCTGTACCTTTCTATGCTCATCACGGTGAGGGTTAGCGCAGAACAAATCATGGACACAGTCTGGATGTAGAAGACAAACTTGCACATGAACTTTCCTAGCCTCCAAGAGTACGAGTAGAACGTGATACCCTGAAATAAAGGAAATGCCAAATTTTATTTCAGTATTGGACACATATGGGAATAAAATGCTAGATAAACACATGTATTCAATTTACAGAACATGTGACGCTTCCTTGTGAAGTCTGAAGAAAGTTAGTGTATGTATTAATTAAACAAGTATTAGTAAAAAAAAATCACCGTTAGCCAAATGGACAAAAAGTTACACTGTGACGTAAAGGGAAATTATATGTCGAAGTAGGAGAGATTCATAGCTGGGAAATGTTATTATCTTTGGTTCAGCATTAATCAACGACGAAAAGAAAATTGACTACAACAAAGCCTTGTTGATTTGTTAATTTCTTGTACCGTACCGGGAAAAGCTTATAGACCCATACCGTACACTCCATACCCCACACACTGGAAATTATCGATAGTGCTGAAAACGTGTACAGACAATGGCACAAACAACCAAGTTCCTTTTAGTTAAATTACATGATAATTGTTTACACATATAATGAAAAATCATGTCTGTTTGGTTCAGCATCAACAACGAGAAAAATAAAAAGACTACAACAAAGGGGCGTATTCAAATCGAATCTGCCCAATTTATGCGCATACTAGTTCTAGCACCGTTCAGATTTCCCAGCGTTCAAAACAGTTCCCAGAGCTTGTTCCCGGTAATCTGATCTGTTTATTTTTTCTGCGACCGACTGAGAAGGAACCTGCTTGACTATTACGTCAGCGGTGCGGGGGTAAAATGTTGCTTTCTTACTCGATAGTATAATATCGCCCCCCTGGGCATGCGATAATAATATTTGCTTATTTGTTTATATGTGCTTTATGTCCTACAGACTGTATTTCTGCCATTTGGAAAATGCAGAGCTGCTATACTGGGATATTAAGCCGTACACAAGTGGCATGGTACATCAACCCAGTCCAGGATCAACCATAAGAACCGGCATGTCGCGATCGGGAATTGAACCCACGTCCTCACGATTACGGGACGGAACTATTAATAAAAATTATTGTAAACACTGGATGGGAATTCCCGCTGTCACAAGTCACATAATTTTTTTTCGACGCGAATGTCTCTCTAATGCGTCATATGAATAAAAATGGTTCCTCTTGTAATATGTTCCACTTGAGATAGATATAGTGCTGCAACCGTGCAATATTACGCAGTACACAGGTGGCACCACACCCAGACACATTATCCTGGCACTAGGCACACTAGTCCTGGAACGAACCTTATATGCTGAGAGCCAAGCATTTTACGACTAAGGTACAGTCTTTCAGTCACATATAAAGGGGCACTTTCACAGGCACAACGAGTACCTGGGTTGAACCACCGACCTAGCGCAAGCCAACTGCAGTACTCACTAGGATTCGAACCCAAATCGGTGAGAAACGAAGTCAAAGTAATGTATAACCACTCGACCACGAAGCCATACAAATTGTAATTTTGTTCACTCTCAAAATTAATAAATTAAGATTCCCTATAATTTGAAAACAACAACAACAACACCCCCCACCCCCCCCCCAAAAAAAAAAAAACAACAAAAAAACCCCCAGAGAATCTGAAGATAATAAATAAAATATCTACAATTAAAACCTTTTTAAGCGACCAGCGCTATTAATCGACCAACGTGTCTGACATAACCAATTAATTAAACAATGGTTATTATAGATATAAACTCCATTGAACAACCACTTGCTCTAAGCGGACACTAGTCTTTCACTTGTTTCGGTGAATGATTGCTTAGGACAGACTTGACTGTTATTCACATGAACCTAAATAAATGGATTGCTTGGCTGAGGAACATCTCCAGATGTGGAGACTCATAAAACAAGGGTCAGAGTTCATGTTTCATAGTACAGGTGTTTGAACATTTACATACAACTCATACGGAGCCACAAACTGTAAGTCATCAATATTCATGGGACGTTTATTTTCTTCTTTTTTTTCTTTGATTTGAATCATGCTTTGTAATAAATACCTTTGATTCGTCTAGGAAATCACGCCTTACTTAACACAAGGAACAAGGAATAAAATAAAAAGTAACAAAAGTGCCTTTGGTTATACATTTTTTTATTATTATTATTTTTTTTTTTTTTTGCTTTTTTAATATCAAGATATCTTGTAGTGTGTATTGTTCTTCTTCTTCTGATTTGTTTATTATTATTATTATTACACTCATTATACACAAAAGGTACATTTATGGAATTTTGGACATGAGTCCAACCCATGTAAACCCATGACCTCTAGATTTTGGACGGATGCTCTAACCCCTCAGACACTAGGACCGGTCAGTTACTTCTAATGATATATGTGAAAATGATATGGTAACTCAGCTGAAGTAGTGCACCCACCATGTAAGTGCTTGATCATGGGTTTGAATCCTGATCTATTTGAAATTTTTTTTTGACCTGGGTATTTAACGTCTAGTTAGTAACCCTTACTAATGTGAAATTTGTGTATTAGCATTCCTAGAACTCAATTTGTATAGCATTTGTTCTGTAATAGATGGGCACCAAGGTTCTCGTCTAGTGTGGCTTTGCATTTTTCTTACTTTGTTAAATCGGATGCCAAACGTTTTGTGTCTTTACATTATAGTTCTCCAGTATATTCACCCAAGGGATTATCAAGAACACATCAATTTGTTCTACTCTGTGAATTGGGGACAAATTCCAAATAAGCAAGGGATTATGTTAAAGCCTTTTTAAGTAACACTTATTGATGTCAGCTTTGTGTAAACATTCCGATAACCCAGTCTGTATAGCACTTGTAACTAAGGGGTGCCACATTCGAGTCATGGTCTAATCAGCTGCACTTTTTTCTCACCTAGTTACATTTTGCACTAAATGTTAGGCTTTTACAGTATAGTGTTGCAGTTAAGTCTTTGTCAAGGACAAATTCCTTATAGGCGAGGGGGTTTGTAACTGCTTTTGTTGAGAATTTTGTTTCACTAGTATAATAGCTCACCAGTCTTGGTTTAAAGCCAGATACGACTGTAACATGGTAATATAGTACCTAGATGTATTAAGTGAGATTTGTGTCAGCAATCCTGTAACTTTTTAGCTCACCTAACCTTTGTTCGTTGTCTGACATGTGTCGTCAGCTTTTGCTTTAAATGACATCTCCTCCTAAACCGATGAGAAGATTTTTTTTTATAAAACTTCACAGAAAAGATCCTTAGGTGGTATTGAACAAAATAGCTAAAATTATTCCGTGGTACTCCAACCATAATAATGACCGCGAGATCTAAAAAAGGAAAACTCTTTTAAACGCTTTCTCCTAAACCACAGAGCAGATTTTAAAGAAACTCAATAGGATTGATCATTGGGTGATTCTGCACAAAAACAGCAGAAATGGTTCTGCTCTGCTTAACAAGATGGCTGCCACAGCTAAAAATAGAAAAATCTAATCAACATCTCTGAAACCGCAGAGCAGATGTTGATGAACTCAATAGAACATGATTACAGTAATCAGTATCAAGTCCAATTGTCCATATTAACACATTTATTACATAATTTGACCCTTTGCTTCTTAATTACTTTATATCATGAGCAATTTTATCCTAACTTAAGCATTTTCTCTCTTGCGGTTGAATTCAGGTGAGCGGTTTAGGGCCATCATGGCCCTCTTGTTCTGTAGAACTGAAACTCTGTAAGCAAAGGGTCCTAGGTTTGAGTCCTGATCTAGCTACATATTTTTTAACTTCACATCATTTATTTTGAAGTACCAATTTTATTTGCACATGTCCTTGGCACATTATGATAAACTTAGTTTTAATTATGTTTCTATGCCGTCCTTCGAAGAAGAGGTGGCATATTGTTTTGCAAATGTCGGTCAGTCGGATAGTCAGTCTGTCGGCCAGTAGACCATTTCGTTTCCGATCAATAACTGGAGAACTGAGAATGACAGGTATTAATTTTGCTATATGACTTTAATATTGTTATAGAGATGTCAAATTCTGTCAGGAATGGAGTGGGGGAGCGTGGGGAGCAAAATGAGTCGTTTCGACAACTCTTGTTATCCTTTGTTATAATGATTGCAAGTGTATCGTAGCTCTGCCTGTTGGGTCCCTGGCTCTAAGGTCATGGTCATACTTAAAGGTGAAGACACTTAGAGGTGACGGTGCAAATGGTGCTTGATTTGCTTGTCCGGGCTGTAACTTATTTCCCGATCAAATGATTCTCCATTGATTTGGCAGTAAGATTTGCCTAAATGAATTTAAGTATAACATTCAAACGTTGGACCCCTAGCTGCATGGTCAAGGTCACACTTACAGGTGAATGATGACTCAAGTGGGAAGACTCGACCTGTTTCCCTTTGCATCCAATTATAAAACCAGGTTTTCGGGTCTTAGATGAAAAAAAAAACCTAAGTTTTCTGGCTGATCAGGTTTAATACCATTCATTTAAGCAAAAACCGATGATATCGCGATAACAACTCTAGTTTATATTTTGATTTGCATTTAATAATCTGAAATTAACAAATGTCAACAAAAAGCGAACTATTAAGTCAGTGGATTTCGTTAAAAGAAACAATTGCATTAGAATGCTGGTGTATCAATCGAATAATTGACTAAACATCATGATTAAATAGGGAAAACAGAATTTTATAAATCATTATTTTTCAATTAAAAGTTCATAGTGTGATTCTGATCCAAGATATATTGGGAATTTTGTATATAGCGTTTATCTTAGAATTGATTGTTACAAAACATTTCCTCATTTAAATAGTTAACAAATCGGACGATAGCTGAAATGGTTAAATATATTTGTAAAATGGAAGCGTGTTTTGCATTTATATTTGTTAGTTTAGCTCATTTAGACCATACACCATTATTGGGGTATAAAATTTGAAATTTATCTTCTTCAGAAGAGAAGAGAAAACCGTCGATTGAACAATTAAACTTTCTGATAAATTATTATGCAACAACTTGCGTATTATTTATAAATGAGAAACAAATATACTTCAAAGTATTATAATCATTGTGAAGTTAATAATTTCCGTAGGGTGTTGATTTACGAGTAGTTTTTTTTTTTTTTTTTTTTTTTTTTTTTTTGTTGGCTTGTTCTTTTCAGATTTCTCGGACGGTTATATTGAGTTTTCAAGGACATGGATCACATATGTGCTTACGAAAATTATCTTTAAAATAGGTTAAATGAAATGGCACAAAAAGTAATCTTTAATACAGCATGTGGTTACAAACATATTATATTGATATGCATGA
Organism: Solen grandis; assembly: GCA_021229015.1. Taxonomy (NCBI): domain Eukaryota; kingdom Metazoa; phylum Mollusca; class Bivalvia; order Adapedonta; family Solenidae; genus Solen; species Solen grandis. The sequence goes on along the minus strand of CM037795.1, from coordinate 38,425,640 downwards.
AACAATATTTCTAGCCACCATAGCCCGTATTATGAGTCTTCAGTAGGCATATTTGTTTTTCAGAGGATGTAGTATAAGAATAAGAAAAAAATGAAACCTGCTAACAAGAAAAAACCCGCGATATGTCTTCTGTAATAGAAACACGATGTCTAGCTGACATCTACATAAGTGATTTATTGTTTCCCGCTCTTCTGAGATGAAAATCTGACCAAATGTTATTCTTTAATCGCATATTACAATCAAAATGTAGGCCCACTAAATTGACATAATCCTCTCCATAATTGAAATGCGTCCATGCAATATCAAAACCATTGGAGTCGAATACAGGAAGCTTAGGAAAGAGGAGGAGGAGCTATCATTATATTCATGAGATTCTAATTATGTAGACACGCGAAATCAATATAGTTCTTCCTGAGATCCATTGAAAAATATATGCATGAAACTAGATGTTTCTCTGTTATGGTTATCACAGCCCTTCACTCGGAATACGCCGTCCATTTTTTCGAAACCTATCGGGTTAGGCTGGCGATTGCCGAGATGATACGATTGGGATTTTTAATTCAAGTATGTCTTCCAGCTGGCTTGCAAGTGGCAGAAAGTTGTACCCGGGTGTTAATGTGCACAACATTTTCCGCCTGGAATAACTAGGCTGATAAAAAGTCGAGACGACGGAAAACACTATAGAACAGCTGCCATTTGGTAGTATATGTAACTCCATATAAACACTTGATTTCTGAATTGCCTTAGAACTACACGTATAGACAACATGAGCACCAGTTTGGATTTTCGGAAAACCACCAATTGACATGTTTGTTAATGCCTTTTTAACTTTAATCTTTACTGGTCAATATCATTTTGTGATCAGAAAGTTATAAACAATGGAAAGTTTATCAAAAAAAAAAAAAAAAAAAAAGATAAATAGAAAAAAGTACGCTCAATTTTTCTATGTTTCGCCCGACTGACATTTCGTCTGTTTTTCACCTCTTTAGAAAGTAGCTGATGTATTTGATAATGTGTTTTAAATCCCTGTGGAATATAAATTTAACATATTTTTTTTAAATATTTTTCAACATTTACACAAGGTAAATGCATTCATTGAAATTTATCACGCGTTTTATTCCCAATTGGACATTTATATCATTAACTGCGTTAGAAAAAAATATCGACTTTTTCAGCATCATTGTCTTCAATCATTTTAAGATTACGTGTGCTCTGGCACTTAACTAGCTGACGAAGGATAAAATGGAGGATAAATTTATTAGCATTACGCGTGATTTACATTTTTTTGGTCAAATAAATACCCTTCAGATTTGAAACGCACAAGCGCGTCTCACAGGCCTCATAAAAGCTTACACCAACCTAAATAAATGACTTCGTAATGCATAATTTCTAAATCGATGAGGGATCTTATCACATCTAATTCGACTTTCGTTTCTCCCTGTAGATTGGAGTACATGAACTTTCGAATTGCATCCACGTCTACCTACTCCAGTCGTTTCGTTTTATAAGAAAATAACACAATTACTCCGATCAATTATTTTAAGGTTTTCATATAATTATGATTTATTTCCGTTTGCCATCATATACAGCATCATGCACCACAAATTCACGATCATTATTCGCTGTGAGATCAATGAATTCTAAATCAACCAAGGTGTCGATCTTAACAGCTAAAAGAAAATCACAGCGGGCTTTGTACCATCATCCGATGCATTTCATACAGTCGTAGATAAAATGCATTTTACCGCAGAAAATTAAATTTTGTTCTTTTTAAAACAAGTTTATCTTATATCAAGCTTGACTACAGGAATAATACTTTCATTAAGCGCGATGTATTAAACCTCACCAAACTAAATTTCTTAATTGGACGTGTCCTTCTACCATTAATTGTTTCTGGGGATGCTTACTGAAAATTTATTGACTTAAGAGCGAACAGTTCAGATTACATCAGACTGCACGGATGTGCAGGCTGATCTTGCTGGCTGATCTTGGTTTGCACAGGTCACAATGGCAGTCATAAGTTCTACAACAGTGTAAGGGCTAACCAGTTAACTCGAATAATTTTTGTTTACCATGCTAGACATTTGGCTCAACTGTTGACGGAAAAACTGCATATATAACCATATCATAAAGTCCTCAACTTCATCTTCCTCCATTTTCAATACTGACAATTTCAGTAGTATGAAATATTTGTAAATGGGCCCACATCTAGTTAAGGGTTGATATTTTGGATTATCTAAACTTATTTTGCATGAAGAAGTAACAATACGGATTTATATATAAATTTCACGTACTATTCTTCTTCTTTTCCATCTTCCTTTAAACAACCACGAACGAATTAAACGAAATGTAATTGTTGTGATATTTAGATCAGTT
>CM037795.1:38396194-38423164 GCA_021229015.1 Solen grandis | reverse complement strand
CTCAGACCCCGGAAGTGTCTCAAGCAGTAAGTAATCTCTCTTTCTATGTTTTTGACTATTTTATCATTTAAAAATTACTAATTATTTCATTTTCTATTTTAAATTAAGTAAAAAAAAAAGAATAAAAGTCGCAATTTTAACTTGTTTTACATGTTCCATTGGATCCAGAAGAAGGAGAGTACATTTTGTTGGTGGAGAATTTCGAGTCTGTTAGATCACTTTTACTTGTCATATCAATTATCAGTACATGCATGGCAGTATAAGATAATTAAGTCATAACATATAATAACAAAAACAATATATATATGGATCTGACATGAATTGTTTTTCATATCAAATTTTACTAAGCGAGTTCCAAAATTTATTAAGCGACCTCTGTATTCTCTTGGGCAACCATGTATCCTTTCACGTACGTGATAGTAAATTCAGTTGCTTGCTGCAACACAGATGGGTCCCATTCTTTTAACTGTTTGTTTGTTGGGTTTAATGTCCAACAAACAGTATTTCAGTCATTTTGAGACTATGTCTACTTGAGACAGATAAAGTGCTGCTACACTGCAGTATAACACTGTAACACATTAAATTAATATCAAATGTCTATCCTCCATCATTAAAGATGTATTCAGTCCAACATTTATCTCTGCCCAGGGTCTCTTTATATACAGATAGTATATAGATCGCGATACCCTGCTCTGCCTAATACCTCAACAAGGCAAAGCATTCCTCATGCTTATTGTATGATTTCTATGTCTGAGAAATGCCTCAATTCATCCAATATTTCCTAGAAAAACACATCTCTGCCCTACGTGTCTTTTCTTTGTTTCGCCCATGGGTGCCTGGATAGCGTAGTGGTAATGTGCTACGCTTCTCATTAATGTGTCCCTGGTTCGATTCCTGTCAGGTACGTGAGAGGGTAAACTAAGTATACAGTGGTCGCTCGTCCAGACACGTGATTTTTCCTCACAATTATGGCCACATACGCCACCATCAGAGCCATCTCGATTGATTGATATAAGTTGTGAGAACTTGTTTTGTAATCAATGTAAAATAAATAATGGTTAACCTTTTTCAGATCTTTTTGATGACTTGCACAAATAGTAAACAAATGACAAATGTACACTATAAAACCCAATCAGACAGTTAAATCAGTTTTAAAAAATTAAATTGAAAGAATAGTTCATAAAAATTCTAAGACGTGAATCAATTGAAAAATCAGTGCTTTTAGGTAGGATCTACAGATAGACAATATTAAGTTTCTGAAAAAGTTCAAAGAGGGAATTTCGAAACTTTTAAGTAGTTCAAAATGCTTATATTCTACAATAACAGTTATAATACTGCAACAAAATGAGTAATTTTGGTCTCTCGATATGCATGTGCACTAGTATCAGCTGCTTATCTACATGGTATTTTGTCTGTTGCAAATTTGTGACGTAGTGCTTATCACGTGACCCATCAGCCGTAATGCTTGGTGTGTCATTGGCCTGCAGCATGTGGGGTTTCATAAACCCACGGAGCGAGTAGATGTGCAAGGTGATTCTCAAAGAAAAAGAAAGAACCTAAAAAGAAAATTAAGAGAATTATTCTCAAAACAAATAGAAAAGTAAAACTCTACATGTCATATAAGTGATATGCAGAACCTCAGAATCCACTTTTATACATTTTGAAATTATCTCAAAAATCATAACACAAGCCATGAAACTCATGACAAGCTCTGAGTAGTAATCAAAGTGAACTTTATTAGTAATCAATTAATGCCACCAAAGCCATGAAACTCACTAAAAATCTCTGAATATTAATTAATACGCTCAACAAGCTAAGATATCAACTTGAAACTCAAAAACAAAGAGCAGGAGGTTCCCCATTAGCACCCGATATCCGTGAAGATAAACAGGGAGGGCCCATTAACATAACACCAATGTCAAAACAGGGACATCAAGCAAATTAGGAATAAAATAAGGAAAAATAGTGTACAATATATAGGTAACTAGATAATTAGAAAGAAGATAGAACTAGTGTGTAAAATAAATGTAGGTAATATCACAGTAGAATAGATAGTAGTCAATAGTTAAACCAGAAGCCTCTCAAGACGTATATGTAAAGTAGACAAAAAACAACAACAACATAAATATACAAAATTTAGAATAACTCTATGCATAAAAATAGTAAAAGCTGTAGCAACTGAGTAGTTCTTGTTAGTTATAAGTTTAAAGCATACTGCAAAATTAACGTAATTAATTATAAAGTAGATGAAGGATAGGGAGACCGAGAATACTAAAACAACACTAAAAAAAAAGGTGGGATTACACCTAATAAAAGAGGTATGACAGGAGACAAACAACAACATAACTTTATATACCTCATCAAATTATGAGCCTCCAGGAGGACAGCCCCATATGAGCTCTCTAAAAAAAAGGGACACCCCTTTAAAGCCAATAAGGTCGTAGCCCATATGAGCCCTACAATAGGGACACCCACAAAAAAGAGCCCCATATGAGCCCTACAATAGGGACACCCACCTATGAGCCTCAACATGAGGACGGAAACTGCCCTATCCCAATCACCATAAGAACACAAAAATAAGCAAATATGAGCTCTAGGTGATCCCACAGATCACCAAGAGACAAAATAGACTCTCCTATCATACCTCAAAAAGAAAAACAGTAATAATTTTTATTTTTTTTATTTTTCAGTTCTTCTCCAGAATAACTAATACTCTCGGTCTCTCAAAACCTATAGGATAGGCTTCCGGTCCGATTCTTCAAAAAAAAAATAAAATTCAAGTTTCAGCAAAAATACATTCGGCTAATTGGCATCATACTTAATTCAGCAATCTTTCAATAAATAATAATAACTCTTTTTTTTTTTTTTTTTGGCGCAAAATCTATACTAGGTTGAAAATACCCTTGCTAGCCGAAATTGGCTATCTAAATTCAAAATTTACCCTAATAGAAACCGTTTTTTTAGCAGTGAACGGGTGACGAGATTATTTGTTTGCTGGCCTTGCAGTTCTATTCCTCATCTAACATCCCAAATCTACTCACGAAACAAAGTCTAATTTGGTCGGCACTGATGAGACGGTTCTACGGTCGCAAGGGGAATAAACGTGGCACCTCAAGTGCGCGGTTTTTCCCGGCGAAACAGAAGAAGAAGGAAGGCACAGTTCACCTCCAACCCACATGCCGACCATTTTCACGGACCACATGAGCAACAAGCAAACCCTTCCACATCCAAATGTAATGGTAATTAACACCTCCAGCTCAAATTAGCTTTGTTAATTACCAAATACTTTAGACACTAAAACACCAAATTTAGGCAAAAAGATAATAAATCTGTGAATTACAGGTTTTCCTTCTAAATTTGACCCAATTTCGGAATCCAAAAATAAATTTTATAGGAGTGAAGGGTCACACTCCGGGGTCCGCCCACAGAGCCGAGCAGGCAGACGGACCCTAAATTAAGCAACGTTATCAGTCAGTCAGTCAGATGTGTGAATACGTGTGCCACTTGCTGAAGCGTGACGGAAAAAGACCCGTCACAGACGGACGGACGGACAACGGAAAAGGGACCCCTATGTGTCACCTGCTGTAAGCAGAGGTGACACAACGAAGTCGCAAGAAACTGTGATGGGGGAATTAGATCTGAATACACGATATATATAACACACACGCACAGCACAAAACTTATTTTAACATACTCCTTCTAATCATTATAAATTAAAAATTTAACTACCATTTCATTATTTTGACTGGTCCTGACACCATTTCTCACCTTGGACAGCTTTTTATACATGTCTTTAAAGATTATGTTCGGCGGGACTGCTTTATCAAAATTTTAATTTAAACATTCCTAAGTGATTTAGAACTACCTCAACAATTTACACACACACACACACACACACACACACACACACACACACTTCGCAACAATTTAATTCATTTTCAGATCCAAAGCTTGATTCTGATTTAAATCCTTTTTCAGATCCAAAGTTCGAAACTTGGATCAACCATAGAACCCTGGTCTTTCCAAGTCTGGAAAAAAGTATACGGAAACGCACATCTACAATGTAATGAAAACCAGGTCCGGATCCAGCGTGGGGTGGGCGGGGGCTTGGCCTCCCACCAGCTGCCCTGTTCATACATTTTTCTAGGCTACAAAATCCCTTGGTTACATAATGGTCGTGTTGTCTAAAGGAAATCCCCATCGTGGGCCCCCAATCTGAACCACCCGCATAACCACCTGACCAGCCAGACTCCTATTGTCTTTTGGCCCCCCTGCTGTTAATGTGTAGGTAATCCGAATCGGCAGTCGTCCATGACTGTGTGATAAGCATGTGTTTAGGACACGATCACTGATTGAAAGAAATTTACATGTCGTCTGCCGAGCGATCTAACAATTGGGAAAAATAGGCAAGTACCAAAAGTTTGTATCAATTACAACTATATATATATATATATATAAATGCAGTTAAAGAAATAGTGTAAAATAGTTAAGCATAAAATTAGCCGCTTAAAATAACAACGAAGCTGGACATTAAAATGTACATGTAATTAGCATCGACACAATTTCACTAGAGCCCAAAGGAATTAATGAATAAAACAACAAAAAAAAAACCCCCACCAAAAAACAAAGACAAACAAAAAAACTACTTTGACTAAATCTACTCAACGAAATTTTTAATTCACTTTTCTCTACATGTATAAAGTTTTAAATCTTGCATTAATCTTGCAGCTAATTAGCTGCCAGCAGATTGATGAACTTTCAATCGAAAATTGCCGATTTCGTTTTTGAAAAAGTTACAAAAGTATTTTATTTTTCTTCTTTAGCAAAGGAACTTGGTATTCTGCAGAGTAGATGCATACCTATCGCTAGCCATGCAAATTCAACTTAATCAGAAATGGGTTGTGTTTCTAAATGTCATCAGCTTTACTATTTTTACATGAATTTTTTAAGTATTATTTTTATAAAACTAACTTCTCTAAATATTTTCCCTGAAAATAATAAATACAAACAATAGGCCGATACATCATCATGTTCACTTTTTTAATATTTACGAATATAATCTACATGTATGTGTATTCACAACCTCTTAATATAGACACCCTGGTGTATTTTAAATTTTATTAAAAAAAAAAAAAAAAAAAATGAAAGAATTTGAAAATTTCAATCTGCCATAGTTAAGGACAATCCATATTTTGGGACAATGTATATGTAGATTATACATGATCACTAATTCAAATCAAATCAAGGTAATCAGTCATTGAGCAATGTTACTGATAAGTCGATGCATACGAAATACTGATGAACTGAAAACACAATTAATGTTCGAAATAAAACGGAAATTAAAGGTTTTATATTAAATATCAACATCTTTTATTACTGAATATTGTTTGTTTTGCCACTGATTTAACATTTAGAAAAAAAATGTACAAAAATCGACACGCAGAAGGGGCCCAAACCTCCTGCAACCGTCCGACCCTAAAACGTGCTCCTGATTTTTTTTTCTTGGAAGTCTGTGTGTGAAGGCTGCTTCCAGATTGACAATTAGATCGTCAAGATTATCAAGTTCGAACCTAATACAGCATATACCCGGTATTCCCTTCAACATATTTGACAAAACATGTTTAAAGTGATTTTTTCCTCAGACTTAATCAAAACTGTCTTTTACACTGTTGAGTCTAAAACTGATGATTATTCAAAGCATTCACTAATTGATAGTGTACACAAGTTACTATTTTTTTTAATTTTTTTTTTTGGGGGGGGGGGGGGTGTGTCAAAAAACACATAATAATTTTTTATGCCAGTTTGCGGTTGAAAATGCACGAGATACCTATATCTTCACGCTATCCCCCAATACCGGAGTAAATGTCCTTTCAGTAATATCAGTGTCCCAGTCTGCCTCCCCCACCCCACCCCCTACTTCCGTCATTTATTTTTAAATACAACTGTAGTCAAATACTATTTCACAGTTGTTATTCAAAAACATGGCTTTGCGAAGGTAAAATATAAAATTATATCGCTCAAGGCTCAGTACCACTTGGCATTTTTTGCCTTGGGGATGTACTCCCTCGGGAGAACATCATTGCTTGTATTGAACATTTTCCCTATAATTATGTTTTATCGGGGAAAAAGGCCGGGGAAACATACGCATAGCCTCCCGGAAGCTCATGGTAAACATTCACGGAGCTTTCGAGAAATATTTTTTTCCTCCGAGGAATCCCCTAGGATTCGGTGATGTCTCGAGGTTCAGCGACCTTTCTTTGACACATTCCAGATCTTGTGATAGAATCTCAGAATATTCGCAAAAATTCGGCAAGCGCACTCTAAAATAGGTTGCTTTTTGGTCAACCTTAGACTTAGACGGTCAAAAAGATCATGGGACATTGCTGGGGGTATCCTTATAAACCCCCAAAAGTCTACCCTTGCTTTTGTCTCTTTATTTCATCACCAAATTCTCATAATCTTCCCCGAGGCATCAAGGATGGTTCGACACAACGATACATCCCCTAATAGGTCGCCTTATCTACGGGGATATTTCCCCGATGATGTTTCAAATTCGGTGAAGCTCCGCGGCACCTTCCCCGATCATCGGAGAAATGTCCCGAGCATCGGGAGCCATCCCCGATAATACAAGGCCATTGTACCATAGCCGAAACATCAGTGAACGTTTCATCGGACCAATCCCGAAGCTTCTCATGGGACTGATCTGTCTTTTTGGCTCAAATATCTGATGCCATCGGGAGAAAATCTGTGTATTTCCACATTCTCCATTGAGACCTAGGCATTAGATCCATTGTCTTCAAGTTTAAAACAAAAACAACAGAAAAAAAACTTCACTTTTATCCCCAGATACCCCTCAGAATGCATCTCCGTCACACTAAAACTTTTTTCCAGGGGAGCATGACCCCGGACCCCTAGCACTCACATCACATTCAAATTTTGCCCCCCCCCCCACTCCAGCGGAAAAATTCTGGATCCGGACCTGCTCGTCGTTAAGATAACTCAATATTCAAAGTGCTCAGACAGAGCAGGGTCTCTATATATACAATACACTGCTCAATATTTTTTTATGTATATTTAGGCGGGAAATAAGTCTTAAACCAAGTTCTGTCCTATTTGTTCCAGCAGTTATTTCAGACAGGAACTACACTGTTACGCCATATTTGAATAAAAGGGGTCAATGAAAATATATCATCGACATATATCGATACTTGAGCAATATAAGGCTTGTATCATCTTTTTTTTTTTTTTTTTTTTTTTTTTTTTTCCCGAAAAATCTGTGTTTAATCACATTTTTACTTATGATTACTTTTCATAATCTCAAATGATATCCATTTTGTTTTCTTAAAATAAACATAATGTATATTACTTTTGAAAAGCAACAACACCAAAACGTTTTGACGAATTAATTTATAATGAAATACAAAAAATACACCTCACACCATAAAACACCTTAAAACAATTCACTCTCGGACCTCTCTTATCATTTGCGGGACTAAATGAGGCGGCTGGGAATTCCGTTAGCAAAAAGGTTGACCTGAACTGCTCACGGCAACACACTCTATTAATTTTTAACATTTTCAAAGGCTGATTGTTAAAAAAAAAAAAAAAAAAAAAAAAAAAAGACTTGTTTCCGCTACCGGCTCTGAAAAAACATAGGGTCGGTAGGTGGGTATTATTATTTTTTTTCAATCAATTTTTTTAAAAGCTTTCCATGTGTATGAATGCAATAAGTGACGTAAGTATGTAATTTCACACAAGATTGTATGCTAATATGTCTATAAGATGCTATAAAATCTTAAATTAATTTAAATGACTTTAATTCAGTAGATGTCCGACATTGAGTAGACAGACAATAGACAATGGACAAGAGGCTGTCACAAAAGACAGTAATGTCAGAGCACTTTAAGGTCTGGCTTGCTGAACAAGTAATTTTGATGTGAAATAGTTATATAAATTATAGGTATCTGAAAATAAAAAGAATGACATCCAATACAATTTATTTCAGAATTTATATATTTGTGTTTCCCAATATTCTGTTGTCAGATTAATGTATTGTTGAAACTTCTAGTTGTTCACAAAATCAACTATAGACATTATGAAGCTAGAAAATAAAATTAAATTAAATTGCTTTGTATAGAATTATGTAATTTTGTGATGTCAGATTTCAGCCAGGAATCCTGTCGGGACATCTGCTTTTCAAATCAGAAGTCTCTGCTTAAATAAGAAGTCCCTTAAATTGTTTTTAAGTTAAGTTATATTCAGTAAAAGATTGTTGGGATATTTAAACAATATTAAAGTGCACTTTTAGTAAACTTTAATTATGTTTATACAATGTATTAGATTAACCCTTTCCCTCATATAGACTCATTTTGACGCACTCAATAGGTATCACATAAAGCCTGATCTGCAGAAAACCACAGTTAAACCTTACCAAATTTAATTACAAAATCCTCATTTCCAGACCACTGAGGAGCAGCGAACAGCATAAAACCTGATCAGCCTGTCCATATATGACGTCACATTTGAAATATGCTACAAAAGTTTGTACGCGGTCTACAGCCATTGTTTGTGAACCGATTTTCATCAAATTTTCACAGATTGTGTATATTAAGTTCTAGTTGTGCATCCCGGTGTCTGTTTTTCAAAATTCGAAAAGTCCATGGTTCTATAGCGAATCCAAGATTCGAACCAAGGTCGTAATTTTTTTAAATGCTTATAAAATCTGTCCTATTTAAGATAGAAAATTGATATTTAGTCAGTATATAGGTCTCTAGAAGTTTTAAACATTTTGTGAAAATAAATGTCATATGACGTCACGTGAAGTCATTATATGATAATGTATTTCTAATATTAACAAGAGTATTTCTATATGTTGAAATTGTCGAAGGGCAATGAAAATTTAATGACAAATGATTCAGACGCTGAAATTTCGATTTCAATGATTTTCAGAAGCCTATGACGTCATATGACGTCACATTTGAAATTGACTACAAAAGTTTGTACGCGGTCCAGCCATTATTAATAGGCCGATTTTCATCAAATTTTCACAGAATGTGTATATTACGTTCTTATTGTGTATACCGGTGTCCGTTTTTCAAAATTCGAAAAGTCCAAGCATATATGGCGGATTCAAGATTCGAACCAATGACGTCAATATTTAAATGCTTATAAAAACTGTCCTATTTGAGATAGAAAGTTGAAATTTTGTCAGTTAGTAGGTCTCTGGGTGTCTTAACAATTATGTGAAAATAAACGTCAAATGACGTCACGTGACGTCATTTGTTTATTATTATTATTCTTTTCTTCTTCCTAACTAAACGCTTATTTTAATATGTTGCAATAGTCCTAGGACGATGAAATTTTTATGGGTTATTAGGCACGTGAGGAAATTTTGATTTCACCCCTACTGCATATATGTTGCCATATCTCAATAAATATCGATTTTTGTAAATATATGTATGAATAAGAATTATAGCTGAATAATTGACGTTTCCAAAGATATTTAGTTTATTAAAATTGGTTTACGCAATACAAAGTTATAAGCAAAAAAACTAAATGAAATGAAGCTAATTTTGCTGATTATATGCTGTTTTCTTGAGGTTTAACAGTCAATATCTCAGAAACGACTGAAGATAAGTTTATACATTATGCGTATAAAATGTAGCATGTTTTAAGAGCTTTCTAACGGTACCAAGTTTATTGAAACTGGACTTCATATAAGAAAGTTACATGGAAAATAAGATATTTCATAATCATGCATCATAAAAATATGGAAAAGGTCACGCGCAGAGGTCACCAAGCTTAAATACTTGCGCAACGACTTAAAAAAAAATAAAAAAAATATCAAATTGCAATTGATAGGCTATATCTTGATTTTTTTTTTTTTTGGTCGAATGTTGACTGTTAATACATGTACAACGGCACAAGACAAAAATCCGTATTTGCAACACTATGTAGCTAGCGAGCAGTTTGCAAGCCTTGAAAAATTCACACGCAGTCCCACATTTTAGACCATCTAAAAACTGCATTGTTATGCTAACGATATTCATATTGCATCAGTTTGTAGGCTGGGATGTTACCTTTCAAAATATCACCATAGTTCGAAATTCCAGGAATTTATGGCAAAACTACGGAAGCCCAAACACGCCAAAATCGCTAAATACGTTTAACTACGTTACAGGTGTCGAAAGGATATAGCACTATACAAATATTCAATACTTCTTCCTACTGAGGCTAAAATTAAACAAGGTTACAACTGAGCTGGAGGGATGAAATTCTATGTGTGATGAAAGTTAGAAACTTACATTTGAACACCGTTTCATTTTTCTTTCATGTCTTATGACATAGTATAAATTTTGTATGTAAACTGCATGTGCAAGATATGGGCGGACTTTTATTAAAATTCACAGAATGTGTTCTATTTGTGCGATTTTATATAGAAATACTAGTAGAGGAGATATAAAGTTGCAATTTGGACAGATTATCTATTATGTCATCTTCTATATATACTATATAAAGCAGATGTTGCAGAAAGTCCTATCATTCGTTTAAACGAATGACATCTAGTTATTCTTATTCTTCTTATTCTTTTTTTCTTCCTCTTATATTTGTGTTTATTTCGATGTGTTACCAATGGCCCAGAACAATAAAAAATTTATGGCATATATTTCAAACCATGAGCTTTCGAATGCAATGAATTTCATATTCATATAACGTCATATAACGTCAGATTTGACGTCAGGTGAAAAAGTTTGTACGCGGTCTACAGCCATTATTTCTGGACCGATTTTCATCAAATTTTCACAGAATGTGTATGTTAGGCTAGTTGTGCCTTTCTGTATCCTTGTTTCCAAATTCGAAAAGGCAAAGGTTTTATGGCGAATCCAAGATTCAAACTAATGACGTCAAATTTCAAATGCATATAAAATCGCTTCCAGAAAAGCTAGAAAGCTGATATTTGGACTGAATATTAGCCTCTAGGTCTTCTTTAAATTCTGATAAGATTAACGCCATATGACGTCACTGAAAACTTTCGTATTAAAACTTAACGGTTTTTAAAGGAATACGCTCGGCTGATAACAACTAGGTTTTAATTGAAAGATATTGATGTAAATAAACCAATTTAATTACTCATTTCATTGAATCAATCGTAATATGAAAGAAATTGCAAGTTAAAGACGTCTATTTACACCAATTTGCTCCGAGACATGGGCGCAGACATTGTTTACGTCTCGTGGTCTCGCGAGACTTTTTTTTCAACAAACGTGACGTCACAGACACACTTCCGGTTGCGTAAATACATTGAAATATAGAAGGGAATTACGTGTGTTGTGAAGAAATTGTTTGAAAAATGTTTATTATTTGAATATGATGAAAATATATTATTAAAAGATTAAACTATGATCATTTTATTGTTTTCTTACTCGTGAGTGAGAGAGTCTGGAGCCCTCGTCCTATGACCTTTGTATGCCAGAATAGTAATGAATGCAACTTCTAAAACAGAATCATTCAAAACTAAGGTGTTAACCGGTTAAAAAACATACATTTTCCATATTGGATGGCATCAAAAAACGTACATCCATCATTGTCTTGAAGCAGTTGCAGCTCTTCCTCAGTATATTCGGGCTCAAAGTCGTAAGGAACTATACACTCCATTTTAAGAAATATCTCAAAAACTTTATTAAACTTCCTGCTATAGTGATCGAACCATAACTAAAGTCAATACCCCTTGTCACGCAATCATGCACATTCTCACAAACATCGCTATTTTAATTGCGCAAATCATTACAATTTTTAAACAGTTTTTTAATCAAACATATAAATATATAAAAGGGGCGGTATCATGTAAGTAGAAATCTAATTGCAATGACGGTAACTGTGAAATACTATAGAGACGAATCAAAGGGACACCGTGCTGTAATTATGATTAACACACCTATTTACTCGCAATTTAGCAAAATAATGTAAATTATGCTAACTACTTTCTGTATATCACAATAACGTGAGCTCATTGCGATACGATATTTTTACTTATATACATTTATTTAAACAGACTTTTTCCGTAAAATAGCATAATATAGATTATTATAATATAAAACGTGGATTCAACACTTTTCTTTCATATTTATATAATGCATTTAGTATGTTTGTGGTGATGATTATACTCTACATGTCCGTTTCAGTAAAACGTGCACATCAATTGTCTGTTGACATGGTGACTCGGTCGCACGCTTCGTTTTATGACCGTGTTTTATGGCCCTGAGGTGCGATTTTATATGACGCTTATTCTGTTACAAAGGCTTGCCAGTGATTTCTTATCCAATCAGTTTAACACCACACAACTTTTCAATAACCGCAGTTGCAAGCATTTCACGGTAAAAATGACAAAGATGTATTATAGAAATAAAAAATATCGCGGAGCAAATTGGTTTAAATAGACGTCTTTAACTTACAATTTCTTTCTTATTACGATTGATTCAATGAAATGAGAAATTTAATTGGTTTATTTACATCAATATCTTTCAATTGAAACCTAGTTGTAATCAGCCGAGCGTATTCATTTAATGCTTTTATCACAACCCCTATTAATCGCACTCATCGATCGGGATATGGTTCAATGGGTATTTGTGACGTCACAGAAAGGTAAACATGAACAAAGATGGCGGCGGCCATAGCCGATCGAAATCACTAACTTTAAACAGCTATATCTTCACAAATATAGCGTGTATAAAAATGAAAGTCATGTCAAAGTGATCTACACTAAAAGGTTTATTGATGGTTAAATTTTCATTTCAGCCGAGCGTATTCCTTTAAGCTCTGTAGGCTTTATTTTTTGTATGATTTACTTGAAATTTTGTCTGAAGATGCAGTATTAGATTCTATGGAGCCATGTTATTTCCGTTTCCGGAAAATCCCAAAGGTCAAGGTCATATATCAATTATCGGGTTTTTCTTCGGCCTTAAATATCTCAAAAAACGGTAAATATTCTATCGAGACACTATGCGTATAATTTGTAGTGCTTAGAAAGACCTTTCAGATGATATTTAATTTTTTATGATCGGGGCTGAATCGGTTGAATTATGGCGGAAAAATGAATATTTGGTAACCCCCAGTTTGGTGATTTTTTCATTTTTCAGGAGGTTTAAGAGCTTCTATCTCAAAAAGTATTGAAAATATTCCGAAACATAAAGCGTGTGAAATGTAGAGAATTTTCAGACAATTATTTTGGTAACTAAAGTTTTGAAATTGATCAAAGTATAAGGAAGTTACATCAAAAATAAGAATTTAAACATGCAGAATTTCAGCGATTCTGCCGTGTTGTCAAAGTTTTACGGCTAAAATCTTAAAAGCCATTCGAAATAAGTCCACACATCAAGCAAGTGAGATGTAGAGATTTTTAAGACGATTATTTTGGTACCTAGAGTTTTAAAATTTATTAAAGTATAAGGTTGTTACATAAAAAAATAAGAATTTTCAGAAAATATCCTACTTTCACTTTCACGTCATTTCAAGCATTTTAGGAAAATGTAAGTTTACAGCTATGTATTAGTCATATAAATTGTAAAAAAAACTGTTTACTTATATCATATTGATATTACTAGCTAAACAAGCGTACCTTTCCACGTGGCCGAGTGGTTAGAGCGTCCGCCTCGGGAGCGGGAGGTCGTTGGTTCGATCCCCGACCACGACATACCAAAGTCGTAAAAATGGTACTGTTATAGCTCCCTTGCTTGACGCTCAGCATATAAGGGTAGTTGCAGGACTGGTTAGCTCGGTATCAGGATAATGTGACTGGGTGTGGTATCATTCCATATGTCTACGGCGTGATACGGCAGTGTGGCAGCACTATACCCGCATGAAGTAGACATCGTCTCCAAATGACTGAAATACTGTCGGTGGAACGTTAAACCCAACAAACAAACAAACTTAACAAGTGTTGATTATGATTTAATGTTGTGTCAAATCATTTTATTTACGTTATTTATACATATCAGTTGCAGCATTGCGTTACCCATAATCCTTTGAGCGTTTTGACACATGTCATTTAGACCGTTGTTGAAACATTGCAATTTCCCGACTTAACTGTTGCATCAATCGATAAATGTTGTACAATCTATATTCCAAATTTATGATAAATGATAAGCTATGTGAAAATATATGTTATAGTACATTGTAATTTTATTGCCAGCTTGAGATACAATGGGCGTGTATAAGTGTAGACGTTTGAAACAAAATAATCAACATATGTCATCCGTTCAAGACGCTTCAAGCTAATTTGTCCGTTAGCTAAAAGGGCCAAATGGAGTAACTTTGTGTAATACAGTCGTCTCGATCGTATGTACAAGCGTTATTGGAATTTAACTCACGAGGCTACACGCGTCGACGATTCTATTGCATGGTAGCATTTACACGGTGCATAACCATATCGGCAGGCTCTCTGCGGAAATCGCTATATCGGCAGGCTCTCTGCGTTCGCACCGGTCATTCTCTGCCATAAAAACTAGCAAACTCTGGACGGAAGGAAAAGAAACAGACCAATGGTCACTTTTCAAAGGTGAGTTGCTCAATATTAAGTATTGCACGGAATATTAGACAGACAGACAGACAGTATATTTTATTGACGTAAACTTTACAGTTTCTTGTCATGTATATATGTATAAATACAAATAAATAATCAAATGATCAAGTGTAAATAAATCAAATATATCATGCAAAGATTCACTTATTTTTGTCATAAATCAAACAAATAATGCAATGATTCACTTATTTTTGTCATATTTTTTTTTTAACATACAATTATGGAGGATGGACTTTGAAAAAGATTAAAATTAATACATGAAAACAAATAAAAATACTTTTGTAAGTACACATAATTATCAAAAAATTATATAAGTGTATTTCTATGCTGCATCGCTTCAAAGACAAATTTACTGAGTTTAAACATATCATTTCTATTAGATGAAGACATTAATTGAACAAATTTAAACATACTTGGACGTTTTATGTAATAATTCTTAATGTACATTTTTCTAAGATTTACATATTCAGGACATACCATAATAAAGTGATATTCATCTTCAATATCCCTAGCATTACAAAGTGAACAATATCGATGCGCTCTTTCTGTTCTATTTTGGCCATATCGTCCTGTTTCAATTCTTAATTTATGTGAAGATAATCTCAATTGTGCTAAAACTGTTCTAAATTTACTTGATAAAATATCCAAATATTGTTCAGCTCCAAAGACTTTTTTGAAACATTTATAAGTACATAAAGTATTACAATTTACCATAGTGTTATACCAGTTCTGTCTAAATACATCTATCATTCTAGATTTAAATGAAATATGGAAATTCTTAAGTTCTATACTGAATGGATTACTCCAAACATGTGAAAATCCATAACTATCTAACAAAAATTTAACATTAAATGCCCAATTCTTTCTACTGTTATTCGCTGAGTCTGAAAGACTTCTATACAAAGTGGTAATAAGAATATTTTTGAAGATAATACCTTACACCAAAATTTTATTATTACGTGTATATCTATTAATAAATAAAGGGTATCTACCTAATTCACCATAAACTCCCATGTTACTTGTTGACGTTTTTACCTTTAGTATCTATACAATGAACACGCTCAATTGTTTTAGACTTACCAAATCCCCTTTTACCAAAAAAAAAAAGTTGACATTTAACACTTGTTTTTAACTGATATTTTTTCAAATTATTTAAAAGTACATTTAATGCCTTTAAACCTTTACCCGCTAGAATTTCCTGATTTAATACAAACGTTCCATTGTAATTGAAAACAGTTCCCAAATAATTAAAATTATTCACTACTTCTATTTCACACCCATCATATAACCATTTCTCATTAGGTAAAATAGGACCACGATTTCTGAACACCATAACCTTAGTTTTATCAACATTAACTTTTAAACCCCATTTAACACAATATTCATTTAAAAGACCTAACCTACATTGCAATTCCTCTGGGCTTTCAGCCAATACCACCATATCATCAGCAAATAAAAGCAAAATAACTGTTACATCATCAATCGTTAAAGGACAAGTAGTATCATTCTGCAAAAATAATTCAAGATCTTCAATGAAAAGAGCGAATAATATTGGCGAAATGACCTCGCCTACCTTAAGGCCAATATAACAATCAAAATATTCTGAAAAAGAATTACATCCTTTAACACATGACTTTACTTGAGCATACATATCTTTAAATATTCTTAACATTTTACCATCAACACCTAGTTTATACAATTTAAGCCATAACGCATTTTAATATACACTATCAAAAGCACGTTTTAAGTCTACAAATGTACAATACAATTTTTTATTTTCATTTAAATGTTTTTCAATTAATGCATTTAAAACAAACATAGCATCTACAGTAGAACGACCCTTGCGAAATCCAAACTGTGCATCACTTAATATATTATTACTTTCGATCCAATCATTATGTCTATTATTCAAAACCCCAGTAAAAAATTTCGAAAGACAGCTGACAAGTGTTATACCTCTGTAGTTATTCACATCACAAGTAAACACAGGGGCAATAATTCCTCTTGACCACTGTTCTGGAAAATAACCTGAACTCAAAATAGCATTGAATAGATCCACTAAATGTGCTGATATAATATCAAATGACTCAATAAAATATTCATTTAACAATTCATCTTCTCCTAAAGACTTATTCCTTTTTAGACATTTAACAACTCTTTCTATCTCGGATGCGCATATAGGCAAATCTAATTCCTCGAATTTACAATCATTATTATCAAAATCGTGCAAATGAACAAATTCTTCACACTCTTCATTAAGTACCGTGGAAATATCACTATGTAAACTTGAAAAATAATCATAAAAATTAGAGTATCTTAGCTATGTATATGCGTGTAAACTTTTCAATTATCAGCGACTGCGACCTGAAACTTGGCCGAACAGTTTAGTGATGTAACAACATAAACACAACCTCGGCACTTTCTACAGGCATCAACAGGTTATTGCTTTGATTATGTCTATAATATGACCATCGAATGTATTCTTTTAAGTATATTCTTCAAGAAGATACCGACAAATTGGCCGATTTTAATGTAAATTTCCTGAAAACCCCCTACTTTCGGTTTTGTCGTTGCACGGGAGGTCTCTCTGCACATCACTTTTTGAAGCACAGGCAGACTCTCGTTTCGAGAAATATCCTACTTTCGCTTTCACGTTAATTGAAGCATTTTCTGAAAATATGTAAGTTTACAGCTATGTATTAGTTATATAAATTGCAAAAAACTTTTCACTTATATCATATTGATATTACTAGCTAAACAAGCGTACCCTTTCCGGTGGCCGAGTGGTTAGAGCGTCCGCCTCGGGAGCGGAAAGTAGTGGGTTCGATCCCCGACCCGACATACCAAAGTCGTAAAAAATGGTACTGTTATAGCTCCCTTGTTTGGCGCTCAACATATAAGGGTATTTGCAGGACTGGTTAGCGCGGTATCAGGATGATGTGACTGGGTGTGGTATCATGCCACATGTCTACGGCGTGATACTGCAGTGTGGTAGTCCTATACCCGCATGAAGTAGACATCGTGACTGGCTTAATTACTGTCGGTGGGACCTTAAACCCAACAAACAAACTGATATCATATATAGCAGTGTTTACTACACCGATCCCTACACACGAGGTGTGCACACTGGCGCATGTTGACGTCTTTTGTAATCATTTATTAAACTTGCTTAAATAATCATGTTTATAGATAAACATTTACATAAGAATGAGGAGTTTCGGAAATATTTTTTGCAAAGGGACTCCTAAGGAAAGAAAAAGGTGCTAAATTAAATACTAAAATACAAGTATAGTTTATAAGGTTTAACGTCCCACCGACAGTATTTAAGTCTTTTGGAGACAATGTCTCCTTGAGACAAATGTAGTGTTGTCACACTGCACAGTATCACGTCGTAGACAGTTGGCATGATACCACACCCAGTCACATTATCCGGACACCGGGCCATCAGTCCTAGAACTACCCTTATTAAGCTGAGCGCCAACCAAGGGAGCTATACCAGTACCTATGTTTACGAATTTGGTAAATACAAGAATTGAATAATTGTTATAACGTTTTTAAACAACTTACAGATCATGTGTTATCTCGTTTGATTTGGTATTTCCGGGGTATACCTAGCCTTGATATCTTCCGCTGACACCGACTTTTTAAAACGATTATTTTTTTACATATTTCGTTCTTTCCTTAATGTCAATCAGTTGATATTTTCTGATTTCTCAACTAATTCAAACAAGATAAATAAATAAAAAAAAACAGCCATCACATAAATTGATTGAAATCTGAAAAAGAAATGAGCCGACGGTCAAAAAATGCGCGAAATTTATGTGTTACATCCATATTTGGAAAGCACGTGCACGTGTGTGAATACTTTAACAACACGCTGACGTAACACTTATATGGCGCCATCTTCTAATATAGCAGCATAACGTAGTAATAGGGCGGGGCAAACTCTAAGTTAGTCAGTGTTAATTAAGTATAGGTTAGTGTTTTTTTAGTAAGCATTAATGAAATTAAATCGTGTGGCGCAGCAAAGCCGCACGACCGATTTAATGGACTTAATGCTTACTAAATAAACACTAACCTACTTAGTGTTCGAAATTATGTTTTGAAATTTAACGCAGTCGCACATACCAAATATAGTATTGATTTTTTAGACTCCGCCCTATCAACCTGTTCCCGGCGTGAATTACATCACGTGACATGTAACATGTTATGTCAAAGGTCAATGCGTCGCTCTAGCTGTGTAGATCTTTCAATTTGAATTTATTTAATCGGATATTTTGTGTTTTGGACATTATTTTTTTTTTATTTAAGTAACCCTTGTTTGTAAGTGTGTTTTTTTCTTCTTCTCTTCTCATTATTTATATACATTTTTCAATTTGAATTTATTTAATCGGATATTTACTTAATCGCTTTGTTTAGTAATTAGTTATATATTGCCCATTCTGTGTTAACATGTGTAGACATTGAAATTACACAAGTGTCTTTAAAGCGATGACCGATACTAATGTTGTTAGAACTTGTAATCAAACCCTCTTACTAATTTTTTAAAATCTTCAATGTTGTATCATCATTACTTAGGCAATAATACATGTTTAAACTAAACTAAGCGGAAGGGTAGAGTTCTTTTGTTATTTTGGATTAATCAGAATCCTGGTGAGTAAATGTTTGTTCTCTATGGTTGCTGTGTATTATTTTTTGTCGATGTTCATGCGTTCACATCAAAATCCCTGTAACACGTTACACATGCGTGGACTAAGACCACAATTTAAATTTACTATATGTTCTATATAAGCATATATACAAATGACAATTTCTGTAAGGGACATTGGCATCCAAACTTACCCTCATTAGATAGATCTATTCAAGAGAAATAATTCTGTACATTTTAAACATGGAGTCACCTGACTACTTTTTGACCTATTTAAGGCCAAATAACATGCGTATGAATTTAGTGCACCGGTCGGCCATTTCACGCCAATTTTCTCAAAAATTCCCCCCTCAGTAATGCTAAACTATTAAGATTGTTGTGCAATAAGGCCTCCAAATTGGGCATTTTATGACTATTTTAACTGTTCTATAGAATTCAATCCTTTATTGCATGTCTTTCAGTCAAAATCTCACCTTAATTCAGCATTTAATAGGGTCACTTTTTTCTGTGTAGGCACATCCGGTAACCAATGGCAGGTAATTGTGGTCTTAGTCTATTTTGGTGAACACATAAAGCTCCGCTTCTCGACAAATCTTGACGCACATGCGCAGTGAAGGTGCTTGAAGCTGGTTTTAAATTGATCAGTTGATTTAGCGGAATAGTGTTTAGTGACAAGTTGATGCCGATTAAATGAATTAAATGGAGACACTCGCTACGCTCGTTCTGGCTTCTTAACTGTTAAATTCTCTCTATTGCATGGTAGCATTTACGGTTTTATTCCCGCGACTGTACACGAAATTAAAAAAAAATAAGAATTTTGATATACAGAATTAAAAGGTTTAAGTTTAATTGCTTATATTTTGAAAACCTATAAAACTAGACCCAAATTTGCTACAATTGAATTGTAGGGATTTTCAGGACATTTATTTTGGTACCTAGAATACTAAACTTGGAATCTCTCAGCCCCTCACCGCTGTGGGTTCGAATTCCGGTAGGGACTTCGTATTAATCTTTACATTTCAAAATGTTGCAGAAAGTCCTATCATTCGTATCAACGAATGAAATCTAGTTCTTTTTATTATTCTTCTTCTTCCAACCTAATTCAAGAGTTAATTTATATATGTTGCCAATGGCAAAGCAACATGAAAATTAAAATGCTTCGACAAAAAAGTATAAATTTTTAAAATCAAGTGTTTTCAATTTTCAATGACGTCAAATGACGTCAAATTTGACGTCAGCTTAAAAAGTTTGTTCGCACTCTAGAGCCTTCAATTCTGGTCCGATTATCTTAATATTTTTACAGAAAATGTATTTCAGAATGTAGATGTGCACCCTGGCTTTCAAATTTCCAAATTCGAAAAAACTGAAATTTTATGGCAAAACCGAGTTTCGAACTTAGGTCCAAAAATTGGTTTTTAATGTTACAAGGCCACCTAATGCGCTAGAAGCATGAAATTTGGACAGCATATTGGCCAAGAGGTCTGCTTTCTATTTCGTAAAAGATTTTATCTCAAGTCACGTGGTTTTGACGTCATACAATAGACAAAAAGCATATTTTTAAAAAATTTCTTTCGCTCTGGTATCATTACTTTTAACTCAATCTTTTTGAAAATTGTATTGCAGCGATTAAAAAGTTTAAAATTATAAATTCCTTTATTTTTAATTTACAATGTCGTCAAATGACGTCAGATATGACGTCAGCTTCAAAAGTTTGTTCGCGCTCTAAAGCCTTCAATTCTGGTCCGATTATCTTGATATTTTCACAGAAGATGTATTTTAAGATGTAGATGTGCACCTTGACATTCAAAATTCTAAATTTGAAAAGATTAAGATTCATGGCGATACCGAGTTTCGAACTTTGGTTCTTAAGTTACATTTTAATGTTACAAAGCCTACTGATATTAGTATTAGAGCCAGAAAACTATGGATATAATATTGCATTTGTTATCACAGCTTTCTGCAAACCTGAAGAAAATGACAAATACATGTTATTCTACTATTTTTTTTCCGTTTTCCAAATGTTTAACGGTTTCTTTTTCTAAATCTGTAAAAATAAGCAAATTATAAAGCAAATGAATAGTTGAAAGTTTCAAGATGTTTATAACGTTAATTACATAGAAATGAGAAAGTATTTTCATAATTTTGCTTACACCTCTGCTTTTGTTTCCATCTAATTTTGCATATGTAAACTCAATCAATTTAAAGGTTGAAGTCATGGATTTCAAAGTATTTTTTTTCTTTTTACAATTTCAATTGTGGGTCAAATTGCAAAGTCATATGCTTACAAAGAGAAAGATATTAAATAAAGAATAAAAAAAATTAAATCGATTGACAAACGTAAGAAAACAATTCTTGGGGATATTATTATCTATTATTATCTTAAAATTTTCCTTTTTTTTTTTTTTTTTTTTTTTTTTTTTTTTCTGAATGATAGAAAACGGGTGCATAATCAAATAAGATCCATATTTTTGCTTTCTCAATATCTTCCTTAGAAGATGAAAATGAAGAAAAGATCTAAAGCTTATTTTTGAACATAATCGTAAGTATATATTTAATATAATGATGATTTACGTATTAAATCATACATTTTTATGCATCATTATTCCATTTTTTTGTATTAAATTATTTATTTAATACCTTTGAAATAAGCAAACGGAAAGCCGCTTCGTTTGTATCTTAAACAAACGACTTCTAGTTATTATTATTCCTCATTTTCCAACCAAATCTAACAAAAATGTTCATATTTTTAAATTCTATCATTTTAAATTTTCAATGACGTCAAATGACGTCAGATTTGACGTCACCATCAAAAGTTTGTTCGCGCTCTGGAGCCTTTATTTTTTGTCGTTTTATCTTGATATTTTCACAGAAGAAGTATGTTATGATGTAGATGTGCACCTTGTCTTTCAAATTTTCAAATTCGAAAAATTTAAGAATTTATGGCAAAACCGAGTTTCGAACTTTGGTCCTAAAACTATCATTTAATGTTACAAAGGCTAATGATGATTAAGAAGCATGAAAATTAAACAGCTAATCGGCCCAGAGGTCTACTTTCTTTTTTCTGAAAGATTACCTTTTAAGTCACGTGGTTATGACGTCATTTAAAGGGCAAAATCCTATTTTTTCAAGGATTTCTCTCGCTCTGGCATCATACATTTCGAGTCAATTTTAATGAAATTGAAATTGCAGCGAAAAAAAAAGTATCTTTTTATATATTCTATCATTTTCAATTTTCATTGGCGTCATATGACGTCATATTTGACGTCAGCTTTAAAAGTTTGTTCGCGCTCTAGAGCCTTCAATTCTGGTCCGATTATCTTGATATCTTTTACAGAAGATGTATTTTAGGGTGTAGATGTGCACCTTGGCATTTATATTGCCAAATTCGAAAAGATTAAGATTTAATGGCAATACCGAGTTTCGAACTTTGGTCCAAAAACTAAATTTAACTGTTACAAAGCCCCCTGATGTGTTAGAAGCATGGAAATTGGACAGCATATCGGCATAGAGGTTAACATTCTATTTTCTGCATTATTTATTTTGAGTCACGTGGTTATGACGTCATCAAAAAGATAAAAAGCATTTTTTAAAGATTTCTCTCGCTCTAGTATCATGAATTTTGAGTCAGTCTTAATTAAAACTTCAGAATTGATAGAGTTAAGATTGAAGTGATGCATACTGCAAAAAAATATTTTGTCACGTGGTTATGACGTCATGCATACTAAAGCAACGATTATTTTAAAAAATCATATAAAATAGCCAATTAGACCAATGAATTTATAATTTTCAAAAATGTCGAAACTTAGTACGTTCATAAGGTCTTCAAAATTTCAAGTAATTACGTCATCAAACATGTCGGATATTCGTGTTTGATGGAATGCCTACTTGAAAACAAACCTGTCATTCTCGAAGATATTTTTTTTTCTGGATTAATATAACGTTAGCTGAACATGTCCTTGCAAAAAATGATATTTTTCCTTAGTCACTTGATTTTGACGTCGTTGAAATATAAAAAATCATTCATTTCAATATGTATTCGCGCTCTAGCGTCATGAGTATTGATGCCAATCTTAAGCATACCTTAAGGAATTTATGTTGTGTCACTTGTTTTGTAAACAACATATGTTAAAAAAGATCAAAAGATTGGATATATTAACATTAGATAAGTAAAATTGCCGTACCTTAACATGCGCAAAAAGTCCAGAAAATTTCAAGTGATTACGTTATCAAAACTCATTCATGTTTTTCGTAAAAGGGCTAAATCATGAAAATCTATTAATTTGAAGAAAGAAATGAAAGCGGTCATTGGGTTGGTTGAGCAAGATCCGATTGTCCTTTTGCGGGAAAGAGTGCTGCGTTGAATTTTGAACTGTGATACATTTTGAGTAAATGAGTCGCATTTACGATGAATTAGTATAGTTATACTAGAGCCAGAAAACCTATACGGAAAACTTATTGCATTTACTATCACGGCTTTACGCAAACCTGAAGGAAATGACAAATACATATATATCTACCTATCGATTTTTTATGTTTTCTAAATGTTTTATGGTTTCTTTTTCTAAATCTTAAAAATAGAAAAATTTAAATAAAGATTAAAGAAATTTCTAGAGTAAATATTTTTGATTCTTTAAAAAAAAATTTTTTTTCAGATTTTCTAAACCTTTGGGTTTCCCTTCTTGAATTTTAAACTTTAACATTTAAATTTCTTTTTCAAAATTTTTGTTTTAAATTTCAATTATTGTTAAAATTGCATGAAAATTGTTAATAAAAATTAAAAAAAGATAAAATAAAAATTTAAAAACATTAAATTTGTTGAATTAAATATTTAAAAAATTTAAAAGTTAAATTTTGTTCCTTTTTTTGTTTGTTTTTTCCATTTTTAAAACGGATGCGTAATTAAATAATTAAAATTAACACAAAACCTTTTTAAAAAAAGAAATTATAAAAGGGAAAAAAGAATAATAAATTTTAAATTTTGAATAAAATATTTAGTAAAAAAATCGAAAAAAATAACACTTATTTGGGACAAAATCATTTTTTTAATGAAATCGATTACAATTTATTTAAAACCCAAGGAAGCCCTGTTTTATCATAAACAACACTTCAGTTAATAAAGATTAAAAATTATTTCATATCAAAAAAAATGGTTCAAAAAATACCAAATTTTAACCATTCCCTTCCTAAAATAAAAATCAGATAAAGCGGGGTTTTTTTTTTGTTTTTTGTTTTAAATTTAAATAAAAGATTTCAAATGGATTAAACTACCAAAAGGGTAAATAATTTAATAAAATTTATGAAAAAAATATTTTGCAAATTGTGAAAATTTTAATTACAAATACCAGGCAAATTTATTCCTTTCAAAAACAGAACCCCCAATAAAATAACCTCCCTAATGAAAATTTATTTATAAGGTTTTTTTGGGATAAGTTAAGACACATAAAGTAAACAAAAGCCTTAATTTAAATATTCCTAAAATCAAGTACCCCTCCGGAAACCTTTAATTTTTGTTTTTCTAAACGGCCCAATCGCTAGTCAAAAAATTACAGCTAAGATACAAAGGAACCAAAACCCGAAAATTTCCACTTGAAAATTTAAAATTTAAAAAAGAAAAAGGTACATATAATTCCAGCAAAAATACAAATCAAAAAAACTCAACCACCCCCCCTCAATTAAATAACATATACACTAATTATATCTGATCATCGAGAACCCCTACAAAATAATTTAATTACAATTTGGAAATGAACTTTCCTAGAAACTAATTTACCAAGGAAGCTAAATTAAACACAAGGGTCAAACAATTTTAATTGACATGTAGTACATTTTTTGAAGAAATAAAATTTTAAAAATAAAAAAATTCGACCCTACATTTGAATAAAATTTAATTTATTGGAATACTTAAATGAAACAATGAGGGTAGTTTTTAAAGATTTAAGATTTCCCTTAGGAAAATTTGAGAATTCTTATAAATAGAAACCTTCTCTTGGTTATTTTAGGGAAACAAATTATTAAAATGTCTAAAACAATTTAAAAACACTTGGGGGCAAGCAATTAAAATTTTTAAAATATCTTTTTTTAAAGAGAAAATTTTTTTATAGATACAATTTTTTTTCATGGCAACGATGCCAATGGTATAAACAAAAGTTGGGAGCTTACGGCTTTTGCTATTCCCTCACATTTTAACCGTTTTAAGAATAGTTTAAAAATTGCATCGTAAAATCCCTCATTCTTTTCGTTTGGGCAGTTGTAATTTTTTTTTAAGAAAATAAGAAAAATAAACCGGATTTTTAGTTCAAAGGAATACATAAGAATTATGGGTAAAGGTAAAAGGAATATAAGAAAAAATTTTTTGCCAGAACAACAGGAATTGCCCAAAGAAGGAATTTGATAATCCAAAGTATATACGATTTAAAAAAATATTGTTCAAAGTTCTAAATTCAATAAAACTACTTATCAAAAAAATTTTTCAAAAATTTTAAGAAGTTATTACCAAAAATTGATACACTTACATTTCACATTTTTTTCCTGGGGTATATAAGCAAAACCCAAACCAGTTTGTTTTCCCCTAAAAAAAAAAAAAAAATTAAAAAAAAAAAATGGTAAGGCCTTGCTTAAATTTTTCTAAAATTTTTTAGCCAATAATTAGAATTTGTCCTTAAAATTAAATTAAAAATAACAAGCCCCATTTTGAATAAATAGGGATTTGAAAACGAGCTAGTTTATTTTTTTTAGAAAAATGATTTCCTCAATGATGTATATATAAAATAAAAACTCCTTTTTAAATTTTTTCCTTTTGGTAAAAATAGTCATAAATACAGTAGAATTGATTTTTTAAAAATTATCCCAAAACGAAAAGTTGGTTTTTGGGGATTAGACATGATACTTTGGATAAATTTTTAAAATTTTCTTCTCCAATTAAATCAATTAAATTTAAAAAATTCACAAACTTATTATGGGTTTAAATTTTAAATAGAATTTTGTATTTAAAAGGCAGTACAGAATTTAAAAAATTATTATAGTAAACAATGAAACGAAGTCGTTTTGAGAATGTTTTTAAAAAAAACGTTTAAAATAATTTGTTTAAAAATTTCCGATAATTGTTATTTTTTAAGAACATGAATATTTTTAAATGTTTACCTACGTTATTTTATCAATCTTAATTTACTTAAGGGAATTTATTTTTCATTGTTAAAAAAGTTTATATAAAAAATATAAATATACTTTTTTAAATGAGAAATAAATTTCCATTATTTTCCAAGAGATGAAATTTTTGAATATTTATAAAACAATTTTTTTCTATCGACCCTCCTAAAATATACATAATTTTATAAGAATGTAAAAAATTGGTTTGTTGTAAAATCCATTTCTCAAAAAATGCCGTTTTAATAGAATATGTAATATGTGAGAATGAGAGAATAGAAGAATTAAGTGAAAGATTTATACCATTTTTTAAAATACCGCTACAAGGACCCTTTTACTATTCACGTTAGAGCCCAATATTTCAAATATTTTCAAAAAAACATATTTTTTTTTAAATTTAAGTTTTCTTTTAAAGCGAATTTCGAAAAATATAAGAATAATTGGTTGAAAAAGATTATGTTTAACGTTTAAAATAATGATTTTTTAAAGATGTTAAAAAGCTTTTCACTATTTGCTTAAAACTCTTTTTAAAAAAAAAAGGGTTTTTTTTTTTGGGGGGGGGGGGGGGGGGGGGGGGGGGGGGGGTTGGGGGGGGGGAAAG
>CM037795.1:38346094-38396094 GCA_021229015.1 Solen grandis | reverse complement strand
TAAATGTTCGTAAAAGTAAGCAAACTAACTTTATAGGTACATATACTGGTCATGGCGGGAGGTCGTACCAAAGTCGAAAGAATGGTACTGGAAGCTACCTGCTCCCTTGAATATTTTTTTCTGAATTTGAATGTATCAAGTCAAAATGGCATCATAGAAAATAGAAGGATCTACATTTTGATATGCATGCAAAAAAAAATCTGAAATGGCTGAATTTAATATATTTGAACAGTGAATTTGATTATAGTGGTAATACATGTATGCAAAACTAACAATGATCACATGTGAGGTTAAAACATTTTCTTCTTTATCTTATTAACTTACAATTTTTAACAAAATAACAAAAACATGATTGTTTAAATCATATAAATTTTTAAAGTTTTGTTCAGTATATACATGCATTTTATTTGTCTTCCATTCCCGATGAATGATATAAATTAGTTGTAAGCATGCCTATCCTTCAATATTTAGGCAGCTTTAGCCTTGTGGCAATACAACAGTCTCTTCACAGAATCACTTGAACTTTATAACACACTGTGACAATACCACGTGGTATATGATATCATTTTAAGCTACCATAAGAGCATCGATTCGAAAAGACAATTTTTCTTCACCATTTTTAATGGCATATAACGCATGCGAAGAGGAAAATGTTGCTCTACACAATAGCATGAATGATTCTTTTGTAAAATGAACAGTGTTTCCTAACATTCGGGAGAACATTATTAGCGATGTGCTTTACGTGTAAGCAAACAAAATTTCACGAACTCGGAAGGTTTTCCAGAATGTTAGGAAAAAACTGTACATCTGACAAAAGAATGATTGCGGCCTATGTAAAGGGCAAAATTTTCCGCTTCTCGTGCGCTAATTGCAAATAAAATTGATAAAGAAACAAGAAGGACCATGATGGCCCTGGATCGTTCACCGGTATAGGGTTACCCAAGGAACATCAGTCTGTATCGAAACATTTTGAAATCTGGTCAGTAGTTTTGAAGGAGATGATCCCTGCAAAGTTTTATCAAATTCTGTCCAGCAGCAAATTAGCTCTTCCCCTGGCGGCCATGTTTTTATGGGTTGAAATAATTTCAACAACTTTTGTGAAGCTTCACCCAAGGATCATCCCTGCCAAATATAATCAAATTCTATCCTGTGGTTTCAGAGGATATGTCGTTTAAAGATTTCACTATCAAAAAATTATACATATTAGGCAAATAAGCCCCACCCCTGGCGGCCATGTTTTTTTTTCCCGATCGGAATAATTTTAGCAATCTTGATAGAGAGTTACCCAAGGAACATCTGTACCAAAATATTTTGAAATCTGGCCAATAGTTTTGAAGGAGATGCTTTTTAAAGTTTTCTTCTTTTTTTTCGTTGCAATGGTAACCAGAGTTCCACATGGATCAAGTTTATTTTAGCAACTTTTGTGAAGGTTCACCCAAGGAACATCCCTGCTAAGTTTAATCAAATTCTGCCAAGCGGTTTCAGAGGAGATGTTGTTTAAAGTAAATTGTTGACGACGCACGACGGACGCAGGGCGATCACAAAAGCTCACCTTGAGCACGAGCTGATAAAATACAGCAAGTGTCCCCTCTGAATCGATGCAAAAAAAACGATAGCTTAAAATGACGTCATATACCACGTGCTATGACCATCGGATAAGTTCCAGGCCCCACTCTCACCTCACCGGCGTTCATTTCTCACCGAAAGCCTAGCGACTGCTCCAAACAATTGTACAACTGAGCAAGCAGTAGCCTAAAAACCCAACTGTCTAACTCACCGGAGGAAGCATTACAACGACGAGAAGTTTTCAATCATCGACATGATCATAACAAAAGTCAACCCTATTTGTATACAAACCTTGACTTCACGCAACTTCATACGCATCACAGAGCCAAGTTTTATAAGCGGGGACTCTACACTGTATACCTCTACAAGAGCGTGACACGTAACTAAAACGAAAACCATTCCTAAGAACGTGTTTGTCAATACAATTTAAAAACAAAAACAAAACAAAAAACAAAAAAAAACCACACCATCAGAATGTTTAGACAAGTTATACCTACATGTTGTATATTTGATAACATGTATAATTGCTAGTATGCAGACACGTTTTTCTATGTTGTTTTGTTTAAAATGTTTATTTACACAGCTTTTTTCTTTTAGTTGTCATTCTTAACTTCTTTTTTGTTTGTTAAAATGTTCATCGCTGAGCGCGGCTGGTGTAAGCTGCGAATGCAAGTCTGAAAGAAAAATATTTCAACTTGTTTCATTCAATTAAAACGTGGGCAAATGTACCGAAACAAATGGAATAATTACATAAATCGACATCCGAGTGAGTAATCCTAAGGTAATCTTAAACATTTATTATAGTATTTAAATACAAATTGTATATATTGTCTGATTTTCATATATATTTCTAATTCTTTTTTTTAAAGGCACACGCGCCCGATACAGTTTTTTACTATATAGACAAAGAAGGAAAATTAAAACTAGCAATGATAATTTTCCTAATTTTGCATGATTATAGAGAATTACAATAGAAACAAATTTATTTGAAAAACAATGAGGGTCACCATTCTACTTTTTGAGTTATCATATTAACTTACTCAACGGTCATGATTTAATTCTTTTTCTTATCTGCGTGTTCTTTTTTATCCTCATTTCACTAAGTGAAGTGGGAATCACGTGGGTTTTCCCATCCAGTTATATTACATTCAGCAAAACAAAAAGCTTGATATTTTTTAAAGCTGTATGGAGGGGTATAAATCAAACTATTTTTTTTCTCATAAAATAGACGTTACTCTTTTCGATTTATTTTTCAGACAGAACGTAAAAAACATTAATAATGAGAAATCCGTTTTCGAATCTAGATACCAATTTATAAAAAAAGCAAATTGTCGATCTATACAAAACTCTTGGTCTGTTTCAAATAACTTTCACATCAGTTTATCAAAGACAATTATTGTATATTATTCTAATATAGCAAAATACAAGAGACTAGACGTTGTAAATACGTCGATTACTATCCGTATTGGTTGAATTTTGACAAGACCTGTAATAGAGTACAGGATTCCAGTCTATTTAAACGGGACATAAGTTATCCTCAATTGCTTAAAAGCATCTGACCTTATCAGAAATAGCATATAAATATTCAGACGCTCATGTTATAGAGAAAACCAATGGATTTCTATTATAAAAGCACATACACCATCAGAGTTGTGACGCGTATACGTTTAAAATTAGATAATATAAAACAGTTTTTGTTTATCGACCTTCCTAGCTTGACTATAGGATAATATAAAATGTATTCAACTTATTGTTTGCATTATCATTTCTTATTATTTTGTTTGGATGTTATAGGTGAGTTCTAACACGCAACAAAGATAAAACACTATATTGTATACATTTTGATTTGATTTAGCATATATTTTTAGATTTTTACATTAGATCTTGTTTGAGTGTTTCTGTTCATTATTATGACTCGATTCATTCTCATTATAGAGTACACCAGCAAAAAGTCTGCCTCTGACCGTCGTAGTGTGCATGCCGAATAACAGCCGATAAACGCTGTTCTTGAGTATAAGGCAAGTGTTGGATACTATGATTGCAATGCAGAAAAAAAAAGGTCATGGGTCATCACATCCTGATGATATACACGGAAATAACGTTTATTCTGACTTCAATCAATGATTTATTGTGGTCAGTCAACATTTTTTTCTGTACACTCTAGAATCTTTATTTTATATTCAATCTTCGTCAAACTTTATAACAGTGTTTGTGGCCATAATCTTTCGACCAAGTTCGATTATGACTGATATCTACCCATCTGGTCTAGAGTTATGGCCCTTGAATAAAAAGAACTCTAGATTTCACTTTGCATAAACTCTAGTATCTTCATTTTTTAATCAATCTTCTTCAAACTTTTTAACAATTATAATCAAACATTCTCGGCTTAGTCCGGTTTTGGCTTATATCTGCCCATGGTCTTGAGTTATAACTCTTATGTGATACAAAATGCCAGATTCCACTTTGTGTACACTCTAGCACCTTTATTTCTTAAGCAATCTTTCTTAAACTTTGGTAATATTAATAGCGATAATCCCTTGGCAAAAAGAACATTTTTTTTTTATTTTCATTAAAACCTGTCAAACATGTCTTATGTAACGGCTCTTGAATGATAAAAAATGCGAAATTTCATTTTGTGTACACTACAGCATCTACATTTTGAAAACAGTCTTTTCAAAATTAAGGATAATGTTTATTAATCTCTTGGCCAAGTTCGTAGGTAACTACTATCTGATCATTAAGTCTGGAGTTACGCCCCCTGAATGATAAAAAATGCCAAAAAAGCAATTCTGGAGTTATGTCTCTCGAATGATAAAAAAATGGCAGATTCCACTGTGTTTATATTTGTGTACACTACAGAGGTTTAATTTTCCATTGATTTTTTTGTGAAATTATGTCAGAAGGTTTTTATCTTTGTCATGTTTGAATATGGATCATTTTGACTGAAATAACTAGGTCTTTAAGTCAAATAATAATAAAAACCTCGTGTACCTTGAACAATATCTAGTGATTATGGGTAATTTTGCTCCAAAAACTAGGTCACTATATGAACTTATTGAGGTTTAGCCTTTCGTTTACACACTACATTTCTTTTTCTGTAACACTTTTTATACGCCCATCTTAAGATGGGGCGTATTATGTGAACACTCACGGCGGGCGGGCGTGCGGGCGGGCGTGGAACATTTGTTGTCCGGGCTCTAACTTCAATACCGTTTGTCCAATCCTTTTCAAACTTTTCACACATGTGCATGGCCATAATATCGCGGATGAGTTCGATATCCAGCATTATCGCGTGAAAGACTTAGAAGTTATGGCCCTTGACGTACACAAAATACTTGAAATTGAGATTGTCCAGGCTCTAACTTCAATACCGTTAGCCCAATCCTTTTCAAACTTTTCACACATGTGCAAAGCCATAATATCACCAATGAGTTCGAGATCCAGCATTATCGCGTGAAAGACTTAAAAGTTATGGCCCTTGACGTACACAAAATACTTGAAATTGTGATTGTCCGGGCTCTAACTTCAATACAGTTTGCCCATTTCTTTTCAAAGTTTTCACACATGTGCATGGTCATAATATCGCGGATGAGTTCAATAATCAGCATTATCGCGTGAATGACTTAGAAGTTATGGCCCTTGACGTACACAAATTACTTGAAATTGTGATTGTCTGGGCTCTAACTTCAATACCGTTAGACCAATCCTTTTCAAACTTTCCACACATGTGCATGGCCATAAAATCGCGGATGAGTTCGATATTCAGCATTATCGCGTGAAAGACTTAGAAGTTATGGCACTTGAATAAGTCAAAAGAGACATTTTCCTTCAAATTAATGGAAATGTTTTAACATGATTGTTTTAATAAGTAACATTCATTAACTAATGGGATTTAGGAGACAATAGCTTGTTTCTCTGAGCTATTTCTGAGAGTCCCCATACTGTGATGGGCGTATTTTGTGGCAGTCCTGATTCTTGTTCAGATTGTTTTTGCTTTGCTTTGACAATGTCTAGACCAAGTTCAAATACTGGCCAGGTTGAGTAAAAACTAGGTCTTAAGGTAGAATTTTAGAGAAAACCTGGTGAACACTACATAGGTTTCATTTCCCATTGGACCTTTGTGAAATAACAGGATAATGATTTAGTCTGCAAGTTAGAAACATTCACGATAATAATTATTGACTCAGGTGAGCGATCATGGGCCATCATGGCCCTCTTGTATGGTTTTCATATCATCCATTCCTTAAAATAAATGGAAGAGTTTCAGACCAGGTGCCTAGGGATTACAACAGACATAGAATGTACTGATAACGAAACTCAGGGTTAGGGGTTTGCCCAGTCTGAAGCGACTGTTGTTGATTTATAAGTAGGAATCAATATTTGGTTAGTTTTCTTTATACTTTATATTTATACTGATTGTTTTAAGGCGCAAGTCGAATCTTTGTTAAAATCCTTATTTAATTATTGGAATCATTGTTTTATGCGTTTTATACAAACAATCAATTTGCTATGCAGCCCCCATAAAAATTGTAAGTATCTAAAATTTGTTTATCTACGTTCGGTACAAATTGCAATTTCAATATTGACATATTTACTCATATGTCTCACTTTTCGTTGTTTCTGAGACATTTTAAACTCATAAATAAGATTCAATGCCAACGGTTGGATTGATATATTTTAGATCATTAGAAGTGTTTCCTGCAGAAGCAACATTTCTCGTAATTATCCCTTTAGATAGGTCGTATATAAAGGCTTTCCTTTCACTTTACATCCTGTTTAGTGTTTCGCCTGTTTGACTGACCTATCCGTCCGACGGACAAATATTTTGAGTTAGTGAAGACTTTGTCGACTCTAGTCAAATATTGATATCTTACCATGAATACAACTGTAGGTTATATAACCATGGCAACGTGCAGACAGACACACGTACAGCATTACCTTCACACCTAAATGCCTTTCAATTTTTCAGAAACAGACATATCGGGTAAATAAAATGGATGCTTTTTACTTTCATTATGAGTCATGTTCACACACACACACACACACACACACACACAGGGAGCTAGGATCGAAGCGTTTCTAAAAGTAACACGTTAAGTTTTTGCCTTACTCATATCTCAGGTGACGGTTATTTTCTGTAATCTCAAAAATACCAATTTGTTAAAGCACCCGCACCGTAATTGTAGGATCATAGTTGTAGTTGTAGTTGTATTGGGGTTTACTGTTGCTGCGATAGTATTTCAATCATATAGCGACGTCCAGCTAATTACAGGTGGAGGAAGACCCCGAGTACACAGAGGTACCCGGGTAGAACCACCGACCTACCGCAAGCCAGCTGGAAGGCTTTCTCACATGAAAAATCCGACCCTGTCGTGTTTCGAAACCTACCGGGATTTGAACCCACAGCGGTGAGTAGGATCATAGGTACTATCCCCGGCTGAGACATACCATAGTATTTAAGCATGCCTTTGGTATACTTAAGTTCATTGCGTTTGGCGCTCAGCAAATAAGCCTAATTCCAAGATTTGTTGGCCCTGTGTCAGGATAATGTGGTTAACATGTCAGCAAGACACCGCAGGAAGACAGTAACTTATAAGGCTCGTGCAATAAAAGTCCCGAAATAATTGAAATAGGGTATTAATAATAAACAAACACTCTAACAGGCTTTATGTCGATTACAAATGGAAATAGAAACCTAAGACTGGTATAAGGCAAACATTTTAAGGCAATAAGAAATAAGAGATGTTACATTTGAGTTCCGTTTAGGTAACTTTACAATCTTAAATTGCATGACCTTTTCTGGAATTGAAAAAAGGCATGTTTGAGGGTTGTTTGGCTTTTAAATAATGCCGGTGCATTACACTATTTACACTACACTATTTACACTTTTTTCATACCTCCAAGATTTATATTTTCGACATGCTTAAATAATTCAACATAAATAAGTGCATTTAATTCTAAAATTAGAACACAGGAGGTGAGGAGGTATTAAATGGTCACATCACTGTCAGTTGATGTTTTTAAGTAAAAACGCTATTCAATTAATTAATCATTTTTTTTTTAAACTGCGCGCATGATCCTTTTTATAATGCGCTGTACCGCCCACAGAGTTTTATCAAATGGAATGGATTATCTAAAATTCCAAGCTGTCAGTCTACAACAGCAGCGGATGCAACTTGCAAAACACTCAAGTGCTCCAGTAAATTTCTATTTCAGTCACACAACTTATTCCCTATTCCCCTACGTTTAAGTCATGCACATGTAAAACAATATGAAAACTGTCTTAATAGTAAAAGCTTAACACCTACAAGTATCACGTGTAAATAAAGGACACAGATCTTATCCAATTTAAACATTGAGAGAAAATGTCTCGCGTGTTTTCTATAAAACAAAATGATAAGAAAGAATAGAATAGTAAAAAATAATATGGTAATTAAGTCTACGTAAGTGTTCTTAATGGATGATGTCAAAACACGATTTTATAGTGCCGTTTATTGTTGAATAGCAAAAACATGTTTTAATAGTTTGTGTCACCGTAACGACATATTAAGTATAATGTGATGCCTCCTTACAAAATAACTTATTAAATCATATATTATCATAAGAGGTACGTTGAGTGGGTTTTGCAATGGAAAAACATGAAGGCGTTTTACATCATAAATATTTCACCGTTTTGCATTGAATTAATAGCAATTTTTAACATGCCACTAGTCAAGGATTTGGCATACTTAGGTCTTTAAAAACTTATTGTGCTTGGCGTTTAGTAAAACTGATACTGTCGGAATAATGTAACTGGGTACGGTATCATGCCATTTTGTTGACGGCGTGAAATTGCACTGAGGAAACACTATTCGTGTATATAACGAATATACAAAGGTTTCGAATTACTGAAATACTGTCGCCATGGCGTCAAACACAAACATGGCAATCTATTTATTTACATGTGTTTATAAAATGAAATGAAAAAAACAACAACAAAAAACAAAAAAACCTTACACAGATTTAATAATGAGTTTCTGTTTTTGATTTGCTTCCACATAATTGTTGAAAAAAATCTTATAAACTGTAGGCAAGAGAAATAAGGAGAGTAAGAGTGCCGTTGTTACTTATTGAAACCAGTCCATTGAGACAAATGGTACGTGTTTTCATCTTTTCTTGTTACGACCGTGTTCATGCGGGTTTATAAAATTTGGTTATTGTTATCGCTAGAAAATTTGATCTTTTTAACCCTTTCCCTCATAGAGAATAAGGAGAGTAGGAGTTTCGTTGTCAGACACATTGAACGCACTCATGGAACACATAAACCTGATCTGCAGAAACCGCAGTAATTCATTTAATTGTAAATTCCTCAGTTCTAGAAACTGAGGACACAAATAAAACCTGGTATAACTGCGGTTTCTCGCAGGCTTTATTGATATTATGCGTCAAAATGAGTCTATATGAGGGAAAGGGTTAATAAATTCACTTTGATAAACAAAAGAAATTCTCTAAGTGTTATTAGCGCTTTTATTTTAGATCTTATAAAAAGTATTTTTATTACTTTGCCCTCTCGACGGTTTCTGTACTTCTGAAATTTACTCTGCCCCTGTTTGATTTAAACCTACAACCGTCGGATCCGCTGATTGGTACTTTTCCACTGGACCACAGCGCCCGTTTATAATTGTGTTCGTTTCCATTTATGAATTTGTCCGTTACTATTTATAATTAAATTCGTGAAAGCTGACGTGTCACTATGGCTTATAAACAAATTGCCCATCATCATGATTGGATATTGCTTCTTAAATATTATTGCCGTCCTCTTGAGTCAACAAATTTGAAGAGTATCCACAATTTATGGCGACTTTTTGAGAATGTTTGTGAAACTTTTATTTCTTGCATCACGTACCTTGTCTAACAACACGGATAACATTAATACACATTTTCTCTGTCTAGACTTCCAGACTTTTGTTAAGAACTTTATTTATTTGGACGCCATTTCCTGAGTCAAAATAGTCCATATTTTCTCACGTCCAAGATCTCCAAAAATCCGTAATGTATTACAAAATTAAAAGAAATTCGGAATATAAAATACAAAGAACATTTCTTTTCGAATGGATGATCATATATAATGACACTTAAATACCATAAATTTCGATTTAATTAAAAAAACTTATATCTTTTTATCAATATCTTTCATATGATATTTTTTACGGCGCTAATATATTCTCAGTTGCTGTGAAATATGAAATTAACCATATATATTCATAATATGTAATACCTACGAAATGGAATCCCTTTTAGTTCTTTATCGCAGAATAATACACGGAGTTAAGTTCAGATGCGCAGTATCAAATATCGAAGCATCTAAAGGCAGCATAGTGCATTATTATGCGGTATAGCACAGAAAACGAATACAGTTGTGTCAGCTTTACTGTTGAACTCATATGACGTCATTTAATCACGTCATCTTTGAAAAGTGCACAAGTATATCGGAATAAGCTTTCTATGTCTATACACTGTAGGGCCTATACTGTATAAGTATTAGCATTCCAAAAATGCTAAAAATCGCCGTAAGCCAAGTGAACAGAAAGTGGAAGGAGAAGCTCATAGAGAAATTATATCAAAGCTGACATTAGAAATAGATTCTATATTCACATGAATTAGGAAGCTAAATTCATAACTGCTGTACATAGACTAATCAGATCACATATGGCATGGATATAAGCGACATCAGTTCTGTATTTCCCTTTGGTGCACCTAGCTGTAACATTGTTTCGAAAAGATTTTATGCATAGTTTTCTTGAAGGAAGTACTTAAAGCTATTTCAAAAAGCAACTACTTGTCGATAAGAACATATTAAGTTGTGCTAAAACTGAGATGTTGAAAAGGAATGCAAGGAACAAAGGGGCGTACTCCAATCGAATCTGCCCAATTATGCGCCTACAAGTCTAGCACCGTCCAGCAATATGTACTTCCGGTAGCCTTTAACACAGTCCAAATTCCCCAGCATATAAAGCAATTTCCCCAGAGCTTGTTCCCGATATTCTGAATAAAACGTCAGCGGTGCGGGAGTAAAAAGTTGCTTTCTTGCTCGATTGTATGATATCGCCGCCCTGGGCTGGTGATAATAACGTGTTAGTAGTACAAAGGCATCGTTTTTAAGATTTCATTTACAATATGTTTACTATGGGACCCAGACTTTAAACTTCAAAGTATGCTGCTTGTGGAAACAATTGAAATGTTGCCTAGAACAATTTGAGAGGTAATACAAGTTTTAGCCTACCGAAAGTTCCTTCCAGAGCACTTCTGAACTATGAAGTATGAAGTGAAAGCTGTTTTTCAGCATTTGCATATGGAAGGTATAACGAAAAGGACAAACTGTATTGGTTTACTATGGTTGCACATTTCCCCAAGTCAAAACATTCTTAACCTTTTTATCTTTAATTCATGGTAGCACAGGAAATAAAGCAAGAAATTCAAGGACTTTTTGGGGGTTAAGTTCAGATTAGGATGGCATCGTATTTTCTTTATCGGGACAACACGAAGCCGTAAGTTAAACCTACGCGCACCCAATATTCGCCACAGATTCGCTGTCATCAAAAAAGCTAAAATGGCAGATAAAAAAGTCGGATAAATGGCTGACTTTGATATCACGTGACTTCAGACTGGATCCTGTCTCATCGTAAGAATCACGAAGCACACATAATACTGAGCGGGCAAACATCTCATCAGGTGCTAATCTTATATCCGGCAAGTAGCGAGGGATGACTATGAATGTTCCTTTATAATATCAAAATAAAGATTTTCTTTATCAAAGCACATCATAACAATGTGGTATACGAATTACATTTCAGTGTGTTTCACATATATCTTGGTCGCAAGTTAGATACAGTAGAAGCAATGTAATCAGAAATGACAGAATATTTACAAACGGCGAAGATATTCGACACTGGAAACCTTAAGCTCGTGGTGCAGTAATCTGTATGGTCTTATTTAATTCACGACGTTTGCACTGATACCGTGGAATACATTCCGCATTTTATCTCCTTTTCCAACCCTTAATTATACAAGAACGTTACAGTCTAGTTTTGATATACGGAGCAAATCCATCTCCTCACACTGCACGTAATCTCTCTTATCTCGGGAATCAACAAAGTAGAACAGACCCAAACAAGCGTTTGACAGATTCCAGTGCTCTCTCGCATTGATTCCGAGATTACAACGGAAGATCCAGTTTTGTTTTTTTTTCTGCGCAAGATTGCGTCGGTTTTTTAGACTTCAAATATCACGTGCGCCGCATCCCACAGAAGTTGCTCGGATACACAGAGAGACAGGGCTGTAAATGCAAATGAGATGTGTCTACGTAAATTAATTGCGCAATACAATGTTTATTCTCCCTGGAAATTCGTCTAAGTGTGTTTATCCAATTACATCTCATTGTCGAAATATCAAAACACAAAATAAATAATGTTTTATATACGAGTCAAACGTAAGTGAAATATCAATCGAATAAGACGAAAATAATGAGGTTCTTTATTTATTATATTTACAGTGTAAAACGATATTCCGTTTCACAGGGAAGAGATGATTTCACGAGTTTTGAAGCAATAGGTGAAAATATTAATTTTGTATGACCAGGAGAGTGAAATAAAAATAAAACGCACACACACGTACACACAACACGTACAATATAAATAAATCAAGCGCCGAGAGTACAGGATTAAATCATATAGTAGCCAAGTAAATGTTTTAACCTTCAGAGCAAATAATACCTATCCAATACAGGAGCCGTCGAGAGGGCAAATTAAAAAAAACAAAAAAAAACAAACTTTTCTGAAGATGAAAAATCAAAGCGCCGATACCGCCGATGAGAGGCCAAGGTTTTTAATGTGATATGTCGCTATTCCTTTATGAATGTAAATATAATAAACGAAGATCATTTTTGAACAGGGTTGCTTGCAACGCTGTTCTAAGGAAGCACACGTTTTGGATCGGACAACAAATCGGGGCTATGTTTAGTAATTCTATATTTATAGATTTCCCTCTTAATTACTACACTGAGAATAAAAACTAAAATTTGTTTCCTCTCTTGACACTAAATGGTAACAATTTTCATGTTTATTTCAGTACGATTGCGTTATGGAAGTCGAGATTGAATAAAAATGCGTTGAAAATCGATGCTGGCGATACCGTGTTTAATAAACTGTAACGAAAAAAGATAATACGCAGGAAACAATTCGCAATCTCATGTGGAGATATTTCTAACTATGACTGCCTGGAATTTCCAGCGGTAACCAACAATATATACATAAAAAACTTGATGACGTCACAATAGCGACACATCGCAGTGGTACAGCGTCTGATTAGCATGCTGAAGGTTGTAGATTCGAGTCCCAGGGAAGTAACTTTTTTCTAACCTTTTTTTAAACTCTTTTCTTTATTAAATTTCTTCTGCAATATAAGACATACACATTTCTGTCATAATGAAAATCATTAATTTAAATATATATATATATATATATATATATATATATATATATATATAATATATATATCACATTTAGTTACATATAATTCAATTCTCAAATAGACAGTTTGTTGATTTAGATTTACATACTCATATTATCTTATAAATTGTAGGCTAGAGAAATGGGGAGAGGAAGAGTGGCGATATGTTTATTGTTTTCAATCCATTGAGACAAATGATGGTTTATCGTTTTTAACGACGTATTCAAGCAAGGTAAAAGTGGTTTTATAACATTTGGTTCATTGGCATCGCTTGTAAATATTGAAATTACTTTGATAAACATAAGAAATGCGACATCATCATATTAAAAACCCTTAAAACCCCTGTTTTCTCAGCGCTATCAGCGCTTTGATTTTTCACGCGCTGCCAATAGTCCCTATGTTATAAGCCCGCTTTAATCTTGCGTGAATACGATCGTTGCAAGAAAAATATCACACACACACACACTATATATATATATATATATATATATATATATATATATATATATCCCCGGCTTGAAATTAAACCAACAACACTCGTTTGCATCGGCTGTATGGCAAAAGTCCTAACTATCTTACCCACTGGACCAATCGGCCAACAGTTTCGTACAAATTAATTTTTTACCAAATATATTTGTTTCCAGGCGATGGAAATTCAAAATAGTGATCGTTCAAAATATCTCTGAATGATATGCGATATTTTCGCTTGCACATTTTTTTCCTTTTCATTGCAGTTTATTTTTAATTCAGTTTCGACTTACATTATGTAATCGTATTGAAATAAACATGAAAATTATCATAACTTAGTGATAAGACAGAAACAAAATTTGGAACTTTATCTCCGCGTAGTAAAATGAGGGAAATCTAAATATAGATGTCTAAATATAGCCCGAAGTGTTGTCCGATGCAGAGATGTGTGCTACCATAGGACAGTGTTGCAATCAAACCTGTTCAAAAACACTAATCCTTATTCTCTATACATCATGTCAAGGTATTGATACATTCATTCCCCATCCAAGTCACTCGTGTCTTTGAAATTCTTTTTGGAGAATCTCAATTATACAGAGAAACGTCATTTTTTATGCATTTTACGACATATGCTATTCATCGCGATGCTACATTAAAATCATTAATTATCATTAGGATGATAGCATCCTATCTTCTATACTGAGTGGTTAATATATTTGTCATATATCATAATGCGTGTTACTCTGTCGTTTAAAGACGTATACGACGTTTGCCACTTGTTTTGCAACAGAATAATACTACTTTAATAATACCTTTAAGTTCGTGTTTGGTTAGTTTATGCAATAACTAGTTAAACTATAACATAAAAATGATAGGTCATTAGTCTTTCAATGAAATGACCATTTTTAAACTCGGAAAAAATTTAAAATTTTAAAATTGAAAGTAAATCTAGACAAATGTTTGTAGCATCATATACTCTACATATAAACAAACGTATACATTACAAATAATCTACGAATATTTAAAAATTTAAAA
The DNA here is from genome assembly GCA_021229015.1 of Solen grandis. Classification (NCBI taxonomy): domain Eukaryota; kingdom Metazoa; phylum Mollusca; class Bivalvia; order Adapedonta; family Solenidae; genus Solen; species Solen grandis. The sequence continues at coordinate 38,381,538 of CM037795.1, read as the reverse complement.
ACAATTTTAAACATATTTATATGGTCAGGGATAAAGGATTAAAAACTCACTCACTCAACAATCACCAAAACCATGCACGCTGTACAAACATAATCAGTGGACATAACACCGTTCACAAGGACATGACACGGTGCACATGGACAGTTCACATGCCACAGATACAAACTCACAACTGACAGGACAGAACAATACAAGACAAAATTAACAAGCATAGAATTTAACAAAGGCCCCTTTACATACATAAATTAATTTTCTTCTAAATATTTACATTTTATAATTATTAAGTAGAATTATGAAAAGAAAAAAAATGAAAGTCTGCTATTTCACGTACATGTTTTTGTTAAAATTGACCCTTAATATGCTGAACAAATTCTCCAAACATTTTTACAATAAGTAAGACACATGTATGCACACATTTTTCCTTTAATATTACAAACATTAGCTACAGATAAGCCCTGAATGTATCTGTGTATAAGGGTCATTTTTAATCTGATTAAAATACATTCCACTTGCTTGTGTAATCTACAGGACTGCGAAAGTTATGCGTTAAGTTGCAGGGTGCCTTATTTGGAGATGGTCCTCAGCAATTACAGACTTTACCTTACATAGCACTGATGTGGTTCATAATGAGATGAACACCCAGGATCTGCTGTCCAATTCTTATAATTACATCACGGGCTTCCGAAAACTGTCCCAAACTGCGTTCCCAGTACGCACGTTCATTATGATATAGCTTAAAGTTTCAGTTCAATTCGAGTTAATCAATCACTCCTTTCTGGGGTCGTAGGTTAGGGCCGTCCTCCACAATTTAAATGTCATCGCTGTAAGGGGCTATGTATTATCGTAAATAACACAGAATAAATACATTAAATGAAATACTTGTATTAGGTTAAAAAATTTGAATAAACAAATAATCTAAATGTCATTGACAAAATTATAAAAATGGGATCTGTCGATAAGCGACATAAATACGTTTATTGAAGTGGGATACACGCGGGATATGGTATAAGTGAACGTTACACATTCTAGTAGAAAGTTTCTCTCATGACGTCGCCAGTATAACGGCTCCGTTTTTATTGTGCTATTCTCCCAGCTTCGCTTAAACACCCTTAATTTTAGAAATGGGACGCTGTGTTAAGTCAGACTTTGAAATAGTTATATCTATTTTTAACTGCGTCCTGAAAAAAAAATGCCAGCACACGTTTGGAAATCAAGCAAGGTACAATGAACCTTCTAAACCGTCCTAAGAGCCTAGCATGATATCCGTGTCGTGCACTCTGGAAAACTCTATATAAAGAAATAAGTAGGATCAATACTTGCTCCATTAACCCTCAGCTCATTATTTTTCGTTGGCACTACATTTCGACGAGAGTTTCTTTATTGGTGTAAAATTCGTAAGTACAAAGTATGGAAGATTCGTGTAGCTGAAACCTAAAGTTCCAAAGACCATTTCACTCCGAAATGAGACGTAAACATACGTAAAGCAGCAAGCACTCTCGACCACCTGATATACATGGTGTAAAATTCCACACATTGTAATTAAAACTACACATGGGACTGATTGGTCAGTTTGAATCAGCGAATATTACCGGGTAATGCCGAGCCCCTGTCCTTGTGTTAGCTATCTCCAACAAATGAATTAACAACAGTAATAAATTCAGCGCCATGTAAGAAACCCAACAATACTTAAAATGAATTAGCCAAGCCTTGGTTTTGAGACTATTTGACTATATTTGAGTTTACCGTCGCTTCGACAGTATTTCAGTCATATTGCGACGTCCAGCTAATTACAGGTGGAGGAAGACCCCGAATGCACGGAGGCATCTGGGTAGAACCACCGACCTACCGCAAGCCAGCTGGAAGGCTTCCTCACATGAAAATCCGAATGACCCTGCCGGGATTCGAACCCACGCGGTGAGGGGCTGGTTTTGAGACACTTCATGTACTATAAAAATGTACAAAATTGGCGATGCCTCAACACAACATAGTATTGACGGCATTGACGTGTTTTCGACGTAAAAAGGTCATTACTCAAGAAAGAAATGGAGTGGCTAGTGCTTTTTTTCTACCTTATTGAAGTTCTTCATTACATTCCGCTCCCTTCAGGCCTGTGATGTAGATAATATATTAAGCGACAACGTGCTTATATAAACTCGTTACATCTATAAATTGAATAATTTTGGCGATATATTGGGTCCACCTGACTTTATATGAAGCGATAATGCACTTATATAGAGCCGTTACAGCAATATTTAGAGTCAATTTGGCATAATGTTAAATTTATTAAGTGACTATGTCCTTATGAAGAGACGTTATAACTATATACGGAGTCATTTTGGCGACATAATGTGTCCACTTGTCTTTATATGAAACGAAAACGTACTCGTATATTTAGTGACACTGTCATTATGTTGTGCGGTTACGTCGTTATATAGATAGGGTAATTTAGAGCGGATTCATTTTATATATGCACCGCTGAGAAAGCGTCCCCCAGTTAAAACGAACCCTAGTGAAATCTTCACCAATTTGGTTAAAATATCCACATTTCCCTTTAAATCGTCCCCAATTCATAAAATTTCTGCCTGTGTGTGATAAAGAAAATGGAAATAGTTGAAAATGTGTATGATTGACGAATAAAATCAAGTTTCCTTCACAGATTCACTAAAATGTTTGTTTAATGTATGTTTTTTTTTATTTGATGATTTATGAAAAAAAAAAAAAAAAAAGAAAAAAAAAAGATTAAACTAGAAATATGTTCAGAGGACATAGATATCCCCACCCTTCGCACTTTCCAAAACAAAGGCCAACACCTAGGTGCGCAAGTCATGTCCTGAGTAACATATATTCATGAAGTTTAATGTCTGTAGCATAAATACCTTCAGAGTTACCGGTGTCACAGTTTTGGGATGGACGAACAGACAAAGACAAATCTATATGCCTCACTTTTTTGTTGGGGGCATAAAAATGCACTGGCATATGAAGAAAAGAGCGCAGCAATAATCTTTTCTAACAAATTTATCAGATAATAACATCATTTTCATATTCTAGCAATAACAACCATAGCAACACAAGACAAGTTCTCAAACATCTGGAAAGTTGGGCATTGTCAACGGTGACCCGATAAAAATATTCAGGTGCACAAGTTCATGTCCTGAATAATATATCCATGAAGTTTCAAGTCTGTAGTACAAATGCTTTCAGAGTTACATGCGTGTCACAAAGTTTCGGGACGGACGGACGAATGTACGCACTACGTACGGACTGACAAAGGCAAATCTATATCCCCCCAACCCATTTTTGGTGGGGTCATAAAAAATATGACATTAACGAATTTGAAGTTGTTGTTATCGTTGTGCTCTGGATATAGCTGTTCTCTTTAAAAGGCCTTTGACAATCAATGTATGTACACTTTCGCTTCATATAAAGACAGGTGAACCAATTATATCAACAAAAGGACTCTGCATAAGGACATAAGCACTTAATATATGAACATTTTTTCATTTCATATTATGCTAAATCAACTCTATATGTTTCTGTAACGTCTCTATATAAGGACATAGTCACTTGATATATTGACGTTCTCACTTCATAATATGCTAAATCGACTCTATATGTTGCAGAAACGTCTCTACATAAGGACATAGTCATTAATATATCGACGTTCTCACTTCTTCATATGCTAATTTGACTCTATATATTGCTGTAACGTCTTTACATAAGGTCATAGTCACTTAATATATTGAGGCTCTCATTTCATATTTTGCTTCATTGACTTTATATATTGCTGTAACATCTCTACATAAGGACATAGTCACTTAAAGCATAGTCACTAATATATTGAGTTTTCGTTCATATTTGCTAAATCACTCTATAATTGTTGTTAATATATCGACGTTTTCACTATATATATTGCTTAATCGACACTATATATTGTTTTAGACGACATAAATATACATAAGGATGGTCACTCTTAATTTTTTAATGAATCAACGATATACATTATTTACACATAAGACAGTCGTGGCTTTTCATAGGTATGTGCATTTCTGGCTGTTTAAGATCGCGGGTAAGGAATTCAATATTTTGTCAGTAGAAGCAATTTGCTCTTGATAGAAGCACATTTTTAAGTCGGTCCATCTCTTATTACCGGACGTAGTGCGAACTTGATCCTGCTACAAGTGGGGCGTTGACTTTAAATAAAAAAAAAAAAAAAAAAAAAAAAAAAAATAAAAAACAATTACCCCCCCCCCCCCCCCCCCAGCAGAGACACACACAGAGCATATAAATCACATAAATGCACGGTTATAAGACAGTTAAAGAGAGCCGAAAATCGAAATAAAATCTAAATGACGTGAACAGATTTATCATGTGATAAAATGCTTCCGAACCTTACAAATCAATCTATTCTCATTAAATAAATGAAGGATATGCTTCTAGTTTAAAACGGAAATGAAATATTTCCGCTCTCATATGGAGATCATTTAGGGCTGGTTAAGCTGGGACGTTAACGTTTTAATAGATAAATGATTTTGCGATTCAGTTTTGGGAATCATGCGATTTAAAACAAACTTAAAGTATAAGGACAGGAAATGACATTCAAAGACGTGCTTGGCTTTTCATTTAAATAAATGACAAGATGTGTTTAAATGAATACTTTTGTTGCAGTATTTAAATCAATAACGCCGTTTTGTAAAGGCAATAAATCATATCTAAAAGATAAAAAAGATCGTTTTGCTCGAGTGTCGGGAGTTAGACAAGGAAATTCGTAGTTTGCCTACTTCCACAGAATGTGTCATCCGCTTTCCTGTTGGGGAAGCCCGTGGTATGTGCACATGACTGAAGAAAGTATTTAGTACTTTGACCTTTAGAGGGCACCATGATTATAAGTTGATGTATATACCTGTGGGTCCGAAGGCTGTGGGTTTAAACCCCTTCTGCGGCAAGATCACTTTACACGTCGAAAAGCGAATATCATCGTGCAAATCATATGACATGATATTATTTTAATGGCGTGATTTTGTTTTTATTTTTCATGTAAGATTGAAATTATGTCATTTTGAGTATATGGAGACAGTTTAGATTGATTATTTGCACGTGCTGCCGTTACACATAACGTCTGTAGACTGGTACGTCGATGAAAGAATAGTTTCGTTATTAAAGAAGGTAGCCTTTAGTTGCATTTGTAATAAATAATGTCGATGTCAAGGTCACAGTTACTAAAAATAGAATCTTGGAATTTGTAGCTACACGAAAGTCTATTGTATGGACGTTGTCATAGTTTTTGTCCATCACATTGTTGTCCTGAATATGAGAATAGCGTCACATAGTTTTACCAAACTGACGTTATTTTCTCAAATCAGTAAAATACACAAAATCCTTAACAACCCCAGAAATAATTACTTCTGCATGAGAACGACAGGTTTAACCTTGACGCGCAAGTACCTGATTCATAATGATCAGTCCAAGTGATAACAATGCTGCAACTATCCCAGTCTTTGGGGAGCAGCAATTATTCATCCTGATGAAGATAATATCTGTTGCTGATATACCGCTAATATTTTGTATCAAGGCTGTAAAACAGTTCAAACCGTCGTAAAAATCAGTTAAAGATTTCAGATTTGTATGCACTTCTCCGTAAATATTTACCTCTGAGCATTTTCACAGCTGTAGAGGCATAAACAGACAAAAGAAATGATACGGACGACCAGGAAATCTATCTCAGCCAGAGGACGATGGAACACCTGCCGAAACCGATCTTGTTTATTGTTTTGTGCATACCAACTTGTCAAGTTTGGAGATCAGAGACTGCTATTCGTGTACACAATACTGGTAACACCGGCAGCTCTCAGCCGTCACTCTTCTAATAAATAATCTGTCTCTCTCTCTCTCTCTACCCTTTTCTCTATCTTCGTGCTACTCTAACCAATGTATATGTATACCTTCTTTACGGAAACATTTTTTTAAATTTCTAATGTATCTATTAAAATGCAAACACTTTTATGATGATATTCATAATAATTTTCAAACGCATTTATTTTATTTTTTTTTAGCTTATTATTATTATTATTATTACCATCATGGCCGAAAAAATGTAGTTATCGCCCCGAGTCGGAATGGAGCTGCTTTGATCACCGGCAAGTCGTAAAATAGTACTAGTATGGCGCTTACCATATAAGGATAGTTCCAGGACTGGTTGGCCGATGTCAGGTTAATATAACTGGGTGTGTTATCCTGCCTAATATCTACGGCATGGTACCACAGTGTGGCAGCACTATTCCAAAGACGTATTATCTCCAAGTGACTGAAATACTGTCGGCGGGAAGTTAACCCACATCCCAAATGACCGGTAACAAAGGACAGTTGCGTATGAGCACCGCTTCCTAAATAACCTAGCAACTAAGTCTTAATGAAGATACCCAAAACAGAGACAATATTCATTTAAATTTCAGATTCTCAAACTGAGCAAATATTAATCCAGTCCGCGATTACCTCCCCTTATTCACATTTTTATATTACCGAAAGGGAGTTGTCTTTCGTTTTGTGATTTGTAAATTGACATTTTTGCAAGATCATAAGATTAAAAAAATATTCTATTTTTTTCTGTTCAACGTCCAATGTTATTTGAATAAATGGGCTTGTTTAAACCAGTTTTAAGACCCGAAAATCCAATCAAAATGATATATTACATTATTTGCTTTTATTTTGCATTTGAAATCCATTTTCAACACGGAATTGAAATAAATGTCAGTCTTTGCCTTAATTTAATGGATTTTGTTGTTATTTTTAGCTGAAATATGCGCCTCCTTACATAAATAGAAAATTCAAGGCACAATTTCCACCTACAGTGGACAAACTTATCTAAATGACATGGATTGGGATATGTATTTCTGTATCTAGTGTTTCAGTCTTCCAGTAGGTTTACAAGAATACTGTAATACATGGAAAATGAAGTTGTCAAGATTTTAATTATTCATTGCACATCGTATAGAAAACACATCGTCTCAACATATTAATTTTAATTTCCTCAGATGAATTGAGAGTTGGCTCGATGCTTTAAGACAAGGGAGGTAATTTAAGATATTTGCGAACTCTCAATCTCAGGTCCTTATTCTAAGTACGTTGCCACTTGTATGTGGGCTCGTGCTAGAGATGCTGAAAAAACAATAACATTGATATGTGTTTAGAGTAACTTAATAAGCATTGAAATAAACGAAAATGTATTTAACACCATACAAATGAAAACAAAATCTATAGCTTCTTTATTAAGTTTATTTAGTTGAGTTGTCACATAATCTATTATATATTGCTTTATTGTCTTCCGTCTTGGCGGTCATGTGTAGGGTATCCATTTAAAGCTGTTCAATAAAAGCATCAATATCGAATACATACAACACAGACCGACAGTCATAGAACAGAACAATATTTTAGATCTAAGCATAAAAGCTCATCGTTATACGTACAAATAAATACATGTAATATAATGGTTTAATAACTCGAATAAGGAAAATACATATATAAACGGGGTTATCAAAACGGGGACTTAATCAATATGACACTGTACTTTAAGTAAGGTTTTAATTTCGATTACATTTAATTTAATTAAGCTGCAAAGCGTCGACATTAGCTATCGCTAACGAATAGACTCTGGTGAAAAGACATTAAAACTGTTTTTATGATACTTCGTTTTCAGTACAGTTAATAGGCCTATACTGTTGCGTTTAATTAAAAGGACAAACTGACGCCGTATCGTCGTGAGTAGAACCTACTTAAAATATCCAATTAGAAACTTGTTTCATCAGAAATGAGTATAACCAAAACTGAACATTTTTAAGTACGTGTTGTTTTGGTGTATTTTTTTTTCTCTGTTTTTTTTTTTTATATTGCCATTAATGTTAAATATATGCGCTTTTGTAGCTTTTGGTACTACAAACTGCCCCTAATGTTTTTTAACCATTCTTCTAACAAGTACGTCAGGGTGATACATTACTCTTTATTTTCTGTACTCGTTCTTAAAGGCTCATTATATCTCATAGTAATACACTTATCACAGAAAAAAGAAAATATAACATTAAATTGGCATATTGTAGACTAACGCAAATTGTACACAATGTGCAATTATCTGCTCTGAAAAAGCAGTTATACGCATTGAAGATGTTGATCAATCTCGCCAATTTGTATTTTATATGGATGTTAAAATACTCATTGTTTACATTTTGCATTTTGGTGAGTATTTATTCAGTTATCACAGTTTGTTCATCAGCTACGTCATCTATTCATGTACTTGCGATTGGTTAACGGAGACATACAGAAGGTGTATGGAAAACGCCAGAAAATTGACGAACATAGGCAAATCGGACATTTTTGTAAACGATTGAATTATCTTTAGTAAAAGATTTGTTCTTAATGCATTGTAGTAATGTTGTCGTCAACGAGCATGTACATTTTGCATCTTTGTTCGAAGATTATACACTGCTTTTGGAAGAATAACGGGCCTTTAACAGTCACTGCAACAGTATTTCAACTAGAAACGGTTGGGGAGACTCTGGTTGCTTAGAAACATCAAGTTGTTGTTGTATTGGGGTTTATCGTCACTGCGATAGTATTTCAATCATATAGCGACGTCCAGCTAATTACAGGTGGAGGAAGACCCCGAGTACAAAGAGGTACCCGGGTAGAACCACCGACCTACCGCAAGCCAACTGGAACATCAAGATAAAACCATCGACATATCGTGAGCCAACTTGATGATTTCTTCTTATGTGCCATCTTTTTAACAAGACCAGGACCCGAACTGACAGCGTTTGCTCAAGCGACGATTATCATTTTTTCACTTTTGGAATTTTCCCACTAAATATACTTAAAGAAAAGTATCGTTTGTATGTTTGTTTAACTTCCTATCTCAAAGAAAAAATATAGCAGTAGCATCGGAGATGTTTACTGGAGCAAATGTTTGACTTTGATTCCGAAAGGGCATGAGTGATGTTTTTCGAGGTTTGCATAGTTTGCTTTTCATTTAAGTTCCAGAAACCATATTTTAGAAACCATCATCACAATTGACGTATAAATCTCAACAATACGTTTCAATTGTTCATTGGTTAGCATAATTTTCTCCTCCCTATGGTGGCTGATTTCTGCCATTTCGTGTGGCGGGTTTCGAGGCGAGATTTCGCAGCGAAATGTCGAAATCTCGGGGCGAGATTCCGGGGCGAAAAGTCGAAAACACGAAAGTCGAAGTTACGGGGCGCCACGCGAAACATAATATTTCGACTTTTCGCCCCGAAATCTCGCCCCGAAATTTCGACTTTTCGTGTTTCATTTCGCCCCGAAATCTCGCCCCGAGATTTCGACATTTCGCGGCGAAATCTTGTCCCGCCACACGAACAATCAATACTTCGTCTTTTTGACTTTTCGCTTGGCGCCACGCAAACCTGCCAGGCGAGAATCCAATATTTCGCATCTCGCTGCGAAATCTCGCCCTGCAACACGAAAAATCAATACTTCGTCTTTTCGTCATTTCGCTTGGCGCCCAGCCAACCCGCCAGGCGAGAATTCAATATTTCGCATTTCGCCTTCCGGTACGCATGCGCAGACACCTTGTGCAGGTGCAGACGCTTCCAATGTCCAGTTAATTCTAATATAGAAACTACTGCACGGTAAGCGATTGTATGGGTTATTTCTTGTAATCAAGGTGCTAGATAGATCTAAAAGGTCAACATTACTCGAACTTTTATGTTAACATCGTAAAGGACCATTTAATTTTAACCCCTATTGTAAATATTGAATTCAAGATGCAAAAATATCTGACGCCAGACAAGATGTATCCTCGAGGGCCCAAACTGCGCCCCTCTTAGATTTAATTAGGAAATGCAACATAAATAAAAAAACTGATTACGTACCAATTAACCCCCTTAATAATTCTTTTATAAATAATTATTCACTCGAAAATAACATTTAATACATTACGAGTCAAATATTATGGCATCATGCACACAGTGATACATGATTGGTGATTCTTACTAAATGTATGCATTATGGAAATTAAATAGATAAATTGTTATTACATTTACTGTAATATTGAATACAAATGCGCTTGATTTATTTGAAGAAAAAACAAACTACAACTGTTATTGCAGGCAACCAATGCTTTGATAGATTAACGAAAGCAGACCTCAATTGCGCATCGAGCTTGCTCACGACGGGTCGCTGTGGCATGACGAAATAGGTTGAGTTTACGTAACTCTCTGTGCAACTGCTGTAAACTGAAATGTTATACTTATAATTTACATACATATTCGATATACAAATCCACTCTGATTTATATCCTTACTTTAATTCATATAAATTATTTCAAGATGAGAAGAATTAAGTCTGAAGAAAATTAATAAATGCGCATTAATAATATGATTCCATTTATTTTTTGCACGAATTTTATAAACAAATGCCAAGAAAACTCACAAGGGATGGTTACCTGATTTCAACATCATGAACGCCATTCAATATTCCGACAATCTCCGTGTATGAAAAACCAGCAAAGAAGTATTCACGAATTAAATCACTTTCTGTCAACCGTTAAGTCTTAAATATATGTAAAGTATTTTTCCATGCCTACATATTATATAAATCATATTTGGTATACCCATACTTTTAACACCATAAACCCTCTTTTCGCTTACAATTTTTCAAACGATCTAATCTGTGAAACGCAGTTTAATATGTAATACATGAGTATATAATGACTTGAAAGAAAAGAACATGAGAGTATGTAAGAGAGAGAGAGCGAGCGAAAGAGAGAGAGAGAGAGGGGGGGGGTGAAAAAAAGGACAGAAAGAAAGAAAGAAAGAAAGAGCGGAAGAGAGGGAGAGAGAATTAGGAAACATGTTTGATATTTACATCTGCGTGTGACGTATGGTTGGAGTCGACATGACACAAAAATCATTTCGTAAAACATGTACATTCCATGTACATATAACGTGCAATATGCAGTCAGTATAAACTAAAATCTTAAAAAAATCACAAATAAAATCTTTACAGTAATTCCCTTTGATTCTATAATGTTTTAATCATTTAGTTTCTTAATGGCTTGGTTTTCTATATTGATGAGAAACGCAATCAGGTTATGAATGCTCTCAATAGTTCTTCGTCCACATCCAAATCTCAAGATCTAATAGTTCATTTGTATATAGCTCTGGACACAAGATATAGTAATTTGAACTGTTTTATAAAGGATACTAACACTAACACCATAAACATTTCCATATAAAGAAGAAAACATTCATTGGATTTGTTTCGCAAACATGTGTTTACAATCATTTGGCGCATGCGTATCTGAAGGCGAAATGCGAAATATTGGATTCTCGCCTGGCGGGTTTGCCGAAAAGACGAAATATTGAAAACTCGTGGCGGGGCAAGATTTCGGGGCGAAATGGTGAAAACACGAAAAGTCGAAATTTCGGAGCGAGATTTCGGGCGAAAAGTCGAAATATTATGTTTCGGGGCGAGATTTCGTGTTTTCGCTGTGAAATCTCGCCCCGTAACTTCGACTTTTCGTGTTTTCGACTTTTCGCCCCGAAATCTCGCCCCGAGATTTCGACATTTCGCTGCGAAATCTCGCCCCGAAACCCGCCACACGAAATGGCAGAAATCAGCAACCATACCTCCCCGAGTTTTCTTCGTCGCTTTCTGTATTTTGACAGGAGATTTTAAAATGAAATGTATTCCTTATATTGTTTTCTCATATTTTCGTGCCAGAGCTCTTCCTTTAACCACAGTTAAACCGTTGCTTAACTGTATCATTGTATGGTAATTGGTATTAATGAAGATTTATTTTAGAAGAAATCTTTTTTTTTTTTTTTTTGATATTTGAGAAGTAAATTAAAATATTATATTTGGAACACACTGAAGGAAAACGTTAAATTATTTAAATATAATAGAATTATTTTAACAATGGTATGAATCTTAATTTAAATTTTCTGACATCTTTTCATTTGTGAATTTGGTGTTTTCTTATTTTTTACAAAATTCAAAACCTCTTTCGCATGTGAGCCAAGATGTTTGGAAACATCCGTGAAGTTTAAATTTAAAATGGAGAAAAAACGGTGCCTCGTTTTGTGATAAAAGTTCATTTATCTTCGGGTTTGTTAAAGAAAATTACATTTATTCGAGAAGACCACGTCTAATTCAAAATAAAATCCCCCATAGACGCAAGAAAGTCGACCTCATTTACATGCGCAGGTTTGGAATTAGACGCAATTATTTTCAGAGCGATTACGTCACTTCCATGGTTCGAAACCATGTGTACATTTCAAACCGAACTGCGTGAGAGATTAATTATACTGCTTTAGGTTATAAGCTGTCATCCAAACACGATCTATTGTGTTAACAAGCAGGAACGTGATGAAAATACTGGATGCACCACGAGGGATAAAGTTTATCTGACCGTTTGATGAGCTCATTTAAAAGTTAATGGTTTTCCAACCATTTTGAGACTGAGCATGGACAAAGCATATTCATGTTGCTACGTTATTTTTTAAAAATAAAAGCATTGAGAGCAATGTCAGAAGCGAAAGTTAAAATGTGTGAATCATAAACTCAATCCCTTTAATTGTTTGTGCTATGCATGTAAAAAATCAGGGAAGTTAACTCTTATTAAAACAGCATGTAAGATAGATTATTTAATTTATTGGTCTCTGTCAAATTATACAAAATTGGATATGGAATAGTGGTTCTTAGTATTGGTCCCCTCAATACTTTTAATATTTCATGAATTTGCTGCAGACAGAAATAATTTAAATAGAAAAGCAAGAAAATGGGACAAGATAAAGTTATTGTTCTTTGTCACTTCACATCCTTCCCATGTGTAAAGAATGATATCCATGCCTTCAATAATTGTTAAAATGTGTTCTAGAAAAACATAATTTCACCATACAAGTAAGTAATAGAGATGAAGCATTGTAGATTTATTGTTCTGGTTTCATTTATGCTTTGAGCTCTTTACATACGCCCATGACTTCGGTTATCCAAGTGAAAGGTATAAAAATAAAACAAATGTCAACTTCTTATTTCCAGTAAGTGCATTGTTTTCAAAATTTGCACCAAGGATACATTTGTATTGTTTTAATATGAACATTTTCATTTTTGATATATTTATATACGTGTGTGTGTGTGTGTGTGTGTGTGTGTGTGATTTACCTGAAATGCATCTTAGAAACCGCACAACAATGTCTTTAATAATCAATATGGAAAATAACGCTGCTTTAGTTGCATTCTGTTCTCCTTTCTTGTTTTTCAACAGGCTTCCTTCGGCCAATATAAAGTATAAAATCTGGACGTCGTTGACAATTTGCATTAATACATGTTTGTTTTATAACAAAGTTTTCAACAGTTTTCATCTGATCTTCCCAGAATGTTTGTATGCATATATAACATGATTTTAAAAGTTCAAACCCTCTGCAGATCCGCCAATGCGGTTTAGGTAGTAAAATACTGTTAATTGTGTTTATGAGATGTATGTACGAAAACATTTAATTCCAGCTATAATTTGGAGACTTTGTGTATGTAAGGGAGATGAAGTGCTTCCCCACTATGGTATCACGCCGGTATTTTTTGACATTTTACCACAGCCGTCAGTCACATTATTGTGAGACTGGTCAATCACATCTGGAATTAAACTATATATACGTATGCTGACTGCTGAGCACCAAACAAAAGCCTCCAATATTATTTTAAGGATTTAAGTATATCGTGGCCAAGAATCGAACCAGAAACCTAATGCTTCCAAGGCGGACACTCCAACCACTTAGCAAGCGTGAACGGTACGTATCACTAGGGTTGTTTAAAGATGCGTTTTTAAATACATGTTTTTTTTTAATGATTAACGTACATACATGTACTTGAAAAGGAATGATTCGTTTTAAGAAAGTCTATCATAGCAAGAATCCAAAACCCTTCCATGTTTCATCCGACGAGAGCCAGATATCAAAGTTGCATATACGATCTTTAGACGCATGTTGAGTTTGGTACAATAACATCTAAATTTATAGCAACAAAATTTGATTAAATAGATCAACCATCGAAACTCAACATGTGGCAAATTAATGTCATTTTAAGACCACCTGACAGCGTGTGTAATCTTTGGCATCATTTGAAAAGCAATTACATATGCACTAAGGTTTGATGTAATTCCTGGAAAAAGGTGTTACTGTTAAACAAGTTCATTGTTCATTCTTCAGTGTGCTTCTTACTACTACAACTCCAGACAGGGACACTGCAGATGAGGGGATCATGGATGGTATGTGTTAAGAGAACATTAAACCTATTTCCAACATAGTAAGATAATTACCTGGCGATACAAACATGCTTATTAATCGAAAGGAACAACTTCTGCACGCAATAAATCCTGAGTTTATCGTTCAAACATCTGCAATTTGTGAATAAGAATTAACGGGAGCAGTATAATTTTATTCTTTTTTGCCCGCTGCTTTACGACTGAAAGCTTGCTCTTTTGGATCATTCAATACAGACAATTAAGTTTATAGAAAATTTTCTCGAAACAGAAATGGTGTTACGTGTTCGTTTAAAGTCTATAGAAATGTGTACGGTGAGATTTCTTTTACGTAAACGAATGGGGTAACAATATAGCAAAGTATAGTAACACCGGGGATGGTTAGTATCCAGTGATTAGTTTTTGGGAAAAACGTTACTTTAGGCAAACAATAAAAAGTGAACAAAAGTTGTGCAACAAGCAAAATACTAACAAGTCAACATAAAATGGATATACGGGTATGCAATGAAAATCTTTTAGTGAGATCACAACAAGTCGTCCTGGACTTATACGATGGTAGCTCTCCATTCAACATATCATTTAAGGTTTAATTCTGATTTAAACCGTGCTATCCAAAGCAGTGGATTTAACGTAGCTCGGTACTTGCGACCACCTCGGATTTTTGTAATTTTTCGTACAAATGACCAATGGCGCACGAGCTTTCGAGCTGTGCCTACTTGTGTGGCGTTGTCGTCATAACGTCAAATAGTGACATATCCATTTTAGTGGGTGCCGCTATACAGATTTTAGTATCTCATTTACCCATTGGCAGATTTTGTTAATTTAAAATGTAGTCATTATTTCAAATGTTGTAGAATACTGTCTGCCTCCTTTGTTGTTAATTATTCAGTATGGAAATCTATAATTACTCCCGAAAGACGGTAAAATTTTGTGTTCATGACGTTATATTTTTCCCTCCCTGGCTGTGAATTCTGCAATAACTCGGTGACCCTATCTGAATATTGAACATGTTGGATTTCAATCAAATTAAGAACGAATAATAAAATAAAATCGATATTTTAATCTTTATAACTAAAAAACGAATTAAAACACCTATCTTTACAACATAACACTAAATACAAACATTAAAGAGTAAAATTTGACTATTATAGGTTATTCAAACAAGTGAAACGTCGGTCCCGACGACTTCAGATAACCGAGATCCGACTGTATTAGGAAACAGCTATCTCTACCATATTTGGTCAGTAGTTAGATTGCATTAAAAGGAAGGTTTGGATTGTTTTATTGGTAGTCGAATTAAGGTCAAGGTTACTCTCAGAGGTCAATGATAAACAATGTTTTTGTTTTTGTCCGGACCATAACTTCATTATTTATTAGTGGATTTTAAAATCACTTGTCGGCACAAATGTCACTATTATGAGACGATTTACAGAGGGAAAGACCCTGGTTATTGGCTCCAAGGTCAAAGGTCAATCATTTATGATGTGTTTTAAATTACTTGGCACACATTTCACCATCATGAGATGATACGCAGCGCGCAAGACGGAGATCAGTAGGTCGATGATCAAGGTCACACATAAGGTCAAAGATAAAAAATGTGGTATTTTTTATCGTGTCCGGTCCATAACTTCATCATTTATCGATGACTTTAACATTACTTGACACAAATGTTCAACATCATGAGACGATGCGCAGCGCGCAAGATGCTTAGCTCAAAGACCATAATTAGAGGTCTAAGATAAGAAATGGGGTTTGTTTTTTGTGTCTGGTCTGAAAGTTAGTTTCTTTTCATGATGGGAGTTTGGAATGATTTGGTATAAATGGTTATCAAACAAAGATGGCAAATTACTCTGCAAACCGTATACACGATACATGTAGCTATTGTTTTTTTAACAAACAAAATTCGGGGACCATCACCTTTCCCCAGTAGTTTCTGGTATCACTTTGTTTTCTTCTAGAGCACTACATTGTTAATTTAACTCACCAAATGTGCTAAAGATATTCACTTTAAAAACTTCAGAAATCTTTTTTGAAACCAATAGTCAAAAATTAATTTCCTTTGGCACAAATGACACAAATGGTCACCGCATAGCGCTCTACCTTAATTGCTAAAATGAAGTTGATCCTTTGAAAGAATGAGGACCCTAGGGGCAGCCTAGTTTCCTCATATGTTCTTTATAAAAAATTATATAAAATTTCAAAACTCTTCTATGAAGCCAATGGCCTGAATTTAATTTCATTAGCAAAAATGGCCACCCCATTGCTGTCTACCATTATTGCTGAAATAAAGTTGATCCCATAAAAATGAGGCCCCTAAGTGATTGACTAGTTTCCTTGTATATTCTATATATACTTTTCAAAATTCTTCTTCTATGAAGCCAATGGCCAGAATTTAATTTCATATAGAACAAATGGTCATCTCATGGCTGTCTACCATAACTGCTAAAATAAAGTTGATCCCCTGAAAAATGAGAACCCTACGGGATCGGGTTATTTTCTTATATACTCCATACAGAAGATTTAAAAGTGTCTTCTATTAAACTTAGAATTTATTTCTTTTGGCATGTATGGTGGCCTCATGACTGTCTCCCATAATTGCTAAAATAAAGTTGACCCTTAAAAATTAGGCATCTAGGGGGTTGCCTAGTTTCTATGTATACTCTGTATAGAAAAATTAAAATTCTTCTTTTATGAAACAATTATTAGAAATTATTTCTCTTGGCACAAATGGTCACCTCATTACTGCCTAACATAAATGCTAAAATAAAGTTGATCCCATAAAATATGAGTCCCCTAGGAAACAGCCAGTTTCTTAATATACTCTGCATAGAAAATTTCAAAATTCTTCTTTTATGAAGCCAATGGCCAGAATTTAATTTCATTACGAACAAAATGTCACCTCATGGCTGTCACAATAATTACTAGGATAAAGGTGATCCCCTCAAAATGAGACCACTTGGGAGTAGTCTAGTTTCCTTATATACTTTATACAAAAACGTTCTTAATTCTTTTATGAAAGCTATGGTGAAACTCAAATTTCTTTTGGCAGAAATGGTCACCTCACGGCAGTCTACCATTTTCATTCCAAAAATAAAGCTTATCTCCAGAAAAATAAGGCAGCCACATGATCGAATAACTTAAGAATTCTTTGTATCTGAATCTTGAATCTGGTTGCTGCTGGAGGTAACCACGTAAGCTTTATGTACTCTGGCGAGCGATCTAGGGCCATATTTTCTTCTGGTTACGAACTTGCCAGTGGCAAATATCCCACGGAGGAGTTGCCTCCCTTTACAAAGTGAAAAAAACAACAACAACAGCACAGGTTCCATTTAAGTTTATGTATTTCAGAAAGCTTGAACTAGAATCTGTATACGAAATATCTTGTTTTCGTGGCATTGGCTAGGGGGATCCACCTGTAAAGGTAGTAAATCACCAAAGTAAATTACTGATATCACTTTTGTTGTTGAGCGCTCAGTATTTAAGGGCAGTTTCATGACTTGTTGGCAAGATACTCGTCTGGGTGCAATATCATGCCGAAATGCTGTCATGAGTCATCACTATAGACCAAGTTCTCTCAATGGATTGGGCGTTCAATGCAAATAAATGATATTTATCTGATCTTTCAGACTATACCTTCTTTCATTTCTCTTTGTTGAAGTTACATTTCTTTCTATATTCTTTATTTAATATTTATTACACTTATATTATATTTATGACATTAAACTAATATACAATGTCTTAAATCACCTTTCGATTTTATGATATTGCGGATCTAAATATTTCTATATCATTCAAATCCATGTAAAAGATAGGTTCTTTCTGGCAAATTACCATGTATGCTTTCTTATTAACGTGAGATTGGATTCAAGTTAAAAGTCTAGACAGTAAATTGCCCGGTATTCATTACCATAAAAGGACAATTTTGAAATGAGATCGAATAGACTGTAGTTTATAGAATTTGTTAAACAGAGCTTAAAATTGGAAATGAAAAAAAAATAATAACGCTGATAGGGACGATACTTTGTTCAGAAATATATCGAATTTCACCAAGTCATTGTATTTAATATTTTATCATATTACAGTGTTTGTTATATAGAAATTGATTTGAAATGCATCATGAATGAAGAATTTCCTTTTAAGGGTTTAGCTAATGATTATTGCAAAGAAACACATAAATTGTGATTAAGTTATTTAAGTTTTGAAACTAATGAACGTTTTATGTATTCTGCACGTAAAAGTGAAAATACGACAGCAGTGATTCTCTGGACGTCGATGTTCCATATCCAGTTACAAATAAATTGCAAATGAATTACATGATGTTTATCTGTGGAAGTGGATAAAGAATTGTTTCTGACAATATTTAAAATGTAGTCATCAAAAACGCATCATTAAGACAAGGTAGCCTAATCATTCTGCATTGATGTCTGCTAAAATTGATGAAACACAGCATTACTGTCTCATGGTACATGATTGATATACGGTCCGTTTCCTGGAGAAATAATTTGTTTTGTTTATTTATTTATTGCTAAAGAAAGTGTCCTTTGTTGTGGAAAACCGTCGAATTATTCGTAAAATATTTGGTCTAAATAATTATTTTTAGTATTTCATTAGATATACAGGCGTAATGGTACAGTTTATCCCTTCTTTTTTTCATTATTCTTTTGGATATACGATAAATTCAGTTATACTTTTCATGCCATTGTAAATTGATTCTTGGGAATCAGTCCCGAGTCATACAGAATGACGGTGATCGAAAATTGTACAAGAAATGTTAGAGACATACTGATTAGTTATATATTTTGTCCTAAAAAGTTGTAAAGGATAGAGTGAGATTACACATGTTTATTCTTGCATTTGTATTTGTGGAAATTAGACAATGCATATCAACACAGCTAAAACGAAAACAAAAACAACTAGAACCGCAAGCGGTATCTTGGTTTTCGCTTTTAACCTAATCAACTTGAACACTTTATTTCAACTGAGCCACAATTTTTAATATGAAACAGAACGCAAAGGTTTTTTGAAGACCTACTCTCATTTGCACAGTTTTTTTTGTTTTTTTGTTTTTTTTGGAATGTTAGAACATTCAAACTCCTCTAGCGCAAATATTTCCCCATACCCTATCATCACATCTCATCACATTCTGTGGTGCTGTCAACAAGGAAAAAAATGCTGAAAACCGCATTTCAATTGGACTTTAACGTTTTGAGTTATAGGCAAAAGAGTGATTTTAAGCAAAGCGCCCTCTAGCGGCAAAATGAGAAAAAAAAATAATAAAAATTTTACAATTAGGTACCTAGAAATGCAGCAAATAGTTCAAACAAGTATATAAGTCGCACTAATCGAACATTCTTTTTCCTATATATCACAATTTTAAGCATAAAAACTGAATAACAATTATTCCAAAAAAGGATCAAACTTTGGATTGCCGTAAAATGAAAAGATCAAGTCTGATCTTCAAAAACTAAACATTATACGAAAGAACTATTTAGAACTAAAACTTTTGTTCATATACTCTCAATTAAATATTTTTAGATTTGGAGCACTTTGGGGCCGAATAAAAACACAATTATCGTAATATGACCTTGACCTTTTCAATGTTTTTTAACTTTTTAATTGTGAGGCCCTTTCAAACATAACAATACATAACTTGTGAAAATTTCATGAAGAATGAACAGAAAATAAAGTCAGGAGCGATAAAAAAACAGGTTTTTGAAATTTTAATTTTTCCTAAAATTTAGTGAAGTTTGACCTTTTTCTAGAGGACAAACCATGCATTTCTTAAATTCACCACCCCATATATTTTGTGCGTATATGTCTTGCAAATCATTTGCAGCAAACAGAATTCTTCTATCTGATTTCTAACAAAAATGGATAGGTTTTTCGTAGACCTACCCTCATTTGCAGTTTTTTTACGAGATTCGAACTTTCAACCTTCCGTTACTAGCTCAAAAAGTTTCAGCCACTCATACCTAGAAACTATCATATTTTATTAGGCTATCAACAAGGAACATAATTCAATTAACCGCATTTGGATCAGGCTTCAACTTTTTGAGTTATAAGCAAAAGAATGATTTCAAGAAAAGCGCCCCCTAGCGGCAATATGAGATAGAAAATTGATTAAAATTTTACTGTTAGGTACCTAGCAAAGCAGCAAATAGTTCAATCAAGTATACTAGTCGCACAAGTCAAACTTTTTATTCTTGTGTATCAGAATTTGAAGCATAAAACCTGATTTACAATTATTCCAAAAAAGGATCAAACTTTGGACTGCCGTATAATGACCAAATCAAGTCCGATCTTCAAAAACTAAACATCACTGGAAAGAGCTCTTGAAGAACTAAAACTTTTGTTCATATACTCTCAATGAAATATTTTTAGTTTTGGAGCTATTTGTGGCCGAATAAAAACACAATAATCGTAATATGACCTTGACCTTTTCAAATTTCTTTTAATTTTTTTATTGTGAGGCCCTTTCAAACATAACAATACATATTGTGTGAAAATATCATGAAGAATGAACAGAAAATAAAGTCAGGAGCGACAAAAACATGTTTTTGAAATTTTATTTTTTCCTAAAATTTAGTGAAGTTTGACCTTTTCTAGAGGACAAACCACGCATTTCCTAAATTCACCACCCCATATATTTTGTGCGTATATGTCTTGCAAATCGTTTGCAGCAAACAGAATTCTTCTATCTGATCTCTAACAAAAGTGGGAAGGTTTTTCGTAGACCTACCCTCATTATTTCACTTTTTTCCAAGGTTCGAACATTCAACCTCTCCTAGAACAATTTTTTTCCCGTACTCGATGATGAGATTTCCATCATATTTGATTGGACTGTCAACAAGGAACATTTTGTAAAAAACCGCATCTAAATCAGGTTTCAAATTTTTGAGCTATTAGCAAAACAGTGATTACATGCATTACGCCCCCTAGTGGCTAAATCAGAAACAAAAGTGAAAAGTTTGACCATTTAGGCACATGTTCAGATAAAGATGACTCCATGCCCAAAATTTCATAGCTGTAGCTTTTTTCATCTGGCCGCTAGGCTGGACACAAAAATGGGTGGAATTGGAAAAATAATAAAAATAAAAAAAAAAACAAATCAACAGAAGAAGAACAATAGGTTTTCGCCCTGCAGAGGCGAAAACCTAATAAAAAACAAACAATAGAAATATTTGTGTGTGTGAGAGAGAGAGAGAGAGAGAGAAATATACACACTGAATGCGTGGGATGCTGGTGGGGCGATTCATGACTGCGGTTCAGGGGGTTGGAACTCCGTTCTGGCTCTAACCCTTTCATGACCAGTACTAGTCAAATCCAGAAACCATAGATGAAAATTTAGGTAAGTTGTATGATTTCCCATCGAAATACCAATCAAAAACAATGTTAGAGCATACTCTTAGGTAAATACAAACAGATACGAGTAAATATGTATACACATGTACCTGTAGCTACTCAGACAGAGTGTTACATGTATACTGTAACGTGTAACATATACACAGGTACATGTAGCTACTCAGATAGAGTGATATACCATAACGTGTAACATATACACATGTACATGTAGCTCCTCAGATAGAGTGATATACTATAACGTGTAACAAATACACATGTACCTTAAGCTACCCAGACAGAGTGATAAACCATAACGTGTAAAACATGTACCTGTAGCTACTCAGACAAATTGATATACCATAATGTGTAACACATACACATGTACATTTAGCCACCCAGACAGAGTGTTATGCCATAACGTGTAACACATGTACATTTAGCTACCCAGACAGAGTGATATGCCATAACGTGTAACACATATACATGTACATGTAGCTACTCAGACAGAGTGATATGCCATAACGTGTAACACATATACATGTACATGTAGCTACTCAGACAGAGTCATTGAGACAAATCTAAGCCACCACTTTTGCGTCAAAGATATCTATTGTTGATAAAAATTCAATATCCCTCTGCAGATCCGCCAATGCGGTTTAGGTAGTAAAATACTGTTAATTGTGTTTATGAGATGTATGTACGAAAACATTTAATTCCAGCTATAATTTGGAGACTTTGTGTATGTAAGGGAGATGAAGTGCTTCCCCACTATGGTATCACGCCGGTATTTTTTGACATTTTACCACAGCCGTCAGTCACATTATTGTGAGACTGGTCAATTACATCTGGAATTAACCTATATATACGTATGCTGACTCCTGAGCACCAAAACAATAGCCTCCAATATCATTTTAAGGATTTAAGTTTATCGTGGCCAAGAATCGAACCAGAAACCTAATGCTTCCAAGGCGGACACTCCAACCACTCAGCAAGTGTGAACGGTACGTATCACTAGGGTTGTTTAAAGATGCGTTTTTAAATACATGTTTTGTTTTTTTAATGATTAACGTACACACATGTACTTGAAAAGGAATGATTCGTTTTAAGAAAGACTATCATAGCAAGAATCCAAAACCCTTCCAAGTTTCATCCGACGAGAGCCAGATATCAAAGTTGCATATACGACCTTAAGACGCATGTTGAGTTTGGTACAATTAAAACTAAATTTATAGCGACAAAATTTGATTAAATAGATCAACAAACGAAACTCAAATTGTGGCAAATTAATGTCATTTTAAGACCACCTGACAGCGTAGCTTCTCAGACGGAGGAATATACCATAACGTGTAACACCTATACATGTACATGTAGCTACTCAGACAGAGTGATATACCATAACATGTATCACATATACATGTACATGTTGCTACTCAGACAGAGTGATAAACCATAACGTGTAACACATACATATGTACATGTAGCTACTCAGACAGTGATATACCATAACGTGTAACACATACACATGTACATGTAGCTACTCAGACAGAGTGATATACCATAACGTGTAACACATACACATGTACATGTAGCTACTCAGACAGAGTGATAAACCATAACGTGTAACACATACACATGTACATGAAGCTACTCAGACAGAGTGATAAACCATAACGTGTAACACATACACATGTACATGTTGCTACTCAGACCGGGTTGTTATACCATAACGTGTAACACATACACATGTACATGTAGCTACTCAGACAGAGTGATAAACCATAACGTGTAACACATACACATGTACATGTAGCTACTCAGACAGAGTGATATACCATAACGTGTATTACATATACATGTACATGTAGCTACTATGACAGAGTGATATACCATTACGTGTAACACATACACATGTACATGTAGCTACTCAGACAGAGTGATATACCATAACGTGTAACACATACACATGTACATGTAGCTACTCAGACAGAGTGATATACCATAACGTGTACTTAATACACATGTACCTTTAGCTACTCAGACAGAGTGATAAACCATAACGTGTAACACATACACATGAACATGTAGCTACTCAGACAGAGTGATATACAATAACGCGTAACACATACACATGAACATGTACTACTCAGACAATGTGATATACCATAACGTGTCACACATACACATGTACATGTACTACTCAGACAATGTGATATACCATAAGAGTAACACATACACATGAACATGTACTACTCAGACAATGTGATATACCATAAGAGTAACACATACACATGAACATGTACTACTCAGACAATGTGATATACCATAAGAGTAACACATACACATGTACATGTAGCTACTTAGACAGAGTGATATACCATAACGTGTAACACATACACATGAACATGTAGCTACTCAGACAAAGTGACATACCATAACGTGTTACACATACACATGAACATGTAGCTACTAGGACAGAGTGATATACCATAAGAGTAACACATACACATGTACATGTAGCTACTCAGACAGAGTGATATACCATAACGTGTTACACATACACAGGATCATGTAGCTACTCAGACAGAGTGATAAACCATAACGTGTAACACATACACATGTACATGTAGCTACTCAGACAGAGTGATAAACCATCACGTGTAACACATGTACCTGTTGCTATTTAGACAGAGTGATATACCATAACGTGTAACACATACACATGTACATTTAGCTACCCAGACAGAGTGATATACCATAACGTGTAACACATATACATGTACATGTAGCTATTCAGACAGAGTGATATACCATAAGAGTAACACATACACATGTACATGTAGCTACTCAGACAGAGTGATATACCATAACTTGTAACATATACACATGTACCTGTAGCTACTCAGACAAAGTGATATACCATAACGTGCAACATATACATATGTACATGTAGCTGCTCAGACAGAGTGAT
Organism: Solen grandis; assembly: GCA_021229015.1. Classification (NCBI taxonomy): domain Eukaryota; kingdom Metazoa; phylum Mollusca; class Bivalvia; order Adapedonta; family Solenidae; genus Solen; species Solen grandis. The sequence continues at coordinate 38,356,948 of CM037795.1, read as the reverse complement.
ATACTATAACGTGTAACACATACACATGTACCTTTAGCCAACCAGACAGAGTGATATACCATGACGTGTAACACATATACATGTATATGTAGCTACTCAGACAGAGTTATATACCATAACGTGTATCAAATACACATGTTCCTTTAGCTACCCAGATAGAGTGATAACAATAACGTGTACCACATACACATGTACATTTAGCTACCCAGATAGAGTGATATGCCATAACGTGTAACACATATACATGTACATGTAGCTACCCAGACAGAGTAATATGCCATAAGAGTAACGCATACACATGTACATGTAGCTACTCAGACAGAGTGATATACCATAACGTGTAACATATACACATGTACATTTAGCTACCCAGATAGAGTGATATACCATAACGTGTAACACATATACATGTACATTTAGCTACCCAGATAGAGTGATATGCCATAACGTGTAACACATATACATGTACATGTAGCTACTCAGACAGAGTGATATACCATAACGTGTTACACATACACATGATCATGTAGCTACTCAGACAGAGTGATATACCATAACGTATAACACATATACATGTACATGTAGCTACTCAGACAGAGTGATATCCATAAGGTAACGCATACACATGCACCTGTAGTTAATCAGACAGATTGACATACATAACGTGAAACACAGAGCTTCCAAACTTGAACAAAAATGCAGGTGTTTTGTTCATTTATAAAAATATATTTTCATTGGATGAGAATTAAAATAAACATCAAGCGTATAGCGTATGTATATTCTTCTATGAAATCCACTACTTTCATGCATATTGGTATGTGAGGAAACAGTCTATGTCTTGGTATCGTTTCTTTTTTCTGTCTTGAATTTTTCTATAATCACGATGAAGCCAAAATGTGAGAGAATCCAACCAGCAATAGAAATACACAGGTGAACTAGGAGAAAAAACCCTGCTGTAAGCCAATCGCTCTCATCTCTGGACGGTTCGAGTTTGTGAACATAAATTTGGAAAGGATTTTGATCAAAAATGCATTTCAAAATGCTGAAATATCATTAACTGGATGCAGTCCGTGGGACTTTCAAGTTAGATATATTGGCAGTGGTAGTAGATCAGTGTTGGATATTTATATCATGCAATTGAAGATCTGTTGTGATACTTGTAGAGTTATCATAATGCAACACGAAGGTAAAATATGAAACCTTGATAAGACCATTTTATGACCATGATCAAACAGTCTTAATAGGTGGTCTGATATTCGAGTTGAATACCGAAGTAAGAATGAGCAAATTGTCCTGAAAATGTGGTTTGAATAGTGAGGTGATCCAAGTAATACTTATGGAAGTCGTCATTATGCGACAAACATAATATGAGGTGTCTTAATACAGCGATTGACAACACAGAATGTTGGATGTAGACATTTTAAAATTTTAGGAATGTTACAGGATAACTATTTTCTATAAAAAATAATTGTTGTTTTTTACCTAAGTCAACATTATATGTATGTTGCTTGTAAATATGACCCCTGCTGAACAATGGGATTTGCTTATGCGATTCGAGAAAAAAAAAACATGATTGTAATAAACTTTACATCAAAATACATTTAATTGAAAACCTTTTCCTCGGAATTTCTAACTTTATTTCGGGAGATTCCTGCAGTGTTCCAAACGATGTTGACCTTCTTGTAAAAGTGAAAAGCACCTCTGACCTTTGTTCCATCGATCTAGACAAAAGTACTAATACTGTTTTTGCAAATTAATCTATTCTTTATTATCAGTTTATTTGTTAAGAGTCGGTAAAAGCATTTTAATTATTGATGCTGAAAAAAATATCATTTCATTCAATTAAGTAGATGCTACTTCTAGTATTCTCCCAAACAGGAGGGTTTATTTTATTCCCTGTTTTCTTGAAAAATACTTTATCTATAGTTTAGAATCAGGTCCTGATTTAACAATCTTATGCATTAATTTTTATTCAGACACTAGATTATGAAATTTTGAAATAATTCCCTCTTTTGTTATATTCAGTGAATTTAATAAAACCCATTATTATAATTATTCCCTACAAATTGAAAGAAAAAGATTTTAAAACACGCAAAAATCACAATAACACGTCTTTATCATTATAACTAACCTGAGCACATGTGCTCGATGATTATCTCAGGAGGTATTTCCCTTTTAATATAAAACTATGCCGGATTTCACTTCGTTTGCCCTCTAGCATCTCCATTTCTAAAGCAATCATTTTCAAACTTTGTTCAAACACTGTTTATAGCCATATCTAGCCATGACAGATAATAACCAATTAGGTCATGAATTATGACATTTTAATATACATAAGATGCCAAACTTCAGATATTAACAAAATGCCAGATTTTCCTTTTCTGCAATTATTAAACAATCTTTATTAAACTTATTCGCAATGATAACGGCAACAATATCTCGGTGGATCCTTTCGAAAACCATATTGCCTGGGGCTTAATTATTTTGTGTGTGTCATTGCCCAGTGGTACTTATCATGTTTGTTCAAATCATGACCCTGGGGTAAAAATTTGACCACGCCCAATGTTGACGTTTCAGAGATGAGGTAGATATGATCTTCAACTTTCAACAACGGGTTCAGTTTTGTGTGTTAACTTGAACTTTGAAGACCTTGATCTACTTTTGAATTTTTAAGTTATGGTCTTCTTATTTAACCTAAGGTATTGTTTGGTGCAAGGCATTGAACATTGACCTTAGATGACCTTAGATGACCTTGACTATGACCCAGTGACCTTTATAAGATTGTAACTCATTTATTAAATGTAAATGTAAACAGAAAAAACATACTAATGAGAACAATAGATATAAAATAAATAACATGACGTTACTGTTGGTCACATTGGAATCACATTTAATGGTACAGATCCTAAGCCCTCTCGGGTGCGGGAGGTCGTGGGTTCGATCCCCGGCCACGACATACCCAAGAAAATGCTTGGCGGTCAGCATATAAGGGTAGTTTCAGGACTGGTTGGCCCGATGTCTGGATAATGTGACTGGGCCATTCTAGGCGTGATCTGCAGTTGACAACTATAATTGTCTTAAGTAGACATCGTCTCCAAATGTCTGAAATAATGTCGGTGGGACATTAAACCCAACAAAAAAAAACCAAAAAAAAAACACCAACAGATCCTAAGAAAAAAGGATGGCATTCCTTTTAACGATAATTGATTACGGAACTTGGTGTTGTGTATGAAGAAAACTCAATATATGGCAGTGATATTATTTCCGGGAAGGCATATAAAATATACGTGACATAGAGAAAAGGAAATAAAATACTTTAAAGTAAAATTCGAAACAGAAAGAAAAAAGGCGCTTCCAATACGATATATGATATGGAGGTTTTGACCGAGACGGCGTAAGCCTGTTGTGATGTAAGCTGATCCGTCTTAGCCTCTGGGAAACAACTTCCGGCGCCAACGAAAGAGAAGGTCTATTCTGTAGATTTGAAATGGAGCTTTGGGCCCAACAAGAGTCAAAGCGAGCAAGATGCCATAGCGTAGAATAAGTTCAGGTCATCGACTGTTCCGCTCCAGAGACCCACAATGCCATATAAGAACACATAGGAACCTGCACAGAAATCGAAACTGAATACAAAAGGTAGATTAATTGTGTTTTGTTTGTTTTTGTTTAACGTCCAACCCACAGTATTTTAAACTGCTAACAGTAGAAAGATATACTGGGCCCGCCAGACTGTGATATAAGGACGTAAACAAGTATCATGATACATCGCCAAGTCACATTATTCTTTCACAGAAACAACCAATCCTGAAGCTATCTGAATGAGATGTACGTACACAAATTTTACTACAATTATCTGACCTTTTTTCTTCAGTTCTCCCTACGTTCTCTTCACTAATAATCTCGACTTTCCCTGTGGATTGTCAGCCCGTTTTTCCCTTACATGGAATGGCCGTTATATTGCTAGCAATCAACTTGTATTACGGAGCCAATCTAACGTGCGCTATATTGCGTGTCGTAAAAATATTCATTTGAGTCTTCCTTTGTTTTTCGATCGATAGCTTTCTCACCAAAGTAAAAAAGGAAGAAAATAATTAGTAGCATCATTACGAATTTTGAAACTCAATTTTAAGCTATGCTAATTTTGAGCATTATTCATTTTTATGTCCTTCCCACGGCATTGTGTCAGCATGTCATAAAAACTAAAGCGATGTAAGTCGAATTCAGTATCTGGAGCCAAGTGGTACTCTTGAATTGTCATAGACTACAAATAAGTATAATCTGATACGTGATCATATTTACCTGCTACAAATGGCCGATGTTTGTACAGGAATCAAACATTTCATTGACTACGTATATTAGCATTCAGCTTTGAAATGATTTCATGTAAAATACATTTACACAAAATATGATGAAATTGATTTTCATTTCTTTTTCTTTTTTTCTTTTTTTTTTGGGGGGGGGAGGGGGGGGAGCCTCCATGTTCGAGAGGGTAAAGTCGCTGACTTTAACACTCACTCAGCCCTCACCGCGTGGGTTCGTATTCCAGCAGGGTCATTCGGATTTTTTATGTGAGGAAGCCTTCCAGCTGGCTTGCGGTAGGTCGGTGGTTCTACCCGGATGCCTCCGGGCATTCGGGGTCTTCCTCCACCTGTAATTAGCAATTAGCTGGACGTCGCTATATGACTGAAATATTGTCGAAGCGACGGTAAACTCAAATAGTCAGTGATTTTCATTTTAGTTCTGAAAATACTTCTGAATTGGGTAGTACTGTCTTAAAAGTGAATATGTGTGTATTCGGACGCCTTATCGGAACCATGGTGTTGTAAGATCTTTCTTTATTGATATATTTAATAGACACCACTTGAATCGCCTTTTGTTTGATTTCATACTATCACTAAATAATGGAAAAGAAAAAAGAATTTAAAGCCGAAAGATTGATATTCAACTATTTAGATTATTGTATTTATGTCATACTGGGCTGCCTAGTATCGTTTAGTGTAGTTATATGTTTGGTTTCATCCTTGAATGTTTCTAGGATTTTTTTTTGTGTGGACGGTCGAGACTAGATCGAATCTAACCACATCAGCTAGACATCTGGAGCTGGGAAACCGACTATCTTGGCCATAGAGCAATTTCCATAGTTGAAAATCAAACATAATCCATAACCATTCTTTGTCAGTCTTTATCTAATAAGCGCAGGAAGGAATAATTTTATCGATATCTTTTTGGCAATAAGACAAAGCCATTTTTTATTACAAGCTTGTGATATCCGTGTAATGAACGATTAGATTAATCTTTCCACGGTACCAGGACCAACAGATATGACACGATTTAACATATTATTTCTGTACTCTGGCTAATAATTCAAAATAATCGCCTTTAATGTCGCATGTGTAGTCAGTTAAATAAACTAAATATCTAGACTCTTATATATTTATTTATTTATTGCTTTTATAAAGACATTAATACAAGCATAAGTATAGATATGTTGTTTCCCTCTGACATATGGTTATATTGATTCATTTATTCTCATAAAACATATTTAGCCAGAACAATAACTGCCAGCATGTTAACAAAGGTCCCCAACACAAACTGATATACACGCAAATAAACATATCTAGCCATATGAAATATCATCAGATCAGTTGGCATACCTGCCAACACGACTTCAGCAGTTCTAGGTCCTTGCATGGCCTGCGAGCTCGGGACAGATATAGAGCTGCTTCTCTTCGATATCGAACCATAATCACGTGACATGATGCCACGCCCACAGTCATCCTGACGCAGGGCCAAATGGTCCTGGAACTGCCCTTATGTACTAGGACAACCACAAGGTAATTCTATGCAGTGCTTAAACTACTACATAAAGTTTTAAAAAAATGCCTTAAATGTATCTTTAAAGTCTCTCAATATCACATTGCCTCAGTTAACCCTGGGACTATGATTAATTAGTTTTATGTTACTTAGTTTTAAAAGATTACATTCGAACTGTAGCTTTCTAAAATGGAATTTTAATGAAAGCGCTGGTACCATTTTGATGATAAAAATAAGTCAGATGAGGTGCAGCAAGTAAAACATAAGGTTCTCGCATTGGTGCTTGACTTATATGATTTATATAGATAATTCGATCTGATCAAATGAATGTTCCCATCTTTAAGTGAAATTTCAACTTCACTCTTTTGTGGATTGCACGCATTCTTACCAGAAGTTTAAGCCAGGAACCAGCCGAGCTGGGATCCAAACCACAATATATTTGTTCAATAAATGTTCAGAGGATTTTGAATTATATCAGTCATTTTATTTGCTACATTTCTTGTCTCGAATCTAATTCTAATTATCCCCAGTTTTAATCTTGAATTATAACAATATCTTGGCATGTTTTACATTAATTATTGTGTTCGTGCTAATTTGCTTTGTAAAAACTTCTAGAAATAATCGTTGACCTGGTCATTATAAAAAATAAACTCAATTTTTTCATTTGTAATTTGTCAGCTATAAATTGTGGCATGCTTTTGTGTTCTCGCTATCAGGAACTTGAAAATGAAATCAGTTTATCTTCTTGATTGCTCGGGTCTGGAAGGATGTATTAAAGAAAACCTGTCTTTGATATTACTCAAAAAAAGATAACAATTTATTCAGTGATATTTCTTTGAACATGATTAAAAAAATGGAAGGGCGTTCTTGGCTCTATTTCTTTTAAGTAACTTTTGATATGTCTTGACATTGTGTTTTAAATGACTCGCTCTGTGCAAGTAGACTTTAGATGAAACTTTGGTGGAAAAAAGAGAAAACATTTTAGCCCAAATATCTTGAATGCTATTATGAAATCGGATTGCTAATGAGATTTAATTGCCCGTTGAAATAAAAGATGCATAGGATATACTTACATACAAAACGTTATTAAACGCCGCCAAAAATCTGACGTGAAATGGAAAGAAACACCTATAAACTGTTCAGTTCTGTCAGTCGTATACTCAGTTCTCTAAGTAATACTCCCGGCAGGGTCATTGTGATTTTCATGTGAGGAAGCCTTCCAGCTGGCTTGCGGTAAGTCGGTGGTTCTACCCGGATGCCTCCGTGCATACGGGGTCTTCCTCCACCTGTAATTAGCTGGACGTCGCTATATGACTGAAATACTGTCGAAGCGACGGTAAACTCAAATAGTTAAGTCAAGTCAGGTCTTAGTAATACAGTAACTTATTATTCATTTTACTGTATTCTGTTTCAGGGTTTATAAATTCAGTTAAAATCAATATTGAGACGCAAGACTAAGGTAGGGACAATCAACACTTCAAAAAGGAAATAATTGCCATTATTATCTTGTTTCCTTTAAATGTTTCTTTAATAAAAGACTACAATGAACGTCCTCAGAGCCCTGCCGTTTTCCAGATCTCTACGCCCAAAGCAACACTTTCTTCTATTCATTTAGTTTAGTCCTATAAAAAGGAATCTCTATTGATTTCATGTCCTAGCGCCTCGAAATGAAGTCCAGACCTGACATATCCAATTACTAGTTTGGCAAATGTAATATGTTTATAAAGTTAACATTTCATTCGAGAAGAAATGCATCCGTTCTAAAAGACAGGTCTGTCAGTGTTTCGAAGTATCAGAGGAAAACCACAGCAGTCTCCAACTACTTCATTAAATAAAGTCGCTTTGAACACTTTAATGACTTGTCCCTGGGAGAAAATGGAAAACGAAAAGTCCTCTATGCGAAAGCTTAGACGTTCTAATAATTTCAAGTGAAGAACATTACCAAACTCTTCAGACATTCAATTACAAGATGCCCCGTTATCTTTTAAATTGAATGATATATAAAGATAATAGATTTAATATTGTTGTTTTTACGATATATGCGAAGTCTAAAAAAATACAACGACGCTAACTGAAACCTTATCTGAAGATGAGTTGCAGTAATTACCATTCTCCTGTCCTCCACAATTTACTTAAAATGAATTTTCTGAAACCATTTGGTAGTTATTGATTGCACTTGGCACTGGATGGTCATTGGTTGGTCCTTCGTAAAAGTTGCTAGAGGAAATTTGGTTCATGCAGATCTAAAACAAAGGCAACCAAATGATCTTTATCAAAACAGAATTTAAAACCAGATGTCAGAATAAATTTTAACTTCGTTCGACACTAGTGATTATCTCATAAAAGAATAGCATATGAGTCTATGTGCCACTGCCAAATAAGTTTATCATGTTGACTTGCTTGTCTTCCAAAATAAGTTATTTATCAATATGTCTTAAAAGATAAAGGCATATTTAAGATATTACCTTCGTATTTGACGCGTATTTTAACCGGTTTCTCTAAATTTATGAATAACTTTGCTTAATATACACTGGTTCTGTTTTGAATGATCATGTAGATGTATTTTTAAGTCCAAGATATTGGTCTACAGTTCCGAGGAATGAGAGATCGACCCCCTGCAGAGTGCTAAACCTTTCCATCATCTTCAGTGTGCTATTGATATTGTTTACCATAGGAACCATCGAGAAAAAAAATATTATAATGTATACTTCCTAAATAAAGTATGAAAGAGATACACCTGAGTATTGTTAATTAAGTTATCAATAAAAATGCACCATTTGTTTTCAAACTGCAACGAAATGAACCTTGCCTCTATAAAAAAAATGATATAAAATTGTAGGCTTTGTAATCTAATGATGCTAAACCATTTAATTTGCCCTAGATCGACATTTGAAACTTTCCTGTTATAGAATTGTAGACATGTGGCATGATACCACAACCAGTCACATTATCCAGATACCGGGCCAACCAGTCTTGGAACTACCCTTATATGCTGAGCGCCAAGCAAGAGAGCTATACCAGTACTATTTTTTTACAACTTTGGTATGTCGGGGCCGGGGATCGAACCCACGACCTCCCGATTCTGGGGCGGACGCTCTAACCACTCAGCCACCGGGACCGGTAGCGCTGAACTTATCACAAGGCCATACATTGTAAACCATACTTCTATTGAAAAACAAATGGCTCGATCGTAATAATTCACGGAAATTAACGAAGAACTTCCCTGAAATTAATCAGTCTCAGGTCAATATTGCCAGACAATGTTCTCTGTTGGTTTCAAGTGTTTCTATATTTTACCGTGGTTTTATTTTGAACGCAGTGTAAAATGCGAAATATACCCAGATCGACTTTTTTCTGAGATGCTGTAGTATCTGGGACATGGTTTGATATGTATATAAAGTGAGTTCATGGCTTCCATGTCAAGAAATGATATTTAGGGTTAAACTTTTATTCTTTTATAGTTTTTCTTTCTTCTTTAATCATAAAAGAGATTAACGCAAAACGTATCCGTTTAACTAGAAGTACCAATATGTTATGTGCAGTATGACATATCATTTTGAATACGGACATTTTTGAGACATTCTTTCAATCATACAGAGCATAACCTATTCAACTGCTTAGTCTTGGGGAAAATAAACGATATTTCTTCTTAATATAATCACATGTTACTTACATGAAGCAGTCGATGTTTCGAAAAAGCTTTATTTGTTTAATCAAGGTATTTTCCAAAAATAGATAGAAGGATAGTCCAATGCTTTGTAAGGATATTGAACGGTAGTTGGTTTGTTCTCACACTTCAAGCGTCTATTGTCTCCAAATAATTACATTCAGGAAAAGACACACCTGCGTCATCACCGTCACCTACAACAAAGCCATATTTGTATATCATCAAACGATACGAAAGTTGTAAATACCATTATGATTGAGTTTCTGATGAGATTTTATATTGATTTGGTCAGTATTGTAGAAAATATACTGACTAACTAAAAACAAAAGCTGAAAGTCTGATATACCAGTTTGTTTGCTTGTGTGAGATAGATCTAGTGCTGTCACACTGCATTATCATGCAGTAGACACATGGCACTATACCACAAACAGTCATATTATGCTGACACCGGGTCACCAGTCCTGGAGTTACCTTTTATATATGCTGAGTGCCAAGTAAGGAGCTACCAAACGACGAATCGCGGTCGGCGTACCCGAGGTGGACACTCTAACCACCCGACCACATGTGAGAGTTTACATGTACAGTGCCAGTAAATCCTGATATTAAAATCAAATCTTCGACGTCACATCTCTTAGAATTATGTCATCATTTAACAGACCTACATGAAAAGAATCAAGACATTGACCTTCACCCAGTTAACCGCAGGGTGACACGACGGCTTATTAGCTTTCATACTGTTCCTTACTAAGGCGTATGTGTTACGTAAATAGGAAAACATGTGCTTACAATTTAAACACATCGCTTTTGACGGTACCAGGGTTGGACTAGTACTTTAGACCTTTTAGAAATACTGCAACCGACGACGGCTGAACTACAAAATTTCAAACCTGTAGTCAATGAACATTACCACACGTTTGCACGGCGCTACATTCATTCAGATGAATTCGGTATTTGAACGGCGTTCACTTTGGTCTACTTTTTCAAAAGTCAAGTTTACGTGATATAAAGGGTGCAACAGAGAGCAATAAGTTAAATTTATTGTCCCTTTTCGTGGCAAACCTTTCATTGTCTCTTTACATGCGGTTAAGGTTTGTACTTTAATGCTTAGGAGAACACATTTGAACAGATACAATCTCATCAGTGTATATGTAAAGCAGTTGGACAAATGCCACGCCGGCTTCTGTTTCTGTTGAAACGTTAGGAATTGCTCGTTCGCGTGAATATTTCCATTTCAGTTCCATTTCCTCGGTATCAAATTGACTTACCTTGGAGGCGAAATACTCATTAATTATAGACGGAGTCCTGCATGTGATTTTGGAGTAATTCACGTCTGCTTAAAAGGATAGTTCCTTTTGCGCACGCAGGCACCTTCG
>CM037795.1:38295994-38345994 GCA_021229015.1 Solen grandis | reverse complement strand
ATCACAGTGTTGACATTTCCCACTGCATTTTGAAGAATGACCCATTCGTTTTATTCTTAACCATTTTGTGTAACATCTTTTCTTCATAGTCAAATTTTGAATTTGGCTTGAATTCTGGACATCTTGATGAAACACATCATTTCTTGAATTCTGGCCTTCTTCATTTATTTTGAGGTGTTCCTTGTCGACTGACCATATGGTTGTAACCTTAGTTTTCCATGTAACATGCTTGATGTTTCTGTCACTGCTGGAAGGGTAGTGTTCTGTTTTGCTTTACACTTTTGTTTCTTTTTAGGACTCAACTCATTCTCCAGTCACTTACTCGCCAGTAGTCTTTACGTTATAGTGCATTCCGTCTTTGCCAATTCCGGGACATCATGGCCTCACCAACCTTTCCCTTGACCAATGAGGTGTATGCCTTATTGGTAAACCTTAATAAAGTTGGTTTGTAATCTTAATTATTTTTACTTTTGAAGTTATTGGTATAGTGAACGGTGGCGGAGTGGTAAGAGCGTCTGCCTGGGGAGCTGGAGATCGTTCGAACCCCGGCCGTGACATACTAAAATTTGTAAAAAATGGTACTGGTATAGCTCCTTGCATGGTGCTCAGTATATAAGGGAAGTTTCAAGACTGGTTGGCTCAGTGTCAGGATAATGTTACTGGGTGTGGTATCATGCCACATATATACGGTGTGATACTGCAGTGTGGCAGCAGTATATCTGTCTCAAGTAGACGTAGTCTCCAAATTACTGAAAAACTGTCTGTGGGACGTTAAACCCCCCAAAAACCAAACCATTTTTATGTAAATTTTCTTACATAAAATTTTGTTGGAAGATGAATATTTATAAGAAAAAAAACATAGCACATATAAAACATTTCCGATTTTCAGACAGCCAGTTCTTAATAATGAAGTCAACCTGTTTCCGCCATAAGCAAACAAAACTTTTTTTAAAAAAATGATGTTTCTTCTCAATTGTTGCATAAAATCAACCAGATTTTTGCGTAGTTCAATAATTTGTTCCTCAGGGTTATGGATTATTAGCTCACCTGAGCATAGCTCAGGGTGAGCTTTTGGGATACTTGATTGTCCGTCGGCCGTCATCCGCCGTCCGTCAACAATTTGATGTTTACACACTAGAGGCCACAATTTTGATCCAATCTTCCTCAAACTTGGTCAGAATGTTTGTCTTGATAATATCTTGAACCCTTTCGAAAATGGGTCAGGTTGGATCAAAAAGTAGGTCAGTAGGTCAAATCTTAGAAAAATCTTGTTTACACACTAGAGGCCACAATTTTGATCCAATCTTCCTCAAACTTGGTCAGAATGTTTGTCTTGATGATATCTTGAACCCTTTCGAAAATGGGTCAGGTTGGATCAAAAAGTGGGTCAGTAGGTCAAATCTTAGAAAAATCTTGTTTACACACTAGAGGCCACAATTTTGATCCAATCTTCCCCAAACTTGGTCAGAATGTTTGTCTTTATGATATCTTGAACCCTTAACAAAATGGGTCAGTTTGGATCAAAAAGTAGGTCAGTAGGTCAAATCTAAGAAAAATCTTGTCCGTCAACAATTTTGATGTTTACACACTAGAGGCCACAATTTTGATCCAATCTTCCTCAAACTTGGTCAGAATGTTTGTCTTGATGATATCTTGAACCCTTTCGGAAATGGGTCAGGTTGGATCAAAAAGTAGGTCAGTAAGTCAAATCTTAGAAAAATCTTGTTTACACACTAGAGGCTACAATTTTAATCCAATCTTCCACAAACTTGGTCAGAATGTTTGTCTTGATGATATCTTGAACCCTTTTGCAAAATGGGCAGGGCCGGACTGAAAAGTAGGTCAATAGGTCAAATCTTAGAAAAATCTTGTTTACACACTAAAGGCCACAGTTTTGATGCAATCTTTCTCAAACTTGGTCAGATTGTTTGTCATGATCATATCTCGAACCAGTTTGAAAATGGGTGGGGCTGGATAGAAATGTAGGTCAGTAGGTCAAATCTTAGAAAAATCTTGTTTATACTCTGAGGGCAACATTTTTGGTCCAATCATCCTCAAACTTTGGCAGAATGTTTGTCATGATGATATCTTTTGTGGATGGGGTCAGAAAATTCCTGAACATTGTTTCACCTCATCATCTTAATTCTAAAGCAATCTGTTTTGTACAGGCAATGAATGATACTTTTCTCAGGTGAGCGATCTAGGGCCATCTTGGCCCTCTTGTATCTAGAAGAATATTCATATGTCAGTTAACTTTGTTATTGATTTTCTTTTGTTCAGTTTCAATTTTTTATAAAACTGCCCTCACATTTTCAAAAGCTCTGATGGTGTCTTGCTTAGCTCTTGATATTTTAGATTTCATCTCAGTGAAGACTGTTTCTACTTCAGAGCTCACCCTGGCTGTGTTTGCGCCAACACATTCGTCAAATGAGAAAAATTAGAGCCAAATTTAAGAAGTTGGGGCCAAATTCAATGCAAGTGGCTCAAATATATTTTCGGACAACTTTATTGTCTTTATATACTGGTATGATATATGTATTTGTTATATTAACAGTCAAAAACATTAATTTATGATAATAAAAATAAAAAAAATTTTAAAAAATGAATTAAATTCACATTAATTTTAAATAAAATGAAAAAAATTTCATTAAATTGTCAAAAAAAAATTATTTATGAGAATAAAAATATTAATATTGATATTTCAGTAAGCAAACAAGACTTAAATTTTAAAAAAAAAATGACTGTGTTCATGGTAAAAAAATTATATATTTTCAAACAAAATCATACATTATAACCTGACTAAAAATATTATATGAAATTTCATGTGAAATTAAAAAAAAAAATACTTGGGTACGTTATATGTTGGGTACATTTTGGTTTGGATACATTTTGACTAGTTCCCCTAGTGATTAGTATCGTGTCATTTATATTTATCGGTACATATATGTATTTACCTGTTGGAATCTAGCTAGATAAACCATTTAATCAATTTAAATGTTTTAAAAGCAACTGAAGTAATGAAACATTGCTGATGTTTTTTTGCAAATGGCCGCCATTGTGATGATTAGAGTGTGTGACTTATGTTAACAAATTATAAGCTGCCAATACCATCCAAGTATTCCATATCTTTGCATAATTAGGAAGCCTTAGTAGTATACAGTATAGATCAACCTGTATTTTTGTGCATTTCGGAACTTAAACAACCGCGGTACTGATTTCTTCTTTGTATGCACCAAACACATTCGCCAATTAGAAAAATCTTGTGCCATTTTCATAATTTGTCGCATTTGGTGCCTTTGGCGACGACAGCGTGTGACCTGCTACTTCCTTTTGAAGTTTGACCCATTTGGCCTCAGTTTTTATCATTTTATGAAGAAGTTTTTCTTCAAAATCTACACAACTACAAAACCTAGCATCATAAAGGTTATCTTACGAAGATGAGTCATTGCTGGACTGTGGTTGTGGGGCAGGGGTTTTTATATGATCTTACATCTTCCACATTTTAATAGTGTCTTTTTAGCGTTTGATATCTCAGATTTCATCTCAGTGAAAATTGTTTCTATTTCATTTTGAAGCTTGATCCATTCAATCTCAGTTTTATCATTAATTTTCTTTTCATTTATTTTGAGGTGTTCTTTGTCGACTGGCCATACAGTTGTAACATATTTTTCTAGGGTGCATGCCAGATGTTTCTGTTACTACTAGAAGGGAAGTGTTCTGTTTTGATTTCTTTTTATTTCTTTCTTTTTAGGACTCAACTCATCCTTCTGTCACTCACTGGCCAGCCTTATTTCCGTTTTATTGTGTTCCCTCTTTGCCAGTTTTGAGTACTTAGTTGTTTCCTCTTGGTTATCATAGTCTGGACTGACCTTTCCCTTAACTAGTGAGGAGTATGCTAATGTGACAAACTTCACTAAAGTTTGTTCATCATCAAGAAAAGATAATTACTTTGACAGTAACTGGTATTAATGTGATAACCTGCTCCTTTAACGTAACTAATGTCCCCAAGTCAACACAAAGTCACATGGGCATTGTGTGGTACTCAGGTGAGTATTCTAGGGCCACTTTTGCCCTCTTGTTTAATTTTTAGCTCACCTGAGTACAAAGTGCTCAAGGTGAGCTTTTGTGATCGCCCGTTGTCCTGCGTCCGTGCGTGCGTTCGTCGTCAACTTTTCGTTCAAACGACTTCTCCTCCTTAACCACTTGGCCAATTTCAAAATTATTTTGCAGGAAAGTTCCTTGGCATACTCTCTACCAAAATTGTTCAAATGGTTCCAGTCCATTGCATAATTAGGTCACAGGAGCTAAAAATAGATTTTAAAAGTGAAATCTTAAAAAAACTTCTTCTCCAAATCCAAAAGGCCTAGAGCTTTTTGGAATTAAAAAACTTTAAAAAAAATTCTACTCTGAAACCATAAGGCCAAGAGCTAAGATATTTGGTATGTAGCATCATCTAATGGGCTATTACCAAGATTGTTCAAATCATGGCCCTACGGTGATAAATGACCCCGCACCAGGGGTCATTTGTTTTACATAGAGTTATATAGGAAAATCTTTAAAAATCTTCTTCTATGAAACCATTAGGCCTAGAGCTTTGATATTTGGTATGTAGCATTATCTTATGGATCATTACCAAGATTGTTTAAATCATAGCCCTACGGTGATAAATGACCCCGCACCAGGGGTCACTTGTTTTACAAAGAGTTATATAGGAAATTCTTTAATAATCTTCCTCTGCAAAACTGCAGAACCTAGAGCTTAGATATTTAGTATGTAGCATCATCTAATGGGCCATTACCAAGATTGTTCAAATCATGACCCTACGGTGATAAATGACCCCACACCAAGGTCACTTGTTTTACATAAGTTATATAGAAATCTTTAAAATCTTCTCCTATGAATCCAGAAGCCTAGAGCTTAGATATTTGGTTTGTAGCATCATCTAATGGGCCATTACCAAGATTGTTCAAATCATAGCCCTACGGTGATAAATGACCCCACACCAAGGTCACTTGTTTTCCATAAAGTTATATCAGAAAATCTTCTTCTATGAAACCATAAGGCCTAGAGCTTAGATATTTGGTGTGTAGTATTGCCAGGTATAAAATGTATAAGATTGAATTATATCAGAATTCTCCTCTGTTTTTAGCTCACCTGAGCACAAAGTGCTCAAGGTAAGCTTATGTGATCGCCCGTTGTCTGTCGTCCATCGTCCTTGCTTCCGTCCGTCCGTCGTCAACTTTTCATTTAAACAACTTCTTTTCCTATACCACTTGGTAAAAATAAAAATGTTCTTCTCTGAAACAGCTGGGCCAATTTCTAAAATATTTTGCAGGGATGTTTCTTGGGTGAACCTCTATCAAAGTAGTGTAAATGGTTCCGGTCCATTGCAAAATTAGGCTACAGGAGTTAGAAATAGATTTTTGAGATCTTTAAAAACCTTCTTCTCCAAATTCACCAGCCATAGAGCTTTGGTATTTGTTATTCTACATCACTTAGTGGTCCTTTGTTTAGATTGTTCAAATGATTTATCTGTCAAAAATCATGGCTACAGGGGGTTGGGCTTATTTGCATTAAAATAATGTCTGGGAAAAATTTGAAAAAAAAAATCTTCTTTGACCAGATTTGGAATTAATTTTGCACAAATGTTTATTGGGTGGACCTTTAATTATATTGTTTAAATGGTTCTGGTCCATTGAATAATTAGGTCACATGAGGTAAAAGAAAGGGGTTAAACTGCAATCTAAAAAAACAAACATTATCTAGCTATGGGCAAAACTTTAAAAAAAAATCTTTTCCAAAATTACAGGCCAAATTTATTTATTTTTTTTACAAATCAGGGGTCCCACGCTTCCTGGAAACCAGGAAAAAGTTGCAGATTTGAAAAAATCTATTCATGGTCTTGAGAACGCCTTGATTTTTATGATATCCTGTGAAAAACAGGAAAAAGCCTGGAAAGTACAAACAGTACATTGTTCAGAAAATCATAGTGCAAGAATTGTTCAACGAATAATGGTCTTGGGTTTGTTTGCTCAAGTTTTTACATTATATATGTTATTCTTGATTAGTACTGAGAGTAGATAAACATGCTTGTGTCTTGTAACATTTTTTTTTTTGCTTATTTGGTTTACATTTTATGCAATTGCATTTTCTTCAGCCAGTTTTAGGGCCAAATGCTTATACATTTTGTGATTTTATTTTTATCCAATCTGCACCATACAGCCTTCAATAGTTTCTTCTAGGCTTGCTTTGATACTTTTTTTCTTAAACCAAAATTGTCATAATTATATACCGTAAGAATAAGTGTTCTTTGTCATTGACAAAACCTTAACCCTTTCCCTCTCCTCAGTCGTTTGGAAATGAGGAATTTACCATTAAAATTGGTAAGGTTTAACTGTGGTTTTCTGCACATCAGGCTTTATGTGGTACCCAGTGAGGTTGTCAAATGGTGTATATATGAGGGAAAGGGTTAAGTAAGCATGTTTAAGCCATAAGGAAATACTTATAATTATGACCTTAAGAAATGTACATTCACCATCATCAACCAAATTAACAAAAAAAAATCTTGATCTCATATATTCTCCTCTACAATAATGTGTTCCTTTTTATGTGAATATATTTTACAATGTTCTTTTGTTATTTTACAAGGTTCTTTTGTTATTTTATCAATAAAAAAAATTCAAAATGCGTTTTTCATAAACGTCCCATTTTAGCTGTTAAGACTTTATAAAATACTAATTTTAATCTTTCCTTATGTTATATACTTTATTTCATGGTGGTTAACAGTGCACTAGTTAATTTTAACTGAAACAGCCTCAATACAAGCTATAATTGTCTTCAATGCCTATACATCAAGACCCCTCAGGTGAGCGATATAGGGCCTTATGGCCCTCTTGTTTATTTTTCAGCTCTTTTGATGCCAATTCAATTGAAATCATTTATATATGTTGTTTTATTATCTCGAGGATTTTTTTGTGAATTGCCGTACACAAAATTTTGTTGGAATATGATGATAATAAGAATAAACAAAATACAATGCAAATACAATATGTTTCTGATAGATTTGTGGTCAGCCCTTAAAAACAGTCTACCTGTTTCCAACAAATAAATAAAAAAAATAAAAAAATTAAAAGGTTTTTATTCATTTTTAGCTCGACTATTCGAAGAATATGAGAGCTATTGTAGTCACCCTGGCGGCGGCGTCAGCGTCGGCGTTGCAGCTTTTGATTAAAGTTTTGCCTGCAAGTTACTATCAACTTTATATGTCAATAACCGTTTATGGTATTGACTTGAAAGTTTATAGATATGTTCAGGGGCATCAGGAAACCAAGTTAGATAACTCTTGACTGAATTTAATATGAATTATGGCCCCTTTTTAACTTAGAAATTTTGGTTAAAGTTTTGCATGCAATAGAAAATTTGGTTAAAGTTTTGCGTGCAAGCTACTATTTAGTTTGTATCTCAATAACCATTCATGGTATTGACTTGAAAGTTTATGAATATGTTAAGGGGCATCAGACAACCAAAGTAGATAACTCTTGATGGAATATATTACAAATTATGGCCCCTTTTTAACTTAGAAATTTTGGTTAAAGTTTTGCATGCAAGGTACTTTCATGCTAATATCTCAGTATCCAGGCATGATGATTTGAAATTTTTAAGGGGTATCATACTTTCAGGTAGATAACTCTTGATGGAATATTTACAATTATGGCCCCTTTTTAACTTAGAAATTTTGGTTAAATTTGCATGCAAGTACTTTCATGCTAATATCTCAGTACCCAGGCATGCAATCGATTTTAAACATCTTTAATATGTTTAGGAGTATCATACTATCTAGGTAGATAACTCTTGATGGAATATATTAAAAATTATGGCCCCTTTTTAACTTAGAATTTTGGTTAAATTTTTGTATTCAAGCTACTATTCAGCATATATCTCAGAAATTGTTTGTGGAATTGACAAGAAAGTTAAGGAGTGTCTTCAGGGGCATCAGAAAACTAAGGAGGATAACTTTTGGACTGAATTTTATACAAATTATGGCCCTTTTCTAACTTGGATTTTTGGTTAAAGTTTTGCATGCACAGTGTTATTGTGCTTATGTCTCAGTAACAAGGCATGGGAATGATTTTAGACATCATAAAAATATTATGGGGAATCAGACTATCAAGGTATATCATTTTTGACTATTATTATGTACAGGGTATGTGAAAGGGCAATAATTGAAATAGATTTCATTTGATTTACCAACAATCATTTTGAATAGTTGAGCATGCTGTCCTCTGACAGCTCTTGTTTTATTTCTTCCTAGTTTGAAAAATCTGGTTGCTGTGACAACAAATAGACTTAAAATATGACAAATAAAGCAATATATTGTGATAACCCAAAAAGTACTGAAACTATTTTTATGAAACTTGAAATATGATTAGATGGCAGTATGGAGATTATGCACATCATTTTAACTTCTTTTTTTTTTGTCGGACGAAAATTCTGGTTGCTAAATGCAAAATTATGCGCCTCACTGGTAGGGGACTCGTCTGTTCATGCAACACCAGTTGCTTGTTAATTCAGGCTTATTCACAGCACATTGTCTACAAATCCAAACATCACAAATGATAATTTCACATGGCCATATATGTTTAGGATACCTTGCTTTAAAGGCTTCTCTAATAAAAAGTGCTCAAAGAAATACGCACGTAAATAAATTTTTCTTAAAAATTGGATGAAACCTTGTAAAAATTGTTATTGAAGAGATTCCAAACACAAAACAAGCAAAAAAAAATTGGGTGGGGGTGGGGGCACCATATTAGCTTGACTATTCAAAGAATATAAAAGCTGTTGCAGTCACACTTGTGTCGGTGTTGGCATTGCAGCTTTTGGTGAAATTTTTGCATGCAAGATACTATCAAGCTTATATCTCAATAACGAATCATGGTATTGACTTAAATGTTTATGAATAATTATGTTAGGGACATCATGCAACCAAGGTAGATAACTCTTGACTGAATTTGATACAAATGATGGCCCAGGGCCCTTTTAATTTAAAAAAAAAATGGTTAAAGATTAGCATGCAATAGAAAATTTGGTTAAAGTTTTGCATGCAACCTACTATCCAGCTTATCTCAATAACCAGTCATGATATTGACATTAAAATTTATGTATTTGTTCAGGGGCCTTAGAAAACCAAGGAGGATAACTCATGACTAAATTTGATACAAATTTTGGCCCTTTTCTAACAAATATTTTGGCTAAGTTTTGCATG
This sequence comes from Solen grandis, assembly GCA_021229015.1. Lineage (NCBI taxonomy): Eukaryota > Metazoa > Mollusca > Bivalvia > Adapedonta > Solenidae > Solen > Solen grandis. The sequence continues at coordinate 38,336,732 of CM037795.1, read as the reverse complement.
CTCAGTAAAACTCACTTTCAAGTTGTGAATTTTTCCTTTATCATAGAGTATTTCTAACTTCTTCACACCATCATTTATAATTGTTATGATATGTTTTTCAAACAACTCGGTCTTTGATGGCAGAGTTCTCCTCCCTGTATTTTAGATGGTTTTTCACTTAATAAGGTTTCCATTTTCTCAAAATCATTTTGTAGTGATGAGCGTTCTTCATTGGACAATTTTTCAATTGCCCAACCTACAGCATTTTCTGGATAAGCAGCAATTTCTTGAGTGACGACATTTTTCAATAAGTTTTAAAAGATGTGCTACAGATATGCTTCAGATATGTTCAGTGTTAAAGTGACCAAAGTTTTATTGTTTCATCTGCATATACATATATAGTTATCTTATCAACGAGTCATCTAACCAACAATATATATTTAGCCTGTCAAATAAAATTATGGATAAAATTACAAGACTGTTTGGCAAAACTGTGAAGCATCTGAAACAGCTCGTTTAGCATGTCGGCCTCTATTATCATTTATACCTTGTTGTGAATTTGCTACCTTGTCATAGAAATATTGTATTTTTCTTTGGCGAATGTCTAATGTTGTAAGGTAAAATTCCTTACAAACTCTGTATCTATCTAGTCCTTTTCTGAAGTGATACTTGAAAGAAAACTTTCTGCGTGATTTCTCTTTTAAGACTTTTTCTTTTCCGCTTCTATCTACTGAATTTCCATAGAATACATTCTTCTCATTGTCATTTAAGCTCCAGAATTCCTGAAATATTTCTTCCCTTTGAGCCTGTGTAAAGTGTTGTGAACACTTGAACCTGCAGTTTCCTCTGCAATCTTTTGTTGTTTTTAATTATCTTGCTCGTCGGTTTTGTCCTCTAGAACTTATGTATTCCATCCCAGATTGTCGTCTGCATTTCCGCACGTTTTGTTTCCACTCAGCTTCATTTTTAGCTCACCTGAGCACAACGTGCTCATGGTGAGCTATTGTGATCGCCTTTTGTCCGTCGTCCGTCGTCCGTGCGTGCGTGCGTGCGTGCGTGCGTCCGTCGTCAACAATTTGCTTTAAACAACATCTCCTCATGAACCGCTGAAGGGATTTTGACCAAACTTCACAGGAATCATCCTTATGATGCCCTCTATCAAAGTTGTACAAATTATTCAGATTGGTTAAAAAAGTAGGTCACAGGAGCTAAAAATAGATTTTAAAAATGCAAACTTTGAAAATCTTCTTCTGCAAAACTGCAAGGCCTAGAGCTTAGATATTTGGTATGTAGCATCATCTTATGGGCCATTACCAAGATTGTACAAATCATAGCCCTACGGTGATAAATGACCCCGCACCAGGGGTCACTTGTTTTACATAGAGTTATATAGGAAAATCTTTAAAAATCTTCTTCTATGAATCCATTAGGCCTAGAGCTTAGATATTTGGTATGTAGCATCATCTAATGGTTCATTACCAAGATTGTTCAAATCATGACCCTATGGTGATAAATGACCCCGCACCATGGGTCACTTGTTTTACATAGAGTTATATAGGAAAAACTTTAAAAATCTTCTTCTATGAATCCATTAGGCCTAGAGCTTAGATATTTGGTATGTAGCATCATCTTATGGTTCATTACCAAGATTGTTCAAATCATAGCCCTATGGTGATAAATGACCCCGCACCAGGGGTCACTTGTTTTACATAGAGTTATATAGGAAAATCTTTAAAAATCTTCTTCTATGAATCCATAAGGCCTAGAGATTAGATATTTGGTATGAAGCATCATCTTATGGTTTATTACCAAGATTGTACAAATCATGACCCTATGGTGATAAATGCCCCCGCACCAGGGGTCACTTGTTTAACATAGAGTTATATAGGAAAATCTTTAAAAATCTTCTTCTATGAATCCATTAGGCCTAGAGCTTAGATATTTGGTATGTAGCATCATCTAATGGTTCATTATCAAGATTTTCAAAATGGTGGCCCTTTGGAGATAAATGACCCCGCACTAAGTCTTCTCCTCTGAAACCATAAGGCCCAGTGCTTATATATTTGGTGTGTAGTATTGTCAGGGCTAAAATGTTTAAGATTGAGTTATATCAGAATTCTTGTCTGTTTAAAAACCTTGTAATCAGTTGTAGCAATGGTACTCAGGTGAGCGATCCAGGGCCATCATGGCCCTCTTGTTCTTACATTTTCTACTCCTGGTGGCCTTTTCTGATGATGGCATATTATTGTTTTCATCTAAAGTACTCTGTTCATCTTCAGTACGTTTGTCTGTACAATTTGTGCTTAAATTGTCAGACTCAGGTTCCTCGCTTTGTACAGAGGTGTTCATAATACTGTCATTCATGGGATCTACCTTTGGGAAATGTCCATTAGTATTTGGCTCAACGGTGAGATGATTTTCTGTCATTTCATAATTGGAAACATAAAGAGAGTTGGCGCTCACATCAACATCAAGCAAATTGTTACATTCTTCGTCCGGGAGGAGTGCGATTTCACTATCATTTGGTTTGAGATAATTTTCTGTAACTGCAAAACTGGAGTCATCCTGAGAGTATGTGCTTCCATCGTTTTCAAACAGATTTTCACATTCGAACGTGTCAGGGTCTAAGGTATCCGAGTCGAGCATTCGTAAAGCTGTAGCAAGATTAAATTTCTCCATTTTTGTAAATGTGGAAGCTACAGTCAATGTAGGTTTTACGTATTTCACTGTTAAACTCGCGTTCACTAAATGATTGATCTAGTGAAAGATGTAAAAAGAGCAAACACCAATAACACCTCTCGAGCAAGGTCTTGCAATATGCCTTGTTGAACACACCACTAACATCCAAAACAATTAGTTTTTTCCCAGTAACTATTTCACAAACAATACTTGTGGTCACTTCAGTGAATGAAAGATACAGCTGGTCAATTGTATGACACTGTCCAACAGCCGCAAAATCCCTGTCAATTCAGTTTTTGCAATGGGACAAATTCAAAATTTTCAGGTTCGGACAACAACACAAAAATCCAAGTGTTGATAATGGTGTTTCTGATAGATTCAACCACCACAGTTTGTTCGTCCTTTCGAAGTGTTTGGTTAAAATATAGTCAAACTCAGGTACGGAACACGTTATTGTTGATCCAGGTGGAAACAAGAACTTCTGAAAATGTTTGCTTTTCTGAAATATTCGTTCTATGTCTTCTTTGCACACTGATAGTGGGTAGTCCCATTCAAACTCTTCCCAAAGAATGGCATTTGTATTCACAATAATGTTCAGATAGCGATAAACTTTGGAGACAGTCTTTAACAATTCAGGCAAATCTGTGAATCTCAAAATCTTCAGCAGGACTTCGATAGGTAGTCGCAATAACATAGCTCAGCTGATCTGCAAAAATAAACGTCATCTTAAAGATTTGATTAGGCACAAAGTTATATTAGTACACGTTATGTAAACCGTTTAGAATAACCATATTATAAGAATATTAACTTTAATGTTTTATCACATTTGAGCACAACGCTAGCCTAATACAAACAAACATACACAAAATAGGCGAAAAGTTATGCCAACATTAGTCACGACCTTCTTCTAATGTTGCAGGAGTGTATGAAATGTAATAATATACCATAAGACAATATCATTATAACAATAGCTTTGACAGTGAGAAAATAACTATCCGCATGTTTGATATCCGAAATTACTCAAGTTTACAATAAAAGCAAATTCCACAACAGTTACAGCTTCATATCTGACTGTCATTTCTAATCTGTAATGTATAATAGTTAAAACACAATTAAAGAGTAAAATCTTTTCAAATAAAATGGTTAACTTACCATCAATCATGAGAATAATAGTATGTGTTCAGCATCATGCATGTTAATATTTTGTCGCGAAAACTCATGGCAAACTTCTTTTAGAACATTGTAATAATCAACATCTGTAATCATGTGACAAAAACGTGCCATTCTATTGGATTGCCACTTAGAACAATGTAATTCTTGCATGAGTGTAAATTTACAGCAAGATAGAACATTGTGTGATTAAGAATTTCAAAAACTAAAATGAATTATATAATTTTAAAACCATATTCCATATGATAGGTTTTTTTTCCCCACGATTCCAACGGTATAAAAATCTCATTTTTCAAAAAAAAAAAATCACTTAGAACATTGTAATAATCATGCGACGAATTGTGAAACTTCAAAAACTGTCTTGCATAGGTGTGCTTGTTTTTGAATTGTTTTTTCCATATTCATAAACAAACTACTTTATAAACATCCCTTATACTGGGAAAAAGGGGGATGCGTGTCTAACATTCCATGACACCTTTGTATTTGCGAGAAAAAAACAACAACAATAAATATATTTATAGTGTAGAATAACATAATACATTTTAACACAGACATGAATGTTGTAGCGCAGTTCAAAAGTTTTGTTGTTTTGATCTCATCAGATTACAACATATTCAAGGAAATCTTTTCTTCTCTGTGAGGATGTTTCCACTTTCTTATTTAAGGTTGACCCATTCCATTTCTGTCTTAATCACTTTCTGTAAGAGTTTTTCTTCGTACTCGTATTTGGAACATGCTTGTACCATAACTACACAACTCAACAAGACAATAACTACAAATGTTATTTTACAAATATGACCTTTGGCTGGAAATTGAACAGTGGTAGCAGGGGAATGGTTCTTGTATCAACTTCTCACATCTTCCACATCTCCAAAGGAGTCTTGTTTTCATCCACGTTTTTTATTACTTTCTGTAAGAGTTTTTCTTCATAATCAAATTTGGAACAAAGCTTATGACCCATTCCATTTCTGTCTTTATCACTTTCTGTAAGAGGTTTTCTTCGTAGTCGTATTTGGAACAAGCTTGTACCATAACTACACAACTCAACAAGACAAAGACTACAAATGTTATTTTACAAATATGAGCTTTGGCTGGAAATTGAACAGTGGTAGCAGGGGAAGGGTTCTTGTATCAACTTCTCACATCTTCCACAGCTCCAAAGGAGTCTTATTTTCATCCATGTTTTTTTATTACTTTCTGTAAGAGTTTTTCTTCATAATCAAATTTGGAACAAAGCTTATGACCCATTCCATTTCTGTCTTTATCAATTTCTGTAAGAGTTTTCTTCGTAGTCATATTTGGAACATGCTTGTACCATAACTACACAACTCAACAAGACAAAGACTACAAATGTTATTTTACAAATATGAGCTTTGGCTGGAAATTGAACAGTGGAAGCAGGGGAATGGTTCTTGTATCAACTTCTCACATTGTCCACAGCTCCAAAGGAGTCTTTGTTTTCATCCACGTTTTTATTACTTTCTGTAAGAGTTTTTCTTCATAATCAAATTTTGAACATGCTTATTCCATAACTACACAACAACACAAAGGGTACAAATTAATGTTGTTTAAAAAAGATGAGCCATTGCTGAAAATTGAATGCTGGTTACAGGGGGAGGGTGCATATTTCAACCTCTTACATATTCTAAAGTTCCAATGGTGCTAATGAGCATTAAACTTACTTGTTAGATAACTCTTGTCCAAAATTAAGGACAAATCTTAAATAATAAGTGGTGAAATAGTCAAGATTGCTGTCTTACAGATAACTCTTCGAAGAAAAAATCAACATGAACTAGGTAGAACTTTCTTTTGGCTAAAGTGAATACGTTCTTTAAAACCTACCTTATAATGCCTTCGTTCATTAAATGTGCTTAAAGTCACAAACTGTAAATATCCCCTTTCATTACAATTGTGAAACTTAGAAAACTGTCGTCTTGCATTGGTGTTTATTTTCCATATTCATAAGCAGACTACTTTATAAAAATCTCTTATACGGGGAAACACTGAAATGAGTGTCCATATCACTCAATGACAGCTTTGTATTTGCGTGAAAACACAAACAAGAAATATGTTTGTAGCGTAGAAGAACATAATGTATTACATTTTAACACAGACATGAATATGTTTAAAGCACAGTTAAAAAATTGTTTTGAACTCATCAGATTTCAACATATTAAAGGAAATCTTTTCTTCACAGTGTGGATGTTTTCCCTTTCTTTTTTTAAACTCGACGTTGACCCATTCCATTTCTGTCTTTATCACTTTCTGTAAGAGTTTATCTTCGTAGTCATATTTGGAACATGCATGTACCATAACTACACAACTCAACAAGACAAAGACTACAAATGTTATTTAACAAATAAGAGCTGCAGTGTGCAGATTGCCACAGAACTGCTTGGCACAACTGTAACAACGGGAAAATTGAGACTTCGAGGGGGGGGGGGGGGGGGGGGGGGGTAGGAGCCGCTGCTGCCCTTTTATTTGTCTTCACTGGGGGCGCTTGAGCTTCAGATTCCTTGGCCAGCAGTGTTGCACGCCCCTTCTTTTGTTATTTTCTCGCGATGTTCAGAAGGAAATTTAAAAACAATCATACAAGATTAAATAAAACAACCAAGAAATTGAATGATTATTTTAACAAGATGTAATGATTCAAATAAATCCAAATTATTCAAATAAATCCATAACTCAATATTTAAATATTTTATTATTTATATTGTTCAACAGGGGCAGGGAACAAAACACAAACAGGTACTCTGCATTTGAACAATTAAATACATTCTATATACATCATATATATCCAGACAAGTTTAAGAAACGGAATCCTTGATAAACAGGACAACACCTTTAAATTTAACTGCAAATTTCACGAGGTCGTTTCATGCAACGCATCAGTCTGTAAAAAAAATCCTAGTAAAGCCACCAAAGCATATCTCCGAGATGAACAAAGAAAACCACAAAAAAGCATTGGTGTTCATTTTTTATATTTCTTGCCATATTTATAAGCAAACTGCTCTATAAACATCCTTTATACTGGCCCTCACCGCGTGGGTTCGAATCCCGGTAGGGTCATTCGGATTTTCATGTGAGGAAGCCTTCCAGCTGGCTTGCGGTAGGTCGGTGGTTCTACCTGGATGCTTCCGTGCATTCGGGGTCTTCCTCCACCTGTAATTAGCTGGACGTCGCTATATGACTGAAATACTGTCGAAGCGACGGTAAACTCAAATAGTCAAGTACTTACAAGTCCTTTATACTGGGAAACACTGAAATGTGTGTCTATAGCGCTCCATGACACCTTTGTAAATGCGGGAAAACACAGGAAATAGATTTATAGCTTAGAAGAACATAATACATTTTAACACAGACGGAAAGTGTATAAGCCCATTTCAATTTTTTTTTGAACTCATTTAATTACATCATACACAAGGAAAGCTTTGCTTCTCTGTGAGGATGTTTCCACTTTCTTTTTTAAAGGTTCACCCATTCCTTTTCTGTCTTAATACTTTCTGTAAGAGTTACTCTTCAAAGTCGTATTTGGAACATGCTTGTACCATAACTACACAACTTAACAAGACAAAGACTACATAACTGATTTAAAAAAGATAAACTTCGGCTGGAAATTGAACAGTTGAAGCAGGGGAATGGTTCCAAAAGGGGGTTTGTTTTCATCCCTGTTTTTGTCACTTTCTGTAAGAGTTTTTCTTCATAATCGAATTTGGAACATGCTTGTTCCATAACTACGTATCAACACAAAGGGTAAAAATAATATTATTTAAAAAAGATGAGCCATTGCATGATTTGCCATAGCACTCAATGTCAGCTATGTAGTTGCGTGAAAACACAGATGTTTGTAACGTAGAAGAACATAATGTATTAATTTTAACAAAGACATGAATGTGTTTAAGCACAGTTCAAAAGTTATTGTTGTTTTGAACTTATCAGATTACAACATACTCAAGGAAAGTTTTTCTTCTCAGTGAGGATGTTTTCTCTTTCTTTTTTTAAGCTTGTTGGTGACCCATTCCATTTCTGTCTTTATCACTTTCTGTAAGATTTTCTTTTCAAAGTCGTATTTGGAACATGCTTGTACCATAATTACACAACTTAACAAGACAAAGACTACATAACTTATTTAAAAAAGATAAACTTCGGCTGGAAATTAAACAGTTGTAGCAGGGGAATGGTTCCAAAAGGGGGTTTGTTTTCATCCCTGTTTTTGTCACTTTTAATTTTTTTAAAAATTTAATTTTTAGTCGTATTTGGAACATGCTTGTATCATAACTACACTCCATGGCACTTTTGTATTTGTGGGAAATAGATATATAGTGTAGAAGAACATAATACATTTCAACACAGACATGGAAGTGTTTTAGCACAGTTCAAAAGATTTTATTTAAACTCAGTCATAGGGCTTAATCGCGGACGGACATTGAGGGTCAGGTCCTCAGCCCTAGAAGAGGATTATACAGTCATAAAACAATAATGATATAAAAAAATCAACATATGATCATCATACATAAATGAAAAGAACATATAGGGCCATGGACTATACACGCAATTAGTAAATAATTAAAAAAAAATAGCAAACAAAATTGGAACATCATTTTTGAATATGGCTGTACTAGTTAACATGAAACAATCAGAAATAAAGATAAATTCCTTGAATTCAAACGTGTACATTAGGAAATGGAACACAATTTTTGAACATGTCTGTACACGTTATTTAAACATGAAACAAAAATCAGAAATAAAGATCAATTCCCCTGAACTCGGACGTGTAGGGCATGGAACATCATTTTTCAACATGTCTGTACACGTTATTTCAACATGAAGCAACCAGTCAGAAATAAAGATCAATTCTCTGAATTAAGACGTGTAGGCAATGGAACATCTTTTTTGAACATGTCTGTACACGTTATTTCAACATAATGACTTCTTTGCGAATATTGAAATCATTTAAAGCTGGCACTAGTTCATTTCATAATCACATACACAGTGACCTATATACCAACAGAAAGAAAAACATCTATCTTACCTACCATGCATGAATACGTTTTACTTTGAATCTGGAGTAACACACTTATTGACTTCCATTTGTTTAATTATCTCTCTCTCTTAATTTCTGGGGAGTTTGCATAAGATTATATAAGCACATTCTCATACTTAAACTTGAATCAAATTTAATGAAGTACATGAGCACGTACATGTATGCATGTGTATACACAAATACATTTTCATGTTATTCTCTCTCACGCAAAAACACATCACACGTTATATACCATTTTAAGTCATAGTATTTCCGGAAATTATTCTTGGAAATGTATTTTCAGTGTACAACTAGAGTAAACCAGAAATAACTGGTTTACAATTTGAACCGACCAATGCAATGTCTTCATTTTATGTCGATTGAACATGTCTAGATATGTAGTCTAAAAATAACCATGATCAGCAACCAATCAGAAAAGAAATGCAGAATCGCAACCAGTGACATGTTTCATTCCATGAATAGGCATCACATTGCACATCAACCTTCAATCATTTTTACTCCATGAACCTATGAGGCGTATTGAATCTCTCTCTCTCTCTCTCTCTCTCTCTCTCACACACACACACACACACACACATACACTATTCAAACTAAATCATAAAATGTGTTCATGGTTCTGTAAATGAAATGGACATGCCGAGTAAGGTAAACTTTTTAATTAATAAATCATCTACCCTTTTTCCTTAGTATCCAATTCTTATATCACACAAAAGAATTTCCAAAAAGTTAATGACATGTATATCCATTATTTTTTAGAAATTTCCGGTACAAAAGATTCTAACTGATCACTCTAAGAACATTCATAGCAAAAAACTGTGTACTCTGCGCCTGAAAAAGATTATGTTTTATGATGTGTGTGTAAACGAAATGTATGTTGTGGGCCACTCGATTTTAACTTAAAACACATGTTTGTGTGTAATCGACATAATCATAAAGCAGGGTGAAAGAGCTGGGACCGTGTCAGCAGGAAACTAATTAAAAAGACATTACCTCTTTCAGTTTACCAAATTATATACCATTTGTATATAAGTATGGAACAAATGAACGAATTTTGTTATTTTGATTTCAGAAATCAATTATTATATTGTTTTAAATTTATTCAAAAATCAATATTTTTTTTCACTACATTTATCATTTAGCATACAAATAGTAAGTAGCTTCAAAATAAATCTGTTGTTTTGATTTTCAGTCAATTTTTCAATCATCGTTTTTTACACCCCCCCCCCCTTTTTTTTAAAGGTAAATTAAAGGTAGTATCTCCCTTATTTGTCAACCGATTTGAATCATTTTCATAGCTATGGAAAGCTCAAAGTGAAATCTTTACTTTGAACTCCTTAACCAGAAGTCCATGATAAATAAAAACCGGAAATGATGTCATCAAATGTAAAAATCACGTTATTTCCCTTAGTTTTCCATCGATTTAAATGTTTTTTTAAGCTATGAAAAGCTCTAAACGAAATCTATACAATGAATACGCTTTACCGGAAGTCCATGATCCTTTAAAACCGGAAATGACGACATTCTATGTGAAACTGACCCTTTCTTCAACTTCGAGGGTATAAAAGACCATAGGAAAATCATGTCAGTCATACAAGTTTAGACACTCAGACTAACAACATGGAATTTAACTATGTGGAGATTCAGCATGACTTGAAATAATATGGAATTTGTACAAAATGTGGATAGGATGTTATGTTCAATTGACAATTTCATGAACTACGACGAGGTATTTTCAGTGCCGGATCTAGAGATTTGTTTGTTTGAGTAGGATCAAAGTCTAAAAACTTATAAATGGAAGTGCCTCCTTTTCCAGGTCATAAAACATGTTTTCTATAAAGTGTTTAGAGTGTGAACAAGTATTCACAAGAAGGGACACTGTGTTAAGACACTGTGCATTTAAACATGGAAATGGCAAGACAGTCAATGGGACGCCGCCTCCTCCGGAATTGACTCCTCCTCCTTCTCCTCCTCCTCAGGAAGGAGTAAATCCTCTTTCTCCTCCTCAGGGAGGAGGAGTTCATCCTCTTTCTCCTCCTCAAGGAGGAGATCTGATACTTCAGGGAGTAAAGACACAAAAGAAAATTAGGGAAATACATCCTTCAACATTAACTAATGGACAGGAATTTGTTTTTCAACACCCCTTTACGTGTGTAGTCAGCGGACAGACCTCTTGCAGTAAAACTTACTTCGTATCACAGCTACTACAGAGGGCTTATGAAAAATTTCGTCCCGCTCCACAGCGTATTGTCTGGTTATACAAGAGATGGCAACCATTATATGACGAAATACAAAGAAACGTTTTTCCGGAAGTAGAATTCAAAAAGGAGTACCTTTTAATCTGGAAAAAGATGAGTTTTTGGACCCTAGAGTCAGAAATGTGCTGTTAGCTGTCAACCATAACCTATATTTCAGCAAAGATCCTACCCAGAGACGAAATTGCCATTATCTGGTATTATTTAACAACCCTGTAGATAGACAACAGGTTATGACCCTTGACCGACAAATATACCCCAGTAACCCCCAAGAACTGTTAAGGCCTTTTGAAAAGGCTGTTAGTCTTCCCTATGGCTATCTGCTCGTAGATTTAAAGCCACTTACACCGGCTTCACTGCGCATGCGAACAAATGTGATGGAATTAATAAGAGAAACAGATTGTAGAATGGAACCACCAAACGATATTCAGAGACAGGATACTGTTCCAGTCGAGACTTTACAAAACATCATGATTTCTTGCGACGACTGCGGTTCAATGTTTTTGGACATTAGTAACTTACAAAAATATGTCAGGACATGGTGTCCAGCGGTGTTGAAAAGAAAAGCTTAAAATAATAAAGATGAGCATACGAGTAAAGTAGGCCCCCCAAATTGGATCACCCGCGATGTTGGTTCTGATAATGAAAGTTCTATTGCTGAACAAGACTACATGGAAGATATAAATGAATATTTTGAACCCTTAGCCAAAACAGCTGGTGAGAAAACGGAATCAATTTGAGATGAAAAATACTACGAACATAAAAATGACGGATATTCAGAACAGAAAGCCCGTTCAAAAGCCTAACAGTTTGTCTTTGAAGACGATAAAAAAGAATTCATGCGAATGTATACAGATTTTTTGAGAACAGCGTCACAACTAGAAGGAAGCATCGTTCATCAGAAAACTCTTCCTGAAATTTTGGAGATGATATATAAGTCAGTTATCATAACAGAGAGTGAGAGAGAAGAAAAATATAGAGTTATAGCGAATATTTTTCAGATTAATTAAATACCGCTACAACAGGTGTAGAAAACATAACATATTGCCTGAAAATAGACAAGAAAGTGTTAAAGCATTTTCAAAAGTTTCTTTTTTCACCTTTTGTCAGACAATGTGCGGTGTCATTAATTTCATCCCTCTCATAAACTCAATAACGGGCTCCACAGAGAGAAGACTCGGCTATTAGGCAGCTTATGCCGGTATGGCAAAAACAAGGCTATATACTGCTAAGAGTCTAGACGTGAAAATCAGGTTGTGAGCTAAGCTGATTACTTGAAGTAGTTAAAATATATCTTCTCTGAAAATTAAATATCCTTGCGTGAACCCTAACAAAAGTTGCTAAGGTAAATTTGATTCATGCAGAACTTAGGTTGTTATGGCAACACAATGTTTAGCTAGTTTCCATAAATTAATCTGCTATAGTATGCCATGGCAAATAAAATGACAATAGTGGTTGCCTTACCGGACACGTGAGTTTTCTCTGTATTCTCCGGTTTCCGCCCACACTAAGGACCACATACGCCGCCACCAAAGCCATAGAGAGAGATTAATATAAGTTGTGAGAACTTGTAAAAAAAACAAGTTTAAACTTTAAATGATAAACATTGGAGTATTGGTATGTCACCTTTATTTAATTAAATACTGCTAATATTAAGGTTTATCGACTTTTGATTCAGCAGTCAGAAAAGCAAACATTTTATATCATATTCATGTCTATAACACAATCCTGGATCGATTCAGGAGAAGGTTCAACACTTGCTTAATCACATGATGTGGCCTGAGAAAATGCCACCTTGATGCACTCTAAAAAGCATTTGGTTGTTATTTAGAATGAATGACATAGATACCAAACATGGTCAGTTACATAATATATTGACCAGAATGCTTTTGCAGTCGTTTTCCAGATACAGTCTACCCTTTTCAGGTAAAGAAAAATAAACAATTTTAAAATATATGTAATATTTTTATTTATTTGTTGGATAAAACAATCTGATTCTAACGTAGTTTAGCAATTTGTTCGTCTGAATTACGGATGAAATCTAGAAGTTCATTCTTCTGTCAATCTACTTTACCACTGATTTCATTCTGTTTACGGTTCTCACATCTTTCACAGCTCCAATGACATGTTGCTTAGCTCTCAATATTTCAGATTTCATCTTAGCGAGGACTGTTAATAATTCATTTTGTAGTTTGTCGCATTCAGTCTCTTCTATCATTTTATGTAGAAGTTTCTCCTCGTAATTCTTGTTCCACAATTTAGAATATGCTTGCATGTTCCATAACCGTAAAACCCAGCAGCAAAAACACTACAAAATTAATATCCTTATACCCCAGCAAATAAAGTTTCAGAGTCAGTCAGTATTGTCTGTTCTGTGTTACAGATGATATCTTGAAGTTCATTATTCTGTCGATCTACTTTGTCCGTGATTTCATTCCGTTCAGTTGTTCGTAACACGGTTCTCACAACTTTCGCAGCTCAAATGACTTCTTGTTTAGCTCTCGATTTTCAGATTTTATCTTAGCAAGGACTGATCCTACTTCATTTTGGAGTTTGTCTCATTCATTTTATGTAGCGGTTTCTCCTCATAATCAAATTTGGAACATGCTGGTTCCATAACTTCACAATTTAGAACATGCTTGCATGTTCCATAATCACACAACCCAGCAGCATAAACACTACAAACTTAATATCATTATACCTTAGCAAATAAAGTTACAGAGTCAGTCAATTGTTTTGTTTGTTGATGCTCTCTGTGTTACGGATGGTATCTAGAATTCATTATTCTGTCTATCAAATTTGTAGGTGATTTTATTCCGTTCAGTTGTTTGTAACATGGTTCTCTTATCTTTTACAGCTGTAATGGCATCTTGCTTAGCTCTCGATTTTCAGATTACATCTTAGTAAAAACTGTTCCTACATCATTTTGGAGTTTGTCTCAGTCTTTTCAATCATTTTATGTAGCAGTTTCTCCTCATAATCGAATTTGGAACGTGCTTGTTCCATAACTTCACGTTCCATAACCACACAACCTTGCAAAACAGACACTACAAAATCGATATCATTATACCCCAGCAAACAAAGTTTCAGAATCAGTTAGTTGTTTTGTTTGTTGATGTTCTTCTCTATGTTACGGATGATATCTAGAATTTCATTATTCTGTTGATCTACTTTGTTTGTGATTTCACTGCGTTCAGTTTCAGTTGTTCGTAATACGGTTCTCATATCTTTCACAGCTCTAATTGCGGGGCCGCCGTGGCCGAACGGTTACAGTTGTGGACTACAAATCTTTCAGCCCCTCACCGCTGTGGGTTCGAATCCCGGTAGGGACTTCGTATTTTTCATGTGAGGAAGCCTTCCAGTTGGCTTGCGGTAGGTCGATGGTTCTACCCGGGTACCTCTGTGTACTCGGGGTCTTCCTCCACCTGTAATTAGCTGGACGTCGCTATATGATTGAAATACTATCGAAGCGACGGTAAACCCCAATACAACAACAACAGCTCTAATTGCATCTTGTTTAGCTCTCGATTTTCAGATTTTATCTTAGCAAGGACTGTTCCTACTTCATTTTGAAATTTGTCTCATTCAGTCTTTTCAATCGTTTTATGTAGAATTTTCTCCTCGTAGTCAAATTTGGAACATGCTTGTTCCATAACTTCGCAACTCAAGACGGAAAGACTACACAATTTTCCAGAGTGGAGCCATGTCTGGAAATTTGACGTTGGTTGCGGTTTGGGGTGTTGTTTTATCAGCTTGAAAAAGGTAGTCCCTGGAAAACAGTGATACCCATTTAAATCTTTTGGCATATAGATTGGATAGGATCTTGGAAACATACATAATCATGCCTTCGTATATGAAATGTGAAAAAATCAAATGTATAGCTGAAGTAGCATAATTATGTTATACTCGTGGCATGTGAAAAAAAGTCATTCTAAAAAAATGAGCATTCCATATGTTACAAGAGTTCAGCTGAACGAATTACTTTTATAGGTGTCTTGTTATAAACCCTTAATAAATGGTTTAATATGACTAACTAACAACATGTGACTTGATGATTTTAATACTTTCAATGACAACTCAAAACCCCCGTTTTTCGGTTATCATAATTTTTACAACAGCGTGACAAGTAAATATAAATCTTTTTTAAATTTTGATTAAACATTCAACACAGATTGTAACTTTTTAACAATTGTAAAGTCATTTTTATGTTACTAAAAACTAAGGAACAAAGACTATTATCTTGACTTAATATTATTATTGAATTTAACTTCTAAAACTATCTTTATAACAGTTTTCCAAGCCAACAATTGGCTTACCTCTGTCTCTAGATCTCTTCTGTCAGTCTTTTTGGCTTAGCTTTTACTGATCTCTTTAAGTCATTGTCACTGTCAGGAACTCTCTTCAGTGACAATGTTCTGTTCAGTGTCAAACTCTTCTGGAATCTCTCCTGTTTTCAGAATGTCTTTCCTGTTTCTTCTGTAGCATGCCCCATCTGGTGTCTCCATAACATATGACCTTTGCGCATTATCGACTAGACATTAAACTACTTCTTCTGACCATTTTGTATCTTTGACTTCTCTCAATCTTACACTTTCTCCTTCCTTCAGAAAAAAGTAATTCTACTGCTTTCTTATCAAACTGATCCCTTTGCTTTTTGACACACTTTTGCTGCAATATTTCACTACGTTTCTTACACACATTTTCTACCATGTTTCGCGAGGTAGTCCCGGGGAATTAGGGGACCCCCGAACAACTATCGGTTTCAGGGATTGATCTGAAAACTAAAAGGCGAATTTTTCTTCATTTGTTCTGTACTGAAGTCTTTTTGCATATATACTGGCCGTCCGCACCTCGACAATGAACCATGCTAATTGGGTTCAGCAACCTGGCATGTGGTTCCCCAATTTAGCACATATAAGTTTTTATTTGGTAAGGGATTTAGATACAGGTCCCGGTATTAATCTGTTTCAATGTACTCCAAACTTTGAATAGTAAGTTTTCGGGGTAGACCCTTTAGAACCGTCCCAAACACCACAGTCGTCGGCAAAATCACTGCGTTTGCCAGATTCACATTTGATAGGTTCGGGAAGACTTACCACAACACGTTTTCGCTGTTTTTTCAGTAACTTCACTCCAACGTCAGAATAACTTGGCACTAATTCTGCTGATGGTTCTGTAGTAGTCTCATTTCCTGATATAGTATCATATTTATTGGATACTTCCAGGGTGTCTAACAGAACTTTACTACTCCTCCGGAATTTTCGTGGTATATCCCACACGTCTTCAGGAGAGGATTTCAGTGTGGTGTCCGTTACATTGGAGGTACTCGTATGCCGTGGTGAAGGTCCATCATCGTTTGTAGGGAGCACTGCTACGAAGTGGTATCCATTGCCTCCTCCGGTTCAAAACAGCCTGGCTTAGTTTATTGATGCTTGTCCACATTATCATCACTGGCTCTTCGTGACTTTCTGCATTGTATGTAGTGTTAAGACACTGAAATGCCAAATCTTCCTTGCCATTCACACACGGATAGATTGTTTGTACAGGTCGACCAATAACCTTAGCAAGAGCCATGATAGTCCACGTAGATGACCAAGATGACAGTTTAGCACAATCCATTGTTGCTGAGGTGTAATCTGGCGATAAAAGCATGATATTAGCACGATCCTTATGGTTCAAGATAGTGGTCTTCTCTTGAAACATCATGAGGGTGGTCTTGTATCTTAGTTCCACAGATTTGGTTTCATTCCCACTCAGTAGAATAGACATTGCGTTGAAAAGGCAGTCCCCATTTCCAGTTGTTTTAAGTGGTTTGCCGTGCACATGGTGATACTTTTTCAGAATCGCAATGGACACATCGTCGCTATCCAAGTTATGGCTGTCGGTCTCTGTGACTGTCAAGTTCTGTTCGTTGTGCAGAAGTTGTTCGCGTTCGACAGCCTCTCTCAGTGAATTGATACCATGTTCATCCGCCTGTACAAATGATAAAAATATGTTGGTATTAGTATTGTATTATTATTATATTTTTTATAGAATGCCAGAGTTCAATTTTATAAAGTTTCAGTCAAATTTCAAGGGAGCATGACATCAAACACTATCACATTATCATTACGACGGCCAAATAGTAACGCAACTATCCTCAAGCAAGAAACTTTTAACGAATTACAACCACCCGCTTCCAAGACGTACACCCTTTTAACTACTCGGTCTCCGGAAACATATGTATAGATGTGTAAGTCCATTTTGTAACTTAATTTCTTTGATTAAGAAACAATTTTTGTATTTCGGTAAGTCGTGTGACCGGTATTAATTTACAATCTTCCCGATAGTTATTACTTCCCTTGATAACGTAGCGTCATGTAGGAGTATGGCATTCTTTTTGTGTTGATGATATGTATAAAATATATATTTACAAGGCTTTACAACATAAGCTATGTAATGTTCAGTTAAATTTATCCATTTCAAACACTATACGTTCTGGGACCGCAAATTGGTCCTAGGGCCGTAAATTAGACATGTCCGCTACGGCCATATGTATAGTGTTTGCGTGTTATTGCTGTAATACTTATTTTTAAACTGCTGTTTCATTATTTTTTCAAGTTGACGGTTTGTTTCTAAAATCAGAATATTTTAAAATCTCAAAACATCTTCCATTTTTCTGAGCTTTTATGATTCAGGTTGTCTTGCAAGGTTCGTTAAACAAGTTTTTAAAACCCGTGGCCTACGAGTTCAAGGAGAAGTCATCAGAAACACATTATATATGTCTAGTTTCTTATTAATAACGAATCTCGTTATTTTTTTTCATCAGACTCGGGGGGTTGTGGGGTCGATCCCAAGCCGCGACATACTAAAGTCGTAAAAAATGGTACTGGTATAGCTCCCTTGCATATAATGGTAGTTTCAGGACTGGTTCGCCCTGTGTCAAGATAATGCGACTTGGTGTGGTATCATGCCACATGGACGGCGTGGTACTGCAGTGTGACTATATCTGTCTCAAGTAGACATTATCTCCAAATGACTGAATACTGTCGGTGGAACGTTAAATCTAATAAACAAACAATCAATTCCTTAATCTCCCTCGACATTGTTCTTAACACACATATTTCCAGGGGTAAGTTCAAAACATACACCTAATGCGACAATGTCTTCTATATTGATAACAATGAAGTCAGGTGACATTCTTCCATTTAAAACATGATTTAGTTGTGATTAATAATGTCTAGATCAACAAAGAACACACTTCATCTGTAGTCATTACTTGACTTATTGAAAAAAAATTGGCATTGCATTACATTCAGATCTCGTACAGTGGCATATTTTATACACTTTCAGTGTGCAGTGATAACAACTTACTTTAAAACACATCTACTCTGAATCCACATAATAGAAATGGTTGAAATTTAAACGATTATTGGATGACCCTTTACAAAGGTTGCTGAAATAAATTTGGTCCATGCAAAATGGATGCCATGGCAACCAACACAATTTTCATCTGGAATAGTTTGATAATAAGATGATATCTAAACGTTTATTTTTTGTTTATTACTTTGTCGATGATTTCATTCCGTTCCGTTTCAATTGTAACAAGTCCCTCACATATTTATAAGCTCTGATGGAGTCTTGTTTAGCTCTCGATATTTCAGATTTCATCTCTGTGAAGAGTTTCCCCAATTATTTTTAAAAGTTAACCTATTCAATCTCAGTTTTAATCATTTTGTGCAGAAGTTTCTTTTCATATTCAAATTTTGAACATGTTTGTTCCATAACTATGCTACTCAGCAATGCAAAGACTACAAAATTTAAAGGTCATTTTACAAAGATGAGCCATGTTTGGAAATTGAGCGGTGGTTGCGGGAAAGGGGTTACTTTATCAACCTAAACAAGATAGCTAGTTCAGGGTGTAGGCATATACCATGTATTTCATTATAAGACAGATACTAAATTAATATGTTTAGCACTTTGAAGGGTCTTTGATGTTTTTAGCTCACCAGATCTAGAGCACAACTTGCTCAAGGTGAATTTGAATCTTTTGCCCGTTGTTCGTCAATAATTTGCTTTAAAAGACTGTCCTATGAATCCACATAGTAGAAATTAATGAAAGTTAAATGATTATTGGATGATCCTTCACAAAAGCTGTTAAAATAAATGATTGTTATTGCAACCAACTTCATTTCCATCTGTCTTAGTTCTCCCCTCTGTGTTACGGATGAAATCTAGAAGTTCATTATTCTGTCGATCTACTTTGTCGGTGATTTCATTGTGTTCAGTTTCAGTTGTTTGTAACACGGTTCGCACATCTTTCACAGCTCTAATGGCATCTTAGTAAGTTTTCGATTTTCAGATGTCATCATATTAAGAACTGTTCCTATTTCATTTTGAAGTTTGTCTCATTCAGTCTTTTCAATCATCTTATGTAGAAGTTTCTCTTCATAATCGATTTGAAACATGCGTGTTCCATCACTTCGCAACTCAGCAACACAAGGACTACAAAATTAATGTCATTTTACAAAGATGAGCAATATCTGGAAATTGAACGGTGGTTGTGGGAAAGGGTTTACTTTATCAACCTGAACTAGGTAGCTAGTTCAGGGTGTAGGCATGTGTCATGTATTTCATTATAAGACAGATACTGGTGTGTTTTAAACACTGTTTGGAAGGTCATTGTTGTTTTTTCTCACCAGATCTAGATCACAACTTGCTCAATGAGAACTTTTCTTTTAATCTTTGATCCGTTGTTTGTCAATAATTTGCTTTAAAAGACTATCCTATAAGAAAAGCATATATATACATCATGATCTGTGCGGAAGAAATGCTTACATAATTTAATCCATAAAACACCAGAATTATCAGTTTCAACAACAGAAATACCCTCACTGAAAATATATTAAAAAAAATCGCGATACCTCCGTGACAACGCACAGAAGTTCCTTTTACTGATTCTGGTCTAGGTATACATATACTCTCAAAACTATCGATGTCATAATCAACTGGGTTAGTTTGCCATGTTTCACAAATAAAGAAAATATCAAAAGTTGACAGAAAATTTAAAAAATCACTATCATATAGGCAACTGAATAGCCCTTCAACGTTCCATAAACAAATAGAAAGTTCATGTTTTTCAGTCCTGTCCTATTTCGAAAAGGACGGAGGGACATTTCACTGTTTTCTATGTATAGTCTGTCACGCACGAGATTAGCCTTCTTCCCATTTTTACGTGCTTGAATCATAATTGGAATGAGTTCGCGGCGACGCTGTTGCACTTCCGGCGGATATTGGTCTGACACATTGTAAGGAGTTTGCCGAAGGTCTACTGAGCGAAGTGCATCTTTAACCTTCATCTTTGATGCTGTATCAGAAAATTTGGCAACTATCGGGCGTGTTTTGTTGATCTTAAAGGGCCCGATGCGATATGCCCTATCAATTTTGACACATGATTTAGGATTATCTATTTTCAGAATATTATTTAGAAAAATATGCACTTTTTCTTCGCAGTCTTCTTGTGTGGTATTCGGCTGAGTCGTACCGTTACTGGTTTCGGGCGTGGTTACTTGGGAACTGCTGTCATTTGTGACACTGACACTGACTGGGGCCGGGGCCAGTTTAGAATTGGTTAAATTTGATTCTTCAGGGACGCCGAAAAAGAGTAAATTGTCGTGCATTGAGCGACACTTGATGTCAATAAGGTCCTCAGAAAGTGATTTATTCGATTGTTTAAGTTCTGAATTTTCTAGGTTTAGTGCTTTTATCTCGGACTGTATGGTTTTGATTTGTTGTTTGTTTTGCTCAGCACATGATGACACATCTTCGTACTTCTCCCCCATGAACTGTTGACTATGCTCTATTTCAATAATTTTCTGTTCCATTTTATCGAGCCGTACCGTAATCTTATTGACAGCTGCATGGATTTCACTGATCTGACCCATTTTGGGCTCGATACCTTCGATACCTTATTTAATATTGCCTGTAGAATTGGGTCATTCCAGATTCTCAACCGACATCAGGAGAACTTTTTTTTGCGTTTTCTAGGCATTTACTTACATATCGAAGATATGGTCCATATATAGTCCATTAATATCCAAAACACCAATATCATTTTTGCACTAAATCAACGTCAATTTGTACTATATAAATGAATTTTATCAATTATTTTCTTCTCTGAAAAGAAAAACCGCCATACTTTTCACGCATGCGCATACACGTCCAGTTTCAGTTGTTTGTAACACGGTTTGCACATCTTTCACTGCTCTTATGACATCTTGTTTAGCTCTTGATTAGCAAAGACTGTTCATTTTTTTTTAATGTTTGTCTCATTCAGTCTTTTTAATCATCTTATGTAGAAGTTTCACTTCATAATCGATTTGGAACATGCGTGTTCCATCACTTTGCAACTCAGCAATGCAGATACTACGAAATAAATGTCATTTTACAAAGATGAGCCATATCTGGAAATCGAACGGTGGTTGTGGGAAAGGGGTTACTTTATCAACCAGAACTAGGTAGCTAGTTCAGGGTGTAAATATATGTCATATATTTCATTATAAGACAGATGTTAACGTGTTAAGCAATATTTGAAAGGTCTTTGTTGTTTTTAACTCGCCAGATCTAGAGCACAACTTGCTCAGATTGAACTTTTCTTTTAATCTTTTGCCCGTTGTTCGTCAGTAATTTGCTTTAACAGACTGTCCTATGAATCCACATGTAGTAGAAATTGATGCAAATTAAATGATTATTAGACAACCCTTCACAAAAGCTGCTAAAAAACTTGATCCATACAAAACTGATTGTTATTGCAACCAACCACATTTCCATCTGGCATAGTTAAGCAATTTGTCCCCTCTGTGTTACGGATGATATCTAGAAGTTCATTATTCTGTCGATCTACTTTGACGTTGATTTCATTACCTTCAGTTTCAGTTGTTTGTAATCAAATTTTGAACATGCGTATTTCATGACTTCGGAACTCATCAACGCAAAGACCACAAAATTAATGTCATTTTACCAAGTGGAGCCATATCTGGAAATTGAACGGTGGTAGCAGTGTGGGGTGTTCAACTTGAACATCTACGATAGTATGCATTTTTATTCAAACATTTTCATACAATAGATCTTAATGAATTATTATTATTTGTTTGCAATCTCAATTTCATTATATTTTTAGCTCGACTATTCGAAGAATATGAGAGCTATTGTAGTCACCCTTGCGTCGGCGTTGGCGTTGCAGCTATTGGTTAAAGTTTTGCATGCAAGGAATTTCATGCTTATATTTAGTAACTAGATATGGGTTTGATTTGAAAATTCTTTAATATGTTCAATAGTATCATACTGTATAGTGGCAGATAGTTTTTTACTGAAATAATGCAGATTAGGGCCACTTTTTGACTAAGAATTTGGTTAAAGCTTTGCATGCAAGCTTATATCCAGCTTATATCTCAGAAATTGTTTATGGTATTGACTAGAAAGTTTAGGAGTGTGTTCAGGGGCATCAGAAAACCCAGGGAGGATAACTCTTTGACTGAATTTTATACAAATTATGGCCCTTTTCTAATTTGGATACTTGGTTAAAGTTTTGCAAGCACAGTGTTATGCTTATGTCTCAGTAACTAGGCATGGGATTGATTTTAGACTTCATAAACATATTAAGGGGGTATCAGACTGTTAAGGTTTGTCATGTTTGACTATAATTATATACAGGGTATATGAAGGACAAGAATTGAAACAGATTTCATTTGATTTACCAACAAGCATTTTGAATAGTCGAGCGAATAGTCCACTGGCAGTTCTTGTTGAAAAATAAATCATTTACATCAGTACATTGAATTTTTACATGACTGTTCTGCATGTTCAATGCATAATAATGAATACTGTGCTCTGATATTTTACTGTATCTGTCATCGAAGTGCAATGACGCCTGCTGCAGGCCATTCACTGTGTGCAATCTACATTATTATAATGAATTCTATGATGTACATTTGTTTATATTATTCCAAAGGAAGAGGGCAGGCTGCAATCTTTGTCTGGACCATAACTTTGAGATAGTTCATCATGATTAGAAGGCGTGCATGAGGCAGGAACATGACCTATGTCAGTAGCTTATAAAGGTCAATGTCAGTCACACTAAAGGCTGAAGGTAAAAATGCTTAGCGTGTGTATAACGTTGGTTTCATAAAGGTACACGATTAAAGATTCATTATGATACTGGTACCGTCAACGTATGTGGTACCAGCGTGCTCCATGGCAACATGCAGTTTCATTAAACCATCGTGTTAATGGTGGACTTTAAAATTTGACTCAAACTCATGTATCTTTTCTAATGGGACGATTTGAAAAATATTAAAATAGAATAAAAATCGAAATCCTTATCCACTGTATTTCTTGACATATAAGACATACAGTTTGGTAGACGACTGAACATCTACTTACTATTGCAGAATATTATATGTATATATAAACAGATCGTGATAAAAAATCACTTTATACCTTTATCTAATAAAGGCCGATTTTCACGCAATGGCAAAATTTGCAGACACAGATCAGACGTCTCCGTTTGATAAGGATCTGCTCTCACGGTTTGCTTATGCAACACTGTAGCACAGATTGTAGTCTGTATGGCAAGGAAAATAAACTGTTTCATATAACATGTCCAGTTGGTTAATATTCACCAAGTCATAACATTTGGTCACGAATAAAGGGTTAAAATTCTGGTTTGCTACGACTCGAATATACAAGATTGGTCCATTAAGATGTATGTTTATTTCCAGTTCTAAAAATGTTCCGTCCTCTTGTCCGCATTTAATATGAGTACATTAAATTAGCAGTTTTCATAGCACATAACTTAGATAATGTGTAGATGTATTTTTATTACATGTGTTTAAAATGTTATTCTGCTCTGTGACAGTATTAAAACATGATTATTTGTTCAGACTTGCAGTTTCTTCGCTTTGTCAATACATATGTGATATTCCCTTTCTGATTCAGCATTTTGTTTTTATATTTGTTAATATTTTGTTCAATTCTTTATAATATGATGTTGAATAAAAATGTTGAAGATATAGCTTGAGTTTATTTTATTGGACGACACCATGTATTAACAAACAAGGTTTGATTACTCAAAAGGTCCCAATATCATTTCATCATTTTATTTTCTTCCAATTTAAAACCTGATAGTTCTATCTTTTCTTGAGTTAAGAAATCGTTATTGAAAGTAATTTAAGAGGTTGAAGAGAATAAAGGACCGAAAACGGGTAGCAATTCGTTTAGTTGTAAACATGCAAACATTAGGTTTTCCAATACAAGCGAAATAAGTCGAGTAAATATACTTTCTATAATATAATTTGAAGAACATTGGTCTTCTGCTAGAAAGAATCAACAATTTAAGGCGTTTGGTCAAACACTGGATTCAAAACAAAATTGCATGTTTTAGTGTAAGGTATGTTAACAAACAACAATGACTGGTATACAAAGTAATTTGTATTCAAACTTAATTACAGTACATTTGTAATACACATTAAACATAACAGACACGACAGTATAGACACTCACACAAAATAATGCAATACAAATAATATTAAATGTCACAAATCCACTTCCTCCCCGTTTGCCTTCCTCTCGATTTTCATATTGTATAGTCTATGCATTTCGGGAAGGTCAAACATTGAAAACGTAAAAGAGCGAGTAAATGACAAGGCACTGATTTTGGATCCCTCGGATTTCTTCCTGGCCCGTCTACTACCTAAATCTATACTGTCAACAGTGATAGCTTTCTTCAAGCGGCCACCTGAAGTCAGGAAAATAGTTGTATCAAAAACAACTGTGGCCAAACATTAACATACTAAATTGTTGAATTTCAGCAGATATCTAAGTTTTTAACTGATAGGATTTAATTGCACAACAAGTACTTTGTAAATTTTTAATAATTACTGGATATCCTCATATCTGCTATATCAGTAGTATGGTCTATCAAATAATACATGATCAGGAAAATGCCTGGATATAAAAAAAGAGAAAAAGAGGAGTGCTTTTTAGCTGATATAATTATTTTTCATTAGAATATACTTGACCTTCTTCTGACGAAATGTGTTTTTAACTATATCAGGTGTACTCTTTTGTGCATTAAATTCTTTCAGTTGCATTCTCTCACATATAATGAATCATAAAGATATATTGCGAAATTAGAGTGTAATGCAATTTAAAAAAAATCCACTGATGAAGATTTCAAGAAAAATGCTAAGGAAATACAATGCAGACTATTTCTCTCCGAAATGAGACGTAAACCTACGTAAATAAACGAAGACACCCCGAACACCTAATCACCTTATCTACATGTTGGTGTAAAATTCCACACATTGTTCAATTAAAAGTAAACATATAGTATTTTTCCCATTTCTCTTTTGGGTCAGTTTAAATCAGCGAATTATACCGAGTATTGCCGAACCCCGGTAAAATGGTCTATAAACATTAATGTTCCAGTATTTCAATAATTGACCAATATTTATATATAGATATATAACCACTTCCTATGCACATTTTAATGCTCGACTTTATGCAGGAAAAGTACCAGCTCAGTGAATAGTACAGCTATTTGATCATGTAGACGACATCAACAGGATGAAAGTCAATGTAAAACTACAAAAATACACAGGCCAGACAGCAAGTGGATGTGTACAAGTTGAGACAAGCAAAGAACAGCAAACCAAAATAAATGAACACACACACAAATCACAATCAGCATAAAAAGACAATAAGAGACATTGTGCATGTACAATGATTAAGTACTAAAAACTGTAGTTGCAAATGATTTAACTTGCTTTTTTTCCCCTACGTCTCACATGATTTGATATTTCTAAAATGACAACTGAAATTAACACATCTCACATAATTGTAAAAGATCATACACTTTATTACATATAGTGTTTACATTACCTTATGTATGACTTCAAGAGGCTAGGTCTGACTTGCAGAAATAAAACACACTGATAGAACAGTTTATAAAGATATTTTAGTTGAACAACGTGCATGCATGGTGTTCTACAAAAGTGCCTGGCGTGCGTTCAGTATGCCAAACAGCAGGCAGCCTGTCCTTTTGTGCAAGCTATAGAGTTGTCTTAGGACCATATACCATGCTGTTCATGGGCACCTTGGTTTAAATAGGTATACGTGATCATCGCAGTTGATTACACCAAAACAACTTGATACGATTGTATACGGCTCGGCATACTGAACCCTCGCCAAATCTATATAGGTGACTTCACCCTGGAATTTGAAGCACCGTGTTTGCAATCAGAAATAAAATATATGTACGAAAATTACATTTTTGTTAAATCTGAAGGTTTTGTATCTTCCAAACTAAAGAATGTAAACGTTTGATTAACTTTTTCTCATCTCTTCACAATCATTGATATGTGCAACTAATTGATTAACAAAGAGACGGTACTCTTGATATAAAGAAATCGAAATCATCAAGAGTTACCGTACATGAATAACATTGCATACAAAGTTCAAAAACATTCTTAGCCGCCATTTAAAAAGTTAAATTCAATGTGTGTTTTCATAATGTTATTTCTGTTCCAAAAACCAAAATTTAACACCATTTAAAGGCTCTTGAAAATCATATGTTCGGGATAAAATATTTCTAATATGGATGTATGCACAAGAAAAATAAATGCACAGTAAAGAAAAAAAAAAGGGGGGATTATAAAGTTTTACCTTTAAATTTATCAAAATATCATTTTCATTATTAAAGTTGTTGAATTAGATATAGATTTAAGTTTGATATACTAAAAAATCAAGAGCACAGTGTTGATTTAAAAAAACAGCAAGTGATAACTTATGCCGAACAAAATGGCTACCAAAAGTGTTTTATAAATGCCCGTGACGTCACAAGGGAACTATGTATTGCTTGTGCACATTCCAATGATTTGTTCTTTAAAATGATCTGCGTCGTACAGAATTTCATCATATTGAACGAATCCAACAACAAACTTACCAAGAATGACTAATGGGTCCTTGGATATCAAAACATGTTCAAGCGCACAACGAAAAATTGAAATTGTACAACAAAGTCATTTATCACAATTCGTAAGTTTTAGATCATTCATATATGCAAAGATATAACACTAATTAAAACATTAAAACTCTTGAAACATATATATGTTTGTTTTACAAATTGCTGTAATGTATATGTAATACAGTATGAATTGCTTCATTAAGATTTTGAATTATTTGTAATAACTTGTCAAGTATGTATTATAAAACACTATATTTTCATGTATGATGCATTTGATGAATTTCATGAACATCTTTATCATAGTGTATATCTACGAGGGGTTTTCATAAGTTTCTCGGAAAAGTGCTCACATTTCTTTATTATCTGCCATTTGAAATAAATGAGAACACATTTCCGCGAACTTTTTGAACACCCCTCATACTTTAATACGTAATTCTATTCTCTGACGAAGCACATACCTCTCCTTTCTATGTGAATGACGGCGATCAAACATTTTTATAGTGATTGAATGACACTTCTTGATATTGAAAACTACAGTAGTACAAAACAATATATAAACATGCAGTTCACGTGAAAATAAAACGTAATGTGTACAAACTTGAAAGATTATTGCACAACTGTTTTTCCTTCTGAAAGCAAATTATCTAAAACCACCAAGCTAGAAAATGATGCACACAACATCCATAATATCGTCGGGTTAACCCACTCACTCGAAGGTTTCCAACAATGACCACAAACATACAGACGATAAATACAGCCATAACATATAGCACCCGAATTGGGAAAACCATGTTCCCTACAATTTACTAACCTACGCAATGCAAATATATATCTTAATACTTTGCCGTTATGTTTATTCTGAATGTTTTTTTACTGATTGGTTTAGCATTTCCGTTAAAAATGTATAACCTAATGAGATGAAACTTGCATACTTGTTACACACCATATTTAAAAAAATAAATTGCTTTTTTTAAATAATGTTATTGAATACCTGCTGTTAAAGGCCACTAGTACAGTTTGCTGTTTTGAACAGTTTTATCTCCGGATCCGAAATTTTATTGAATGAACTTACCTAAAAACGCTAGATTGTCTACCAAAAATCAACAACAAAAACATGAGTCAAATCTGCCCTTTCAACTTCTTTAGATTCAATATTAGCATAGCATCCCATGATTTCGTCATATACAACATAAGCGTTTTAAAATGTTTAAAAGATAAGTATAGTAAAACGATAATTTAAGTCGTTATTTGAGATTTTGTTTTCCTGGTGCCAGTATTAATGATAAAAACATCCATGAAGATGAATTTCGTTTTTCAAAAATTACATTTTGCACATTTTAAGCTGTACAACACGAAAAGCATGGAAAGTGAATAAGAAAATGTGTGTTGTAATGAAAACATTTACGTGAAAGCAAATTCTTCATGTGAAGTGATTTTTCTCGCCTAAAAATCAAAAAAATAGAAAATGCGAAAACAGTATTTATTCCCAAAAAAAAAAAACTGTTTGACTCAGCTTTATAGAATTTGTTTTAAACTAGTAATTTTATTAATCAATGCTACCTTCCAAAAAGAAATTTACAATTCACTACAGTGCATAGTTTGTAAGAAATTATATTATATATAAACATTGCAACATAATATTTTACATCTACAGTGATTATTTAGATGATATAAAAAATAATGTCTTTTCATAGTATAGAACACAATAGTAAAGACACGCAAAGCGTACAGGAGTTATTGCCCTTACATCCGTTTATCCCCACAATAACCAAATACAAATCGCAGGAGTTTAAAGTTATATCAATAAATAAGTATAATATAGTAAAAGATAAGACCTGTATATAAAAAAATACCTGTGCTTTTTATTATGCAGTATATGGGGCTCATTTTTACTATATTACTTTTTTATTGATAGAAATTCAAACTCCTTGTACAGATGGACAAAAATTATTTTGAAAAATATATACGTCAGACATAGTCTTGATCAGGTGAGCTTAAATATATATTGAACAAGAGGGCCACGAAGGCCTTGTATCGCTCGCTTCACGTCAGTTTGCTTTAAATAATCGAAAGTTGCCATAATATTTGAACAATTTTGGGTTGGACTCAGACAATGGAAATATGTGCCAAATCATTGTCAAGATTGGCTTGAATAATCATATATAAGACTTTGGTATTGAAGAGGATTTTTTTTTTCACTATGTAAATTTAGGAAAATTAGCCTCGCCCCTAGCTGCCGTGTTTTCAACGGATCAGAATAAACTAATTATCCTTGATAGACGGTTAACCAATCAACATCTGTGTCAAAATATTTTGATATCTGACCAATGATCATGGAGAATAATACTTAAAAAGCCTTTTTTTCTTTTTTTTTCTTTCTTTACGTTACCATAGCAATCAGGTAACTGCAATGTAATCAGCACCTTTAAACAACTTTGAACGGGCATCACCAAAAGAACACCCATGTAATGTTCTATCAAAATTGACCAAGAGGTTTATATGGAAATGTCGTTTGAAGTTCATTGTTGATGACTGGCGAATGCGCTTAAAAACTGTTCAAGAAATGTAATGAAACTTCTTTTTGATACCTTTATCTTAAACCATAATTATGATATTAAAATATATATTTAGTAACTCTAAGATAATAAATAAATAGTTCGTGAACTTAGGTAGAAAGTATGGCCATACATGTTTTGCATGCAAACCATGTGACAACCCTCCTAATAAGTTATAATCTTTTTTAATCAGTCACGAGACATCTAAAGAGAAAGCATGTTATTTAACCATTTATTCTATTTAATGCCATTAACTTCAATGACTTATTAAAATGACAATTTGTTAATGCGGGAATATCAAGGATTGTAACGGCCAATAACTCTTAACACATAGGCACACACTGAATTTCAAAGAATCAAGGACAATATTTGATATTTTCGAAGATAAAATCACATGGGAGAAACGTCAAAGTGACTCCTTTTTCTCTACCTGCATTGAAGGAGTCCACGTGCGAGTTGATACGGACTTTGTTGTTGTAGAGGGACCGTAGATAGTAGTCTCGAAATAGCAGGTTTTGACTACCAGTCGTAGACGATTTCTCCTTCCGGTTTCCAGGGCCGGACTGGTTATCCTGTTTATTTCTATCATTCTGCTTCTGGCCAATTGGGGTTTTTAAACGCTGTAACACAGTCAATATCAGTAGGAATACTTCTTGGATAGAAAGGAAGAATATATTTCTTTTAAAGAAGATATGGAGAGAGGTATCTATGAAGACAAATTTTAAGATGTTTTAGTTGGCACTGAAGAGAGAGGGAGGGGGGGGGGGGGGGGGGGGGGGGGGGTTTACATTTACCTGACAATAATATCTCTCTCTCTCTCTCTGCAGGACAATTGACTACAACCATTTCGAATCAAGAACTGACTATTTTTCTTTTATCATGGGAAAAATCAGTTAAAATCACAATGACATACACTTCTTTTTCTTCTCTACATCAAATTAATTGCAAATTTCGATTGATAGATAGATTGCCAGTGAGGATTAAACACATAATCAACGGTACCATACACCGTTTTTCACTGACACACCTTTATAATAAAATGTCCCCATAATTACATATGTACATTATCTCCTTGAAAAAATCGAACGAAAGATGACCTTTTGCCATTGTAATGCACTTTTATTCATACGTCATAAGTCCCCTATTTAACCAATATATCATTGTTCCAGTTTCATTCATTCTAAGTATTTTCAATTTCATCCCAGACATAATTACGTTTTAACAAAGGATTTAATCGGGTCATCAAATCAAACCGTATTTGCATAAAACAGATGAAATTTCAGATCGAAAAAAGTACTTTGATCGGTCCATAAGAAATTCTAATACAATGTATATCGTTTTACACGGATAGTTTAATTTTTATGGTTAAAGATATTAACAATTACTAGGAGGGTCACACATTTACGTCACTATGCGTGTCAGTCAACCCGCTGTTAGAACATTCCGGCGTTTTCCGTGCCCAAAATGATCAAATTAACTGTCATTTGGTGCACCTTTAAGACATTTGCAGCTTGCCATAGTGCCACGTGGTTCGATTTTTCTACTGTGTGGAATGGAGAAACTATATACTCACTTTTGATGATTTATCGATCTTTAAATTCAATGGTATGGTTTGGGATTTAATGTTCTTTGCCAGCACAGGGAGGTTAATATTTTGTCTTTTTGGCGGTGATTGTTCCTTTGATACTGGAATGAAAAAAAAAATCACTTTAAAAATACAAACCAATATGTCGGAAGTGGCATATAAGGTGCTATTAACCCTTCAGATTGAATGGCCTGATCCGTGTATTACTGATATGGAAGATTATGTTTTAACAATACTTCTTTCATATTCATCATGTTAACGTTCAAACTGAATAGAATGGTATGTATGTATGACAATGGTAACCGGAAATACAAATTTGACAAAGGTGACTGGAGGATAACAATAACGCCAAAATGAATTATGGTACATTTCAACATGAGTTGATTGTTGTTAGCGCCCTTTTCATTACATACTGCTGATATTAGCTAGGACATTCAATGTCTAATAGTGAACCAGTAATTAAAGTGCTGATTTTATATGAAGTAAATAATTACACACAGATTACGAAGAGAGTAACTGACACCAGTGATGTTGCTAATCGACTTATTCTTATACTAAAATATATCGTTCCCTGATGATTTTTGTTTATTTTTTTTTTAACGGGAGGTCACTTGGTAATATAAAAAAATACGTATGTGCGTACTTGCATATGCCCTTAGAGACAAATCTAAATGCATATCAGTCAAAACACAAACTAACATATTTTGGGCTCCACAGAGGATTAAGCATAAAAAAAAAATTAAAGGTCCCACAATTAAAAATATCGCAACTACTCACTTTTCTTTGGCAATTTCGAACGACTTGTAACAAGAGGCGAGTTTCTTTTTATTGGCCGCAGAGATGCGTTGAACGCCTTATCCTCGCTGGCTTCTCCGATGGAGACCACGCCCACACATTTTGGGGCGGTGGGGTCGAGCCCTATTTCACTCCAGCTGGAAGCGCTGGTACGGGACAGGAGGCGAGACCTGGAGCTCTCCTCTGTACTGACACTGTTCTTTCTGGAACATCAACTATTTTAGTTAGAATTATTCTTATCCCTCTCGACGGATTCTGGATTAGGAATTTGGAAGGTCATGAAAATTCCTTGCCCAAAGCGGGGTTCGAGCTTACTGTCCGAATCGGGTACATTACCACTGGGCCAGGGCGCTATGTTAAATATTAGGCAAGTGTAAAACGCATTTCCATACCAATGCAAACTAGTTACCTCTACACAAAAGAAGTTTAATCGGACTAGTTTAAAGTCACATACAGTCAAAAAGTAGTTCCTAAAGTAATTTCTTCCGCTGTTATTTATTTATTTATTTATTTATTTTATTTATGAGATCCATCAATACCATCAACTGTAGATAATTACTTAAATTTTTAAATTGTTCTCACCTTGACTGAGTTCTCTGTGACCTTGACCATTTGGCGTAGGAGTATGGCGTTTTGTTGCCATCAAATGCTGATTTAGTAGTTTCAGGTTTCTTTTCTGGGGTGGAGGGTTTGTCACTTGCAGATGGCTCCGGAACTCTGCAATTTAGGCTAAATTCAAGAACACTCCTTTCAAATTGAAGGTTTGGAAATATAAGTCAAATAAAAAAGCCAATTTTAACATAAAAATGTACATGTATATATCAATGTTTCCACGTCTCGTTATTTCCTTCTATTTTTAATTTGATTGCTAATATATATTATTTGCAATACCTGAAAGCAGTATATCTTTCTTAACTTGAAGCACACCAAAAACACCCTATGATGAGAAAAAATCAATGTAAACTAATTATAAAACGTACCCTATTTATAGTCTTTTGACGTGCTGTTCAATTTATAAAAAAATATCTAAACGATAACAGCTTCATGAGTAATTAAATACGCCCAGACATTAAAACTAGATACCGATTTATCTCGTTATACACTTGACATTTGCGTTTCGTCCATACCGAATACTGACGATCAAAAATCAATTTTTGAAACAACTATTGCGCGTGATGGAACTTTAATAGCCTCCACGAAGAAGAGTCTGCTTTTCAATAGGAAATAATTCCGATTATTTACACAGGCAGAACCAATTAATGGCAATATTTTCTCTCTGCAGTTATTCACCCCATTCAAACCACTTAATGCTTTACTCACAAAACAATCGTTCGTGTCATTTGGACTTTTTTTTTTTTTTTTTTTTGAAAATTATACATGTTCATATTTATATACATTACACGAAAACGATTTAAGTTTCAAAATCAGTCGTTTATTTAGTTGTCATCAATGCAGTAAACCCTGACACCAGATTTTGGCTGCTTATCAGAGATTGATGCAGAAAGCAGGACAACAACATGCACATGTATATCATAGACTTTATCATCCGGAATTATTATAAAATTGAAAAATAAGTAAAACTTCAAAGTTTTAAAATATATGGTTTTACTTAACACCAATGTTTCTGACTATGGTCTTCCTCAGAGTTTAGTATAAATAAAAAAGAAATGACGTCGACGTCATAAACCACAACAATCACGACATTTAATTATACATATAGGTTTGCGTACAAATGCAGTACAAAGGATTATGCAGGTAAATTGGGGCAATATGCAAAGGTATTAATAAGGTAACAAGAACAAACTTTCCAAGAAATCAAAGTAAAATTGTAAGAATGATATATAAGAGTTTTTAAAAACAACAAAAACTAATGAAATATTTTAGAATTAATTCCTGTAGGCAAAGTTAGTATTCGGTCAAATTGTGACACGTTATCAACAAAATGATGATTTCGCAAAGCGTGCTTCGTATTTGAAATGTCATGACTTCCAAAGGTATACAACGATTAATAGAACAAAAAGCGAGTTCAGCTGACTCTACTTGAGTAGATTAGATTAACTAGAGTTGCAGAAAACGTCATATGACCTTCGCCCTCTTCTCAATTTCAACTCTTCTGAACTGCTGGGACTTAAAGGTATGTAAAACAAGTATTGACATTTCAAAAATTGCTAAAAAAATCGCCGTTAGCCATGAGAACAGAAAGCTATACTGTGACGTAAAGAAATTATATGTCGAAGTACCTGAAGCTGAAGGAGAAATTATTATCAAAGCTGATATAAGAAATATATCCCGATTCATGTGAAATTGGAAGCTAAATTTATAATTGCTGTACATACATTAATCGGGTGTTGATCGCTTATAGTACTGATATATGCGACATAAGTCAGGTATTTCCTTTTAAGCACCTAGCTGTAGTCTTGTGTCGAACAGAATTTATGCATAGTTTACTTGAGGAATATACTTGAAGCTATGAAGCTACTCCTTGTCGATGAGAATTATAAGCATCGCAAAATTGAGAAGTGGAATAGGGAATGCAAGGAACAAAGGAGCGTAATCCAATCGAATCTGTCCAATTATGCAACTACCAGCCCTAGCAACATGTACTTCCGGTAGCCTATAAACCAGTCCAGATTTCCCAGCGGTTAAATGCAGTTTCCCCAGATCCTTTTCCCGGTATAATCTGATCTGTTTATCTTTCTGCGACCCTGTTTTTCTATTACATCAGCGGTGCGGGAGTAAAAAGTTGCTTTCTTGCTCGGTAGTATAATATCGCAACCCTGGGCCGGTGATAATTAATCCTGCCGACTGTCTCGCGATCAGTGGCTTGAGCGCTTTGATTATATTTCGATTTACACTGGACCGTTGGCCGTAATTTAACGGTAAAATATTTAATGGTATTTATCAAATGACAAGAGTTTTCTCTGGAACACAGGTGTCACCTGCTGAAGCGTGACGAAAAAGCGTGAAAGACGGACGGACGAACAGACAGACGACGGAAAAGTGATCCTTATGTATCACCTCTGCTTACAGCAGGCAACACAAAATATGCTTAAACAGCTGTTTTCGGTTTCGTATAATTATCATGTATCTTCTTATTATAAATACGCTGCATATAAATTATTGGCCGAATTACTTTATTATTCATATTTATGTATTTATATTGTGTTGAACTCAAACAGCTGGATAAAATGTATTTGATGCAACTGACTTTGATTGAAAGTATGCATTATTCTCTGTTGTGTTGGGGGGGGGGGATCAGTACTTTGCGCCTGGGAAAGTTTGCAAAAATATCGATGGCGTGAACAGAACAATTCCTACGGATCAGTAGTCATGAGACGCTTCTTACTGGAGCACGACGACTGTTACAAACTAGTACCAGTTCCATCGTCTTTGATTGAACGTACCTGGAATGAAGTTGTTCCACAGGGGTATGTGGTCCACTATTAGCATCTGACTCCATACTCTCACTGTTCTTCGAACTGGTGCGACTCTGACCGCGAACAGGTATGTCGGGCAACGATTCTGACTGGTCCATCGTTTCCGGCTGATCTAGGTCTACAGACGAAGATCATTTGATTTAAATGCATTAACATATATAATGAAAATAGGAAAAAAGAAAACGACAGTGCGAGCCTCAAGACGGTGTACGAACAAAGACTTTTTTCATTATATCTGTTAGCCTCTTAAACGTTGAATGTGTTGGTTTGCATATGAACAAAGTAAGAAATATTCATTTACAGTGTGAAAAAAAATCAACATCATTTAAGCTCTGTTTAAGTTCATTCTAATTTATCGCAATTATTCATCGTTTACAGTATTATTTTGCATATTTATCATAGACGAAATGACGATGAAAAACATCAATTTCAATTCGTATAAGATAAGAATCTATTAAGACATTTTTACAGACAATAGAAGTCCGAAGCGAGCGTAGCTCGCTATTGTCTGAAAAACTGTCTTTAAGACCTATTTTGTACATGATAAAATAGAAAACGGAAAAAATGTTCTATTTAATTAAACAGCTGTAAATTTTAAATTTTCCGAAGTTCTGATTGGCCACAAATTTAGGATCGCTTCTAAGGGTGAGTTTGATCACTCACTATTGACAGTTCCACTGGCCCGGCTCTGCCCGCGGCTAGTTATGTCCGGTAACCAGTCCTTCTGGTCTAGGTCTTCCAGCTGGTCTGCAGACGAAATATAGGTGAAAACCCTGTTTACCAGGAAATGATATATACATGCAAACAGATTAGTCCCTGAATAGTGTTACTTTCAAACAGGTAAAACTTTGTATGTAACGTTATGGTGGAACTGTATATACAAGCGTTCGTTATTAGTAACCGAGAGAAATGTAATTATTAATCAAATGTAAAGCTATCCCTGACGATGAGGAATATCCTAACTGCACGGCATTGCTTCAACGACATGCACATTTTGTGTAATGGGACGAAAAAACGCGCGTCATTCCTAGTCTGTATGAAGTGGGGTGTACTTAACTAAAGACTATGAACTAATCAGTAAACGTTAAAATGTGTATACCTACCTGGGGGAGTATTTTGAATGCGTCTAAGAATTTCCTGCTTATAATGTTCCAAATATGACCACTCACAAAGTTCATCACTTATATTTCCATTACTACTACTAGCATGCTCCGGGTATTTCCGCGACGAATTAATTCGATATTTATCCATTCCGGAAGCGGAAACAAAAAGTCCACCATCTTTATCAGACGTCCATTCTGAACTAGCATCATAATGAACGTCAGATGTTTCAAAAGTTGTACACAGAGGGGTAGAACCGTCGAGATCCTTCCGTCTACGTCTGTTTCTCATTCTAGGAGTGTCTTTTGAGCCATTTGGGGTTTGAGGTATTGGTCCATTCATTTTTTCATACATGCGGTCAAGTATATTCTCAACAGCGGAATTTCTATGGAAAAAGAATAAAAGCAAGCATCCGTTAGTTTTAGCCGCAGCTGTATATTGTTTTAAGTGAACCAACCACACATGTAAATCTAGTATTAATTAAGTTAAAATGAAGCTATATGTTTCTGGATGCTTCAAAATCACAGCCAGGCACTTTGTAGATATTTATACACAAGAGGGCCATGATGGCCCTATATCGCTAAAGTACCACTGCTCTATAGGCAACCTTAAGTATTATGGATCAGAACTCCCATACAAGGCATAATGATCCTTTGTTTATTAGCATTATGTATACATCTGATCAAGATTGCTTTATAAATGTGGATGCTAAAATGTAAACAATGTTAAATATGACATATTTTATACTTCAAGGGTTATAATTGGAGGTAGTGGTTTAATACCAAGTCAGCCTTGGCAAAATGACAGTCATTAATATTACCACCAGATTCGTGTAAGTTTGTTTTCTTAAAATTCCTAGGAAGCTGTATTTTTCAAGGGATCAGCTTTGAGCAGTTTTGGTTGAGGGCAATGATGTGATCATTTTTGTTAAATGAAATTAGATTCTTACCAACATATTTAGAGAAAAAGATTTATTAAAAAAAACTCTTATAATATTCATATAAGTTGCCATGGCAACCAAAGTTCTACGTGAATCAAGTTTATTTTAGCAACATTTGTAGAAAATAACCCAAGGGACACCTGTGCCAAAAATTCTGAAATTGGCCTGCGGTTTTGGAGAACTATATACATATAGGGCAAATTAGCTCCACACCTGGCGGCTATATTTTTTACGGATCAGAATAATTTTAACAATCTTGGTAGTGGGTTACCCATAGAACATCTGTGCTAAAACATTTTAAAGTCTGGCCAGTAGTTTTGAATGAGACGATTTTTAAAGTTTTCATAATTATTTTTTCCGATGCCATGGCAACCAGAATTCTTCATGGATCAATTTAATTTTAGTAACTTTTGTAAAGGTCGCCCAAGGATCATCCTTGTCAAGTTTGATCGAATTCTATCAAGCGGTTTCAGAGGAGATGTCGTTTAAACAAATGAACGTAGGTTATATAAAACAAAAGGTGCGTTTTTGCTCCAAGTTATACATGCCACCAAATTCAACATGGCGTAGTTTAATTATTTGACTTTCATATCTTAATAGTATTTAAATAAATCTTATATAGGCGAACAAGCAAGAAGCATTTGGACATTATAGAGGCGAACAAGTAAGAAGCATTTGGACATTAAACAAAACCTTATCAAATAATACAATGTTAATAGTCATTAATAAATATGCAGAACATTGCCTCATCGTGTACCCAAGGAGAAAGTTCTCAAATAAAAGTAAGCATACTTCTTTCACACACAACACGCGTAGGTTCATTCCTTTTTTTAAACAGTTTATTTACACATTATGTAAATAAACCGAATGTTGTGCTTTAAACGGGGCAGAAACGATTGCCCTGTCGAATTGTAATTATGACTTATTAATAAGTAGAGACGTAATTCCGCTGTCTAACTGGTCTGCCTTATAAACATGCATGCTGACGGTCTTGAACATATTAATTTTGTCTTTAATTAACCTGTTTAAATAGATTGGTTAGGTATACGCATCTTTCTTACACAATCGAGAGGGAATTAAAGAAAAGAATGTTCTATTTTAAAAGGGAAACGACAAACTGTCCGTTTTTAGAGAGTGAAAAATAAGCGGAATAAACATACTCAGTAAAATTATGTTTTTATAAACCAGGCCGAAAATATGCAGTAAAAGAGAGAGAGAGAGAAAAATACCTATGAGAGAGAAAGAATAAGATAAAACAGAGAAGGAAGGGCGCACAAACCATTTTTTTTAAATTCACAAAGGTATTGAGACCTCGAACACGGGAATAAACTGTAGAAGATTTTTATTGATAAGAAAAATGGATGCGAGTGCATAAAAAGAGCTGAGAAGTAATGACATGCACTAGAAAGAAGGAATGACAGAAGGATAAAATACAAGCGATGATTACAATGTTCGATATCATGTGATGTAAATTCCATTGGCATATCAAAGGTACCCAGTACGTTGCTGCCCATCAAACAAAACAACAACAACAACAACAACAACAAAATTCAACATCCTTATACATAATAAGCTAAATAAGGTCATCGTTTTTTCGGCCGTTAGGCCGTTTCTTTTCACCCTGACTTCCTGTGAAACACACAGTAATGAAGCGGAATAAAATTAATTAGGCTTTTCATTGATTATTATATACTTTGTTGAATTCCCATTGGGCATTGTAAA
This sequence comes from Solen grandis, assembly GCA_021229015.1. Classification (NCBI taxonomy): domain Eukaryota; kingdom Metazoa; phylum Mollusca; class Bivalvia; order Adapedonta; family Solenidae; genus Solen; species Solen grandis. The sequence goes on along the minus strand of CM037795.1, from coordinate 38,297,470 downwards.
ATTAGTCAAAAGAAAGGAAAGGAGTTGCGGAAACGAGTTCTTTAGATCTCTGTTTGTTTTAAAAGTTGGAAGTTCCTTCCCCTGCGAACGATTTGCCCTGAATATTAAGACACTACAACTTTTAAAGGTAAACCGAAAGAGTAGAACGCTAAAAAATAGGAAACATAGATTTCGGAATTGATTCTTCGAGCCTGACAGATCTATATTGAACAAAAACGTAACATCCGGTTTCGTTTTGTAGTCCGCGAAACGCAATCTCCAGGTTTTTTAAACGAAGTCTAATGCGCAGATGTTTTAAGGCTGTAAGCGTCTACCAAGATTGTACAAATTATTTGGATCCGTGGTATTTCAAAGAGCTGCACTGACACAGGAATTACACAATTATTAAACCAACAACAAAATCTATCACATGTAAAACCATTGAGACACTAATTATCAAGCTGGTTACCACGGCCGAGTATCTTTTTTAAAGATATTTCCTGTTTTTTTGTTGTTTGTTTGGTGAGCAGCAACGTACCGGGTACCTTTGTGGCATATGAGATTGTTTTTTTCTCTCCATATTTATACCTTAAATCCTTTGCCACAGCACTGCAGATTCAAAATTGACGCTTTACTCCTTACGCACTGGCAAACACGGCATACCATGACCAGAGGGCTGTCTGATCAGGGCCTCCGTTTGCACATACAGTATCATAGCTTAGATTAGATAGTTTGAGCGGCAAAAAAGAAAAATCCATTTGTCCATTTACCTGTTAAACTTAGACAATTAATAGTTCCCAAGTCTTAAACTTGTATTTGAATATTCATGAGGTAGAGGATAACAAAACCTCGCTTTTAACAATTCTATCTCTTAACAAAAATAGTCATACCTTTCGTCATCGGAACTGTCACTACTCTGAGGGACCGTTGAGCGCCGCAATTCCGACTCTTTCTTCTTCCGGCGACGGCGTTTCCAGCGATTGTACCTTTTGTCCACCATGGCCTCAAAACAAAACTGTTGACCGGAAGGTAAGGATGGGTCTGCGGAAGAGACACACTTACCCGTAATGCAATATATGTTTCATTTTCATTCATGGGGGGGGGGGGCGCTTGTAGATTGGTTGAGGTTTTTAGTTTATCGACTATATTCAAGTCATATAGCGACATCCAGCTAATTACAGGCAGAGGAAGACCCCGAATGCACGGAGGCATCCGCGTAGAACCACCGACCTACCGCAGGCCAGCTGGAAGGCTTCCTCATATGAAAATCCGAATAACCCTGCTGGGACTCGAGCCCACGCGGTGAGGGGATGAGTGAGTGTTAAAGTCAGCGACTTTAACTTGTAGAATGAGAAATTCGAATAATTACAAAGAATGTAACAAAGGTGGTCATTTTTTCTAGAGGATTATACAATGTATTCAGAATGAAATGAAGGGATGGGTAACTTTTCCAAACTTGATGTAGAACAAATGTATATTTTTTTAGTGAAAAGTTTT
>CM037795.1:38272712-38295894 GCA_021229015.1 Solen grandis | reverse complement strand
ATTGAATATATTTTTGAATCGGGACAGATGGTTTTTTGTTGTTGATTCATTTTTGAGAAGTGTACTTAATTATGAGGTTTGAATCGGGACAGATGATTCTAAATGTTAATGCTTCAAGTTAATTCATTTTGAATTAAATTGTCTAAATATATGCTTGCATTATTATATGTATAATAATTTATTTACATTCAAAATTTAATATTAATTTAATAAAATTAATTTGTATTTTCAGCTTATTACTGTCTTTATTATAATGCATTCAAAATAATATTATTATTATTATTATTCATTTTTAAATGGTATTACTCACTGATAAATGCTAATTCAAATGCGGTATATATTCCTACCTAGTAACACTTTGTTTTAACCTCAGAATTTAGGACTACATGTGTTTACTTTTGGTACTAAAATGCTAAACTTGAAAAATGCTAAAATAGACTAAATGCTTTTAGATGTGAATACACTTAATTTTCTTAAATCCATGTAAAATTCATTCATAGTTATTGCTCATTGACCCTTTACTCTGTGCTACAGTTTATGTCAAAATTTGTGCCATTTTGTAATCCAGATCAGTGCAAAAGGAGTTTTCTATAAGTTTAGGGTTCATTCTCTAAATGGCTCGATCTTGATTTTTGAAACATCAACTGGTAATTATTCTAGTTAATTTTGTACTGATCAGGTTTTATTTTGGTTGTGTCGGCAAATTAATGTTTACCATACATGGAGGAAAGGGTCAGTAAGATATAATCATGACAAAATTAATAGTATCAAAATGATTAGATATTTGTAACCATGGCAACTATGTGTCTGTAGATGGGAAGTGGTGGCAAGTCCTCCCAGGATGTGATAGAGGAGCTGGCCAGTGACATCCTGCAGAAGATACCACCTGACTTCAACCTGGAGGAGGTGCAGGTGCGTCACGCCAAATACACGTGTCGTGTAGATCCATCACAACATGTTCCATTATAATGCGGTATCCAGTAGAGAATGGCCCAGCTTAACGTTCAATCTATATTTTCGTCTTTATTTTCACAGAAACATAATGTGGTTCAGATATAATGGGGTATCTAGTGTTGTGTCATGATATCAATAACTCACAAAATGGGTGAAATGTGTGTAAGGAGCCTGCAAGCTCAGACAGTAGAACATTCAATATGTGAGTTAAAGGCCCTGGGTTCGAGTCTGAGTTAGACTACACATTTTTCTCGCCCTGTGATGACATTTGGCACCCAACATGGACTGTGACTATGTGCGCTGAGATCATGTTTTACCTTGTTCTCTGGACCAGTTTGGGAATTTTAGGATGAATTCTAATAAGCTTGAGAGTATGGTACCAATAACTCACAATAGGGAGAAATGTAAGTGGCCGGTTAGGTCAGCCGGTAGAGCATTTGCCCTGTAAGCAAAAGGCCGTGGGTTTGAGTCTCAGTTAGGTTGCACATTTTTCTCAATCTGTGACAGTTGCAATGTATCAGATCAAGCAAAGGCCTTCACTGAATGCTGAGGTTGTTAAACCTGTCCAGCTGGCTGAAGTAACACGATTTCATTATTTCTGGATGCAATGATGTCATATCCTATGTAAATGTGTATCTCATAACCTCAGTAGTAACTGTATAGCTACATAGCTGGTTTGGTTTACAATCCAGTGTGTTGATATAAAAATTAAAGTTTATTCAGAATCCATGTTCATATACAGTGATGTAACAAGATAATTATGTGTTTAGAAAATGACATAATTTGATATATTCACAGTTGCTTACTACTCTGGCGTTGCAGCTTTTTGATTAAAGTTTGCATGCAAGTTACTATCCAACTTATATCTCAATAACCATGCATGGTATTGACTTTAAAGTTTATAAATATGCTGAAGGGCATCAGGAAACAAGGTAGATAACTCTTGTCTGAATTTGAAACAAATTGTGGCATCTTTTTAACTTAGAAATTTGGTTAAAGTTTTGTCTGCAGTAGATCCGATGGTTAAAGTTTGGCGACAGGTTATATCTCAGAAGTCATTTACAGTATCGACTTGAAAGTTTATGAGTGTGTTCAGGATCATCAGAAAAACAAGGAGGATAATTCTTGGCTAAATTAATTACAAGTTATGGCCCTTTTCTAACTTAAATATTTTAGACTTAATAAACATATAAAGGGGTATCAGACTATCAAGGTATATCATTTTTGACTATTATTATATACAGGTTATGATGGGCAAGAATTGAAATAGATTTTATTTGATTTACCAACAAGGATTTTGAATCGTTGAGTGTCCTGTCTTGCGGAAAATTCTTGTTTCTACTTTGGGATCATCACATTATGACTGACAGATTTTAAAACAATCTATTTGAAAACATTAAAACTGCAGTATAAAAGAATGATTGAAAATATTTTTCCTTTATATTCATTACATATGTGATTAATATTGAATATTGTAGGGTGAGCATATCCTCTCTAAACTGCTTTGTAGTGTCACTGTTTATCTAACAAACATAAACAGAGATATTATATTCACTATATAGGAGAAATGTTACAACTGTGTACTGTGAAACTTCACAGACATCTGTTGTATTCAGAGTGTATTTTTCTTGGTTGTATATAATTATCATCTGTCACTTTCCATCAATACATTTAGTATAATATACAGACATTCTGATGGACACAGTAGATGGAGTTTCATTATGATGATGTTTAGGTCCAAGCCTTTAGATACCTCATTGGGCCACATTTTAACAAATTTGGGGTCCATGCTGAAACATGTTAAATTAGCATGTAATGTTATAAAGGATTGAAAAGTGACAGATCTATATACATCAAGACATACATCACCATTTCATCAGATAGATCAGGCTTGTGTTTCAGAAACAACTAATTGAGATTTTCCTTTACTTTAAATTTTGAAGACCAATAATTAACTCATTTACTGACCTAGAATGAAACTTTTTTTTACACATGACTGTTATAATTAGCATGCTCTTACTGAAGGAGATGATATTTACATTTCGTCAATATTTCAAAATGTGGTGAACCAGAACTTAAAGATATTGGAGTTAAGCATAATCTCAGTTTGAGGTGTTCCTTGAAACAGAGGTCACTTCATCTAAAGATAAAGCAGGACTATGTTGTTTATTAATAAACTTAATGTTTTTTTAGCTCGACTATTCGAAGAATATGAGAGCTATTGTAGTCACCCTGGCGTCGGCGTTGGCGTTGCAGCTTTTGGTTAAAGTTTTGTGTGCAAGTTACTATCAAACTTATATCTCAATAACCATTTATGGTATTGACTTGAAAGTTTATGAATATGTTCAGGGGCATCAGACAACCAAGGTAGGTAACTCTTGACTGAATTTAATATGAATTATGGCCCCTTTTTAACTTAGAAATTTTGGTTAAAGTTTTGCATGCAAGGTACTTTCATGCTAATATCTCAGTATCCAGGCATGGGATTGATTTGAAACATCTTTAATATGTTTAGGGGTATCATACTTTCATGGTAGATAACTCTTGATAGAATATGTTACAAGTTATTGCCCCTTTTTAACTTAGAAATTTTGGTTACAGTTTTTCATGCAAGGTACTTTCATGCTTATATCTCAGTATCCAGGCATGGGATTGATTTGAAATATCTTTGATATGTTTAAGAGTATCATACTATCAAGGTAGATAACTTTTGATGGAATATATTTCACGTTATGGCCCCTTTTTTAACTTAGAAATTTTGGTTAAAGTTTTGCATGCAAGCTACTATCCAGCTTATATCTCAGAAATTGCTTGTGGAATTGACTAGAAAGTTAAGGAGTGTCTTCAAGGGCATCAGAAAACAGGAGGATAACTTTTGGACTGATGCAAATTATGGCCCTTTTCTAACTTGGATTTTTGGTTTAAGTTTTGCATGCACAGTGTTATTGTGCTTAAGTCTCATTAACTAGGCATGGGATTGATTTTAGACATCATAAGTATATTAAGGGGTATCAGACTATCAAGGTATATCATTTTTGACTATTATTATGTACAGGGAATGTGAAGGGCAAGAATTTAAAAAGATTTCATTTGATTTACCAACAGGCATTTTGAATAGTCGAGCGGTGCTGTCCTCTGACAGCTCTTGTTTTTTTCTTGATATCTTATTTCTTAGTTATAGCCTGTAAATAAGACCAGTTGATAGACTTATGAGAATATGCATTATTAACTGAAATAAAGTTGTGTTTTGAGTGTATTAATGTCAACTCTAGTTGATGAATTCTTCAAGTAGAAAATTTGTCAGAGCTGCTGTAATAATGAAGAAATGATACAAGATATTCCTATAGTGTATTTCTCTTCATGTGTGTGATACTATATTCAATGCAACATTCCACAGTCTACTTCATTCATGCTCCAGTAACAGTGAGATATCCAATTGTTCATCCCATTTTAGATTCTGGTAGACACCACGGTAAACCATCCTCTGTAAATAGGTCAAAATTTGTGTCAAACCTTCAGTCAGACTATGTATATACATTGTTACCTATATATGTGGTATAATGATGTATGTTTATGTATATACAATGTATAAGCATAATGATATGTATCTGCATATTCATATGTGCAGACCAAATACCCAGTGAGGTACGAGGAGTCCATGAACACGGTGCTGGTACAGGAACTGATCCGCTTCAACCGGCTGATCCAGGTGGTGCGCACAAGTCTCCAAGATATCCGGAAAGCAATCAAGGGACTGGTGCTCATGTCTGCAGAGCTGGAGGACATGTTTGACAGCATGATGGTTGGCAAGGTAGGCATGGCCTCAACATGATCTGGGAGCCAGTGTATGGAAAAAGATAAGGTTACATCAGCTTCCTAACGACATACTTGAACTTAAGGAACATATGTGGTGTTTCACTTAATATCTTTAAGTCCATTTATTCAAAATCTTGATTTCAAAAATTCAGACTTGATTGAGAAACCACAAATATTAGATCTGAAATTACACTCGTTGGTCCCTGTCCAGTCCTGTCCCTTAACTATTATCTTTGAATATGCTATAAGTGGGAATATACATCACTTTCAGTGGTAGCTGTATAGATAAGTTTTTGAAACCAGGATAGACACAGTTGAGTATGCTATGGAGGTACTTAGGCATTTTAATGGAATAAATTATATTTTTTTTATTTTGATCCACATAATTATCTCACCTCTAACAGTCCTCATCTTGCTTCAGCATACTAAATAAGTGAAATATGATTTTGAGCTAGCCCAACAATGAAATCTCCACTCTTCCCTGGTTGACTATCTATTTCAGGTTTGTGTCTGCATTGTTTTTGTTTATTAGTACTGAATTCCTTTTTCAGCCAAGCCGATGCAATCACTATGATTGAAAGGGTACTGCACTTTGCATTGCATTTTTGTTATATGTTAATAGTTATATTGCTAATAATTGTTTTATGATTGCTAATAAATAATTGTTGGTTTGTGCTAATTTTTTATTGTGATTTATGCTTTGTTATGTAAATTACAGGTTGAAGTGAACTTGTAAGTTAAATGACAGTGTCTCTTTCTTGACCCTGTATATTGAGTGTTTGCCAGAGTTAATATATGCCTGTGTATGTATCGGTAATTTGATCAAACATTGTGTGAAGTATATTTTACCACAATCGTATTTGCTAGCATGATGTTTGGAGTTAGCTTTAGAATTGTCATAATATCTTATGATCTTGTCTCATGTCAGTAGTCATGTAACTTTGTTTAAGTATACTTAAACCATCTGTATACATATCAAGGACTTGGTTCATAGCTCTTGTAACTTATTCCTTTATCTGTAAGTAATGATAGGTTAGAGATGTAAAACAAGATGTTTGTTTTATAACATTTTCCAACAGGTAAATGCACTCGGTATAGACAGTCTTTATATTGTGGTAAAATGGCCAAAGATATCTATTTTTATATACAGTGGTCTCGCAATTCCTCAAGGTCGGGCAGGATCATCAAAAAAGCTGGAAGAATCGCTGTATTCAAGGAATCATTTAGATGTCAAAATTTAATGTTGACATTTGTTAATTCCTAAATACGTTTTGTTATCATTAACTATTTTTTTTTTACGTTTTGCCTATAGAGAAAATACCATGAGCATACTAATTAGCCTTTTGTATGGGAATAGAGTCTTAACCCTTTCCCTCATAGAGGAAACCATGAAAAGACCTATGCGAACAACATAAAACCAGATCAGCCTGCAAGTAACTCGCAGGCTGATCGGGTTTTATGCTGTTCGCTGCTCCTCAGTGGTCTGGAATTAAATTTGGTAAGGTTTAACTGTGGTTTTTTGCAGATCAGGCTTTATGTGGTACCTACTGAGTGTGTCAAAATGAGTCTATATGAGGGAAAGGGTTAAAAACTTTTTTTTAATTTATACCGACACTATTATGCTTTGATTTCTCACAAACAATCAAAATTGGTTCCTTTGATGACAGTTGATTAATCAGGAGGACCCATCACAGTTTGATCTGTAGATGTGAAAATACGCTTTACATGGTCATGTTGATATTATGAGTTGCTTACTTACTCTCTAGAAACAAAACAAATACAAAGCTATCTCGGTCAAGGTGTTAATCACAGTGACAGGTGGTCATGGGGCCTGCTTGCCAAGGCTGATAACGTCTTTGAGGAATTGCACAGAAATTATATAGGATACACTATCTAAGGACCAGGCACAGAGCTTGAGGAATCCAAAATCGCATGTTTGAAGAATCGCTCTAATATTTATAAAGAGTAAGAAGGGCTATATTCAATGAATCGCCACATTTAGGAATCGCCTGACCACAGTAATCATAAATTGTGATATGATAATTTAAGCTGATATCTAATGACATTCAGTTCATAGGGGAACAAATAAATGAAGATTTACCCAAATTTACTTTGAGTTTGAATACTGAAATAGAATCTCATCAAGAGGTACTGATGACTTACAAACAGTATAAAACCTGATCAGCCTTCAAGTTACCCACAGACTGATCAAGTGTTATTCTGTATATGTAGGCCATATTCCTGGTAGTGTTAATGAGACTGGGACTGTTTCCCTGCAGGTACCAGCCCTGTGGGCGGCCAAGTCCTACCCGTCCCTGAAGCCCCTGGGCAGCTACATCACGGACCTACTGGCCAGACTCCAGTTTTTCAAGGACTGGGTCTATTCAGGTAACACAGTATAACCTACTGTGATTTTTTCCCCCAAACATCTACTGCATATTTTAAGAGAATGATTTGTTTGACTGTTTCTAGAGATCTGACACTCTTTTTACACAAAACACATTTCACAATATTTAGTAAGACTTATCATGAAATAGAGAAAAAAAATCATTATTGAACAATACACAATGGCTACATTACACAATGGCTATTCCAGGGAGCCCAGTGGTCAAATGGATATCAGGATTCTACTTTACCCAGTCCTTCCTGACAGGGGTTCTCCAGAACTATGCTCGTCGATACAAGATACCCATAGACCATCTGGGTTTTGAGTTTGAAGTGATGGGACACGACTCCACTATGCCCAGCAAACCTGTAAGTTATAAAGCTTAAGGATAGCACAGTGGTTCTCTGTGAGGGTGTATAAAATATCATGTCAGAAGGTTGTGTTTTGAATCTTGGCACAACTTAATGGCTTGTATTGCAAAGAAACCATTAAGAGGGCATAAAAATAGCGCATTATAAAGTTGCAAAAAATATAAAAAAAATAAATCCAATTGAGATTTCATTTATAGCTGATTTTTTGCCAAGTTAGTTGTGTTTTCAATGACAGTTAAGTAATTGTAATATTTTTTTTATTTATATGCTTCAATGTTAGGTTGCTACTTTAGTATTTAAGTTAAATATGTAGCATTTATTATATGCAACATGCGCATATCTGTGGCCAGGCAAGGGGCATGCCCCTGCGAAACTTTTTTCTAGAATGTAGGTGCATTTTCCAGCATATTGGGGGCCAATAATTATGCATGTTTTAAATGCATTTTTGGACTTTTGAAATTACCATTTCTTAAAATGATGTGCAGGCTAAGGCCTAAAGTTCCAGTGTGCAGTTATATGATCCAAGTAGTTAATTTGTTAAGAGGTACTATCATTAACCATTCTGTTTTAATTTAGTCCAATGGTGCTTACATACGGGGACTGTTTATGGAGGGTGCTAGGTGGGACAGGAAGAAGAAGTGCATCATGGAATCCCATCCCAAGATCCTCTACGATGTAGTGCCAGTTGTATCCTTATAATTATTGATCATGTCATGATTATATTAGAGATATATTGGATGTATAGGACAGGCGCATAGCAGGACAGGAAACGATGTGCAAGCCGGTGAATTGCTAGGGAGGTTAAGGGACATATCCCCCCCCCTTAGAAAATTTTGATATTCTAGGATGCAAATGGTGATGTCTGGTACCTTTTTTTTTTAATGCTATAATTAAATGAAAAAATTTAAACAAAATTGTTTGTTAACATGGGATTTATTTTACTTTTCCTCAAATTACTGCTGTTAATTATTGATTTGAAGAAAAATAGAACTGGGGAAAATAATATGCAAGCCCAGGCTTTTTGGTATAAAGGCAGGTATGCACCTGTAAGAGACTGCAGAGAGATAAATGTGAGAGATGATTATATAGACTTGACATGCATATGTGTGTGAATTTTCTCTTCAAATGCTATTAGTATTTCCAAGTTCATTTATAGCCAGTTTGATGCTGTGTAGAGATGAAATTGTGTTACCAGATATCAATAGCATATTGAATGCTGTCTTTTGGTACAGGCAGGATGCTAAATACAGGTGGTAACTCATTTGACTGTGGAATTGGAGGTCATGGGTTTGAACCCCATTGGGGTAAGGATTGTTCATGATCTTTGCAGGTTCTAAGTACTGGTCTAACCCAGGAACAGTTGAGAGGGATAACATAAGTTGTTATAACTTATTTCCAAATTGACATAAAATTAAATTAATTGAGCTTAAAAAATGAATTTGATAAAATTTCAATATTAGAAATAAAATTTTCTTTTCGTTTTCCAGTATAACTTTCCTTTCCTTAACTCAGTATTTAAGATTTGGTTGAAACCAGGAAAGACTGTGGACTTTGAGGTGAAGTCAGAATACAACTGCCCAGGTATGATATATAACTACTGCCATTCAGACATTTACATGTTTGTATAATTCTAATGCCATATATTCAAAGGTGAGAAAAAAGGAACAAAAACTTTATATTATTTTCTTTTAGTCAGGGGCTACAACTCTGCTGTGAGACTAGGGCTGAAATAAGTCCCTTTTATTTTACCTGAATAACTGTCTTACCCTTACTCACAGATACCCAAGTGCCTAAAAACGCTGTCTGTAATAATTAACCATTGAAGTAGTATCCATCCATCCTGAAAGATAATTCCTTGACAGAGTGTAGAATTACGTAAAAGGATATCATCACAAATTGGCCATTAATGTGTATATTTGTTATAAAGAAAAGAAGTACATAAGGTATCATGATAAAAAAGGCTGACATGAGGTAAAGGGTAATTAGTTACCAGCAATTTTCTACCCAACGTGTGGCTATCTGGGTACTAGATTCAGTCCCGTGTGACACAATGAACTCTATATGCACAACTTCCCAAATTGATGAATACTCCTGTAACGTTTCAAAGTTACGATGTATATATAAACAGTATATGATTTCTAGCCACTTAGGGAAGTAACATATATCTGCGTGAATTCCTTTAATGGTTGAAGTTGTATATTTACATTGACAGTGTACAAGACAAGTGCTAGACGTGGCATACTGTCCACAACCGGTCACTCCACCAACTACGTCATGCAGCTCAAACTTAGGACCAACGACCCAGAAAACCACTGGATCAATAGGGGTGTGGCATGCCTGTGTCAGCTGGACAACTAGACACCCAAATTCCCCATCCCTCATGGGCAGGTTTTATTGTAATAATTTCATGACAAACTCTGTATCAACCAGTATTAGGCCAGGTGGTCAGTAACTGACTATGCTATATGTATCTGGTGATGTCATATGATGTTCAACAACAGTTGACCGATACTTCCTAGAATGACACAGAAATATCTGTCATCTTTTTAATGATTATTCAAGACAAACTATTTCCATTTTTGTTCATTGAGGTTCAGATTATATAATCTAATTATTCAAAATTGGGAAAAAAAAAAAAAAAAAGACTTCATTTGTTAAAAGTAGAAAACAATCTTTAACTACCATAGATAATAACAATAGCTTATTGACAGTTAAGAATAGATTTACTGATATCAGAACTATCAGTAATCATAAAGGCTGTTGCTTCATCAAGACTTCCAGTTAAAACAGCCCTTCTGACAGGTATTCCTCTCCATGATGAGTGGAGTGCCACTATGGCCAAGTGGTTATAGTGACTGACTTAATATCTCTTAGCACCCAAACAACTGCAGGCTCTAGACCCAGTCTGGTTATTTGAGTGTTTCATATGATGAAGCCCTCCAAGTCTGCGGTGCAGTAAAAGATAAGATAATCTTTTATTATAGTGACATGTGTTATGCAGTAGTGACATGACTTGTGTTATATAGTATGCATTACTTCAAGAAGAAACCAATTTACATGTATTAGATATAAATACCCATTCCAACCTGCCTACAAGTCACCTTGACAAAAATGTAATCTAATTATTTATGATATAAAAAACTAAATCAGATTTATGTTTCTCAAGTTTGCTCTTATGCATATAATAAAAAGAAAAAAAAAGTTATTATATATGCTAGTGAAATAATTTAAAACAGTTTTTGTTATTACGGTGGAATTTTTTGTGCATTTACATACATCGAAACCTTCATCTTGTGTAAACTGTTTGATTGTGGTACAAAATATTTTGTCTGGACATCAGTGCCTGTGTTACATTTTATATTATAATTCTCTAGTTGTCTGGGTGCGTCTATGCACCCAGGTGTCTTCCTCCACCTGTAGTTAGCTTGATGTCATTATATGACTGAAATACTGTTGTGGTATAAACTTCAAAACAACGACTTATTGATCAAGATTGTTGGACGTACTGGTAAATCACTCAACTGAATAAGTTAGAACACAACATTCTCAGTGTTTTATTCTTTGAGTATTTGAAATATGGATTGCTTGTACCAAAATATTTAGTACTATGATAATACATGTAAAACATCGACTTTTGTTGTGTCAGTCAGTGTTGCTGTGATATTGAACATTACCGACAAGTGATTTTTTGTTTGTGTGTGTAATCTGACAGAATATAACCTTATGATGCTAATATGTTTTATAATGGAAAAAACTTGTATTTCATTACATGTTTTTGGTGCAACGATTGTGTGATGCTTGTCTATTAATACAGGGAAAGTCATATGAAATGATGCTTCACTGACTTACATGGACCATTTTTAGCTTGTCTGTTTCAAGGAAAAGGTCAAGCTATTATGATCGCTGGGTCTTTGTCGTTGCTGTGCAAAAACTTTAATGTAGCCCATTACTCAAATACTTTTAAAGGTATCAACACAAAACTTTGAATACTTTATAGTCATGACAAAGTGCAGTTGTAAGACAAGGGGCATAATTCTGAAAGTTATATTCCCCCTTTTTAAATTTTGGTCAAAATTGCTTATTTAGTAGAATTATTTGAAAACTATGAAAGGTATCAACACAAAACTCTGAATACTTTATAATCATGACAAGGCGCAGATGCAAGACAAGGGGCTTCTGAAAGCAATATTTTTGGAGTTATGCCCCTTTTTAACTTTTTTTTTTTTTTTTTTAAATTGCTTTTAATTTTTAAAATAAAATACTCTTTTTGGCTTTTAAAAGCAATTACATTTCTTCTACACTATGTAATATATTTTTTTTTCTTTTTCATATTTATTAAACAGTTACTCTTTATTCTTATGGTAGTCAAACTTCAAATATGGCCCCCTGTTGTCAACATGTAAAACAGACGAGCGTTGGTGCCGCTGTGTGGAGCTCTAGTAACACTTATTATATTTTTTATTGTTGAAATGATTATAAATTCAGATTGGTAAATGTATCAATGCATTTGTTTCCAATTTTTCTTTTCCATAATTATACTAAGTTTCAGTAAGCAAGCATTTATTTATTATTGTAAATAAAAAGAAGGAGCGTCTTCCTTGTTTACAAGTACCGGTAATGTCATTCTTGGCCAAAGGCATGATTTTGCTAATAAAATCAAATTGTATATAATGTTTGTATTTATGTATATTTTAAACAATGTATAATGTATCAAATTTCATTGAAAAATGCAGCTGAAGGCAACTTCTTTATGTATTATTAAATAGCTCTTGCATATAATTTCTACTAATGACCTCATACCATTACAACTGGACTGGGGGAGGGTTTACTTGGAATCACACTCACCTGTCAGGGTGGGGGTAACAGTTCGTTATTTTTAATTAAGTTTCGACATTTTTTAAAAATAATTTTCGACAGTTTAATATGAATATATCTGTCTCTGTGTGGATATATATATAAAGTAACAATCTGACTGATTCTAAAAACAGTGCATGTATAATGTCACTTGAATCCTATACTTTCTGATCCCGGGACTACCTGAGATGATGTGTGTGTTCTCAGAACTACAAGAGATGATGTGTGTGTTCTCAGGACTACCTGAGATGATGTGTGTGTTCTCAGAACTACAAGAGATGATGTGTGTGTTCTCAGGACTACCTGAGATGATGTGTGATCCCAGGACTACCTGAGATGATGTGTGTGTTCTCAGAACTACAAGAGATCCCCGAACTACCTGAGATGGCATGTGTGAGCCCAGGACTACCTGAGGCAAATGTTTGAACAAAACACACACTATGCCTACCTTTTTTGCTTTTATAGCAGAGCGTCTTTAACTTTTAAATAAGTACATGAAAACACACTGTTCCTATTCAAATTCTAAATCAATATTTCTTAATAATGTGCTTTATTTGATTAAATGTCACTTTCAATAAGAGACTATAAACAAGGTAGTTTGATATTTCAATTGACACCAAAATTATACTAACTAGAGATGAAAATGTCTGTAATTTGTGACATGTCTGTGCACTTTATTTATAGTAAATAAAATCTTATCATGTCTATATTTACAGTTCATCTCATTTTGTGTCACCTGCTGTAAATAGAGGCGACATATTGTCTGCACACTTTTTTTTCAGTCACGCTGGTCTCTTTGTCATGTAAAACTTATTAATATATCATTAGTAGTTTTAAACATATATTTAAAATGAAAATGCCTTTATTAAAAAACTTAACTTATAATAATGAAAAAAGTATAGTATACACTGTGGTTTTTTGTATTTGATGAGGGTAAGTAATATAAATTGTTAATTATGTTTTTTAGCCTCATTAACTGTCAGTTTTATTTTGCAATGTATGTTTGTCATTTAATCATGGAGTCTTAATCTACAAACCTTACACAGAGAACTTATGAAAAATATAATAACTCAAAAACAAATATAGTTAAAACTCAGGCAGCTCTAGTTTTGGTCTTCCTAATATTTTAATAAAAAAAATGAGAGGAGCATAATGTTAAAAAAATTCTTGGAAGTACAATATTTCAACATTATTATATTTTCTTTTGAATATGTAACCACTATGACAAATTTTGATTAGATCTGTGGTTATTTTTTTTTTAAGTTAGTATTATAATTTAAATATTTTTTTATTCTTTATTACATTAGGTAAAAATTAATGTTATACAGAAGGTATTTTTTGTGTTTTATAGCTCTATTTTTGTGATTTTTAGCTTTAAATGTTAATTATTTTCTGTTAAAGCTTTGCAATATTAATGTGTTTGTTACCTGTGATAGAAGCCTTGTACTCTATAGGCAGTATGTTGAGACTTTTATTTTGTTTTTTCTGTGATAAATATTCTACTTACTTTACGCATCAATTAAGATAATGTCCTCAATTTCTTGTTTCTGATCGTTTATCTTTTTTAAATAAAAGTAGTTTTGAATGTGAATTTCATGTTTTTTCTTTGATTCCATACAACACTGACTTTTGTTTTTGCATTTACCAAGAAGTCAGCCCATTTAACCTGGTTGCATTAGAATGTTTTTTTTTTTAATAAATCAAAAGTGCTATAGCAGCTGTATGTCTGAAGAGACTAAGTCCCCAAAAAGCCGAGGGTTTAGAGAGTCCGTTTGGGGAGCGTGTGGTCACGGGTTTGGACTGCAGCATGTCAGTCTTGGCGCACTACATATATACAAGGTAGCTCTGGGACTGGTTGCTAAGGTGTACAATAATATGACACGGTGTGATATCATGCCATTGTCTACTGTGTTGATGCATAGTATGCAGTCTCCAAACGACTGAAAAATGGTCCAGCAAATAAAACAAAACATAACGTCCATTTAGGTCAGCTCATCAGGCTTCTTTTTATAAATACTGATGAGCCCTTCTGGCTTTCAATGGGCGAATTATTAAGTTAACTTGATCTATTTTGAAAAATAAAAGTGTGAAGATCCACCAACTTCCCTTAGCGTGAATGTCATTTGAAGAAAATTGTTGCTGCGCACACGTCCTAGATGAATATCTTAAAAGAACAATTTTATACAATGGTCAAACTTTCCAAGACACTAAAGCAGGTGTCACTTTAAAAAAAGAAGGTTTCGAACCCAACTCAACTATACGCTTAAATCGTGATATTTTCCTCTTTAATTAATTCATGGCCAGACACAATTACATTGCGATTTTTACGACGTGGTCTAAAGAGGACTGACATTGCAAGAGTCAGAAACCTAAATTAACACCTTTATTAACTTTTTGTATATTTTAGCATTAAATATACAAAACCTTCAGTTCTGATAAATAAAAGCAATTGTCTGAAGAACAAGAATGCTCTCCTGAGAAGATATCCAGGCAATTGCTTTTATACATCACATCATTCAGCAAGGATATTTTCACCCCCAAAATTTGTTGTGTACGGTCAACCCCACCGCATACTGAAAATATATGTATTAAACATATGTTTGGGTACACAAGAAATAGCAGCAAATGTATCCCCCATGGTAAAGATTTCTTAGAAGTTGCCTGTCAGATCAACTCGATCATGCCCGATCGCCCAAATTTCCATATCCCAAAGTTTTGTTTTACGATACATTTCAATATTTTGGTTTCATCTTTTTATCTATTGCAATGTAGTACTAAGAAGATATATTTAAATATTTTTGATAAACAAAGATTTCAGCGTGTTGTCGTTAGATGTTAGCACGAACGAACGAAATAGCATTGGTCTTTAGTTGTTGTAGTTGTTAAAATTGTACACATTTAATATGAGTGTGTGTTTTATTTTGAAAATAAATTCTTAAAAACGTGAATAAAATGAGTAAAAATATGCTAAAAATATTTTGATGAATAATGCGTGTTCAATGTATGACCATGAACAGAACAAATATTTGCTTATGTCTAAGTATTCCCTCTTAATGCAATGTGGAGCAAACGGCCCAGTTTGTGTCCTGGAAATAAAATCAATCTGTGTAATATAATCTTTTTTAGCTCACCTGAGCACAACGTGCTCATGGTGAGCTTTTGTGATCGCCTTTTGTCCGGCGTCCGGCGTCCGTCCGTCCGTCCGTCCGTGCGTGCGTGCGTCTTGCGTCAACTTTTCCTTTAAACAACTTCTCCTCCTAAACCACTGGATGGAATTTGACCAAACTTCACAGGAATCATCCTTATCATGACCTCTATCAAAGTTGTTCAAATTATTATGATTGGGTGAATAAGTAGGTCACAGGAGCTAAAAATAGATTTTAAAAATGAAAATTTAAAATATCTTCTTCTCCGAAAGCACGAGGCCTAGCCTTTTGATTTTTGGTATGTAGCATGATCTTATGACTCTCTGCCAAGATTGTACAAATTATGACCCTGGGGTCAAAATTGGCCCGGCCCCAGGGGTCACTTGATTTAACATAGGCTAATACAGGAAAAACTTGAAAAAATCTTCTTCTCCGAAACCACAAGGCCTAGCCTTTTGATTTTTGGTATGTAGCATGATCTTATGACTCTCTACCAAGATTGTTCAAATTATGACCCTGGGGTCAAAATTGGCCCCGCCCCAGGGGTCACTTGATTTAACATAGGCTAGTATAGAAAACAAGAGGCCCATGATGGCCCTAAATCGCTCACCTGAGATAAATAGGTTGACCCAAGGAACATCTGTACCAATTTATTTTAAAATCTGGCCAGCAGTTTTGAAGAAGATGATTTTTAAAGTTTTCATTTTTTTTTTCTTTTTGTTGCCATGGCAACCAGAGTTCTACATGGATCAAGTTTATTTTAGCAGCTTTTGTGAAGGTTGACCCAAGGATCATCCCTGCCAAGTTTAATCTAAATCTGTCCAGTGGTTTCAGAGGAGATGTTGTTTAAAGGTTTCTCTATGTACATATAAGGCAAATATACCCCGCCCCTGGCGGCCATGTTTTTTTACGGATCAGAATAATTTTAGCAACTTTGGTAGAGGTTGGCCCAAGGAATATCTGTACCAATTTATTTTAAAATCTGGCCAGTATTGAAGAAGATGACTTTTAAAGTTTTCTTTTTTTCTTGTTTTTTTGTTGCCATGGCAACCAGAGTTCTACATGGATCAAGTTTATTTTAGCAACTTTTGTGAAGGTTGACCCAAGGATCATCCCTGCCAATTTGAATCAAATTCTGTCCAGTGGTTTCAGAGGAGATGTTGTTTAAAGGTTTCTCTATATACATATAAGGCAAATAAGCCCCGCCCCTGGCGGCCATGTTTTTTTACAGATCGGAATAATTTTAGCAACTTTGGTAGAGGTTGACCCAAGGAACATCTGTACCAATTTATTTTAAAATCTGGCCAGTAGTTTTGAAGAAGATGATTTTTAAAGTTTTTATTTTTTTTTCCTTTTTGTTGCCATGGCAACCAGAGTTCTACATGGATCAAGTTTATTTTAGCAACTTTTGTGAAGGTTGACCCAAGGATCATCCCTGCCAATTTTAATCAAATTCTGTCCAGTGGTTTCAGAGGAGATGTTGTTTAAAGGTTTCTCTATATACATATAAGACAAATAAGCCCCGCCCCTGGCGGCCATGTTTTTTTACGGATCGGAATAATTTTAGCAACTTTGGTAGAGGTTGACCCAAGGAACATCTGTACCAATTTATTTTAAAATCTGGCCAGTAGTTTTGAAGAAGATGATTTTTAAAGTTTTCATTTTTTTCCCCTTTTTGTTGCCATGGCAACCAGAGTTCTACATGGATCAAGTTTATTTTAGCAACTTTTGTGAAGGTTGACCCAAGGATCATCCCTGCCAAGTTTAATCAAATTCTGTCCAGTGGTTTCAGAGGAGATGTTGTTTAAAGGTTTCTCTATATACATATAAGGCAAATAAGCCCCGCCCCTGGCGGCCATGTTTTTTTACGGATCCAAATAATTTGAACAATCTTGGTAGACACTTACCAAAGGAACATCTGTGCCAAAACATTTTGAAATTCAGTTGGTTGTTTTGGAGAAGAAGACATTTTAAGTTTTTTCTTTCCGTTGCCATGGCAACCAGAATTCCAAATGGAATTCAATTCTTTGAACAACTTTGAAAGGGGACCACCCAAGGAACATCCCTGTAAAGTTTTATCAAAATTGACCAAGCGGTTAAGGAGGAGATGTCGTTTGAAGCAAAATGTTGACGGACGACGGACGGACGGACGGACGACGGACGAAGACCGGTCACAATAGCTCACCTTGAGCCTCTGGCTCAGGTGAGCTAAAAACTTGAAAAATCTTCTTCTCAGAAACCACAAAGCATGGAGTTTAAATATTTGGTATGTAGCATGATCTTATGACTCTCTACCAAGATTGTTCAAATTATGACCCTGGGGTCAAAATTGGCCCAGCCCCAGGGGTCACTTGATTTAACATAGGCTAATATAGAAAAAAACTTGAAAAATCTTCTTCTCAGAAACCACAAGGCCTCGAGTTTAGATATTTGGTATGTAGCATGGTCTTAAGACTCTCTACTAAGATTGTTAAAATTATGACCCTGGGGTCAAAATTGGCCCCGCCCCAGGGGTCACTTGATTTAACATAGGCTGATATAGGAAAAAAACTTGAAAAATCTTCTTCTCAGAAACCACAAGGCCTCGAGTTTAGATATTTGGTGTGTAGCATTGTCTAGTTGATCTCTACCAAGTTTGTTCAAACCATGACCCTGGGGTCAAAATTGGCCCCGCCCCAGGGGTCACTTGATTTAACATAGGCTAATAGAAAAAAAACTTGAAAAATCTTCTTCTCAGAAACCACAAGGCCTGGAGTTTAGATATTTGGTATGTAGCATGGTCATTTGATTCTCTACCAAGATTGTTAAAATTATGACCCTGGGGTCAAAATTGGCCCCGCCCCAGGGGTCACTTTATTTAACATAGGCTGATATAGGAAAAAAACTTGAAAAATCTTCTTCTCAGAAACCACAAGGCATAGAGTTAAGATATTTGGTGTGTAGCATTGTCTAGTTGATCTCTACCAAGTTTGTTCAAATCATGACCCTGGGGTCAAAATTGGCCCCGCTCCAGGGATCACTTGATTTTACAAAGACTTATATTGGAAAAAAACCTAGAAAAATCTTCAAGGTCTGGAGTTTATATATTTGGTATGTAACATGGGCTAATAGACTTCTACCAAGTAGAGTGTGGTAGTGTGTAGCATTGTCTAGTCGATTCTTACCAACTTTGTTCAAATCATGACCGTGGGGTCAAAGTTGGCTCTGCCCCAGGGGTCACTTGATTTTACATAGCCTAATGATACCAGGTGAGCGATCCAGGGCCATCATGGCCCTCTTGTTTTAAATATATATCGAATCGTACAGTAGCATTAAAGGGGCATAGAAGATATTTTTTATCGCTTGCGCTGGTGATAACTATCCTTACCACGTCCGGTCTCGATAACTACTGCATGCGAAGTTTCAGAGTGCAGATCTTTCTGCATGATTGTCAAATGGCAAATAACAATTTTACCTACCGCCGTAAACATAAAAAAACATCCGGTAAAAACATAGTTAACCTTGGTAGTTGACGCAAAGTTAGCTAAACACAAGCTATTTATAGTAACAGTCTCCTTTACAGTGCCCGAGATCAAACATACTGAACTTTTTTTTTTCGCTTATTTTACATTTCTACATTTCTGTCGCTTTTTTTTTTCTAGCTAGTATAATATATCTCCTAATTTAGCGACAAAAACGTTTCCTGGCATTATTTCAAAATTACAAAACAATTAAAACTTGCCAGCATTATTGTATCAAATGTAGTATATCACTTACACTTTCTTTAACTTTCATATCTTTGTTTTTTACTTGCGCCGAATATTTTTTAAAGATATTTCTTGATTTAAATGTCCGGCTGCACCTATGTATTTTGTTTTGTGAATATTTTTAAAAACTTCTACAAGTTCTAGTTACTGCAATATATTGATTTTCACCCACTTTGTAGTTAAAGGGACAACCTTTATTATTAAATTTGTTTATTGGGTTTAACGTCCCTTTAACGAAAATATTTCAGTCATTTGGAGACTTTGTCTACATGAAACATATATAGTGCTGCCACACTATAGTATCACGCCGTAGACATGTGGCATGATACTACACCCAGTCACATTGTCCTGCAACTACCCTTATATGCTGAGCGCCAAGCAGTACCATTTTTTACGACTTAGGTTGTCGCGGCCGGGGATGGAACCCACAACCTCCCGGTTTCCGGGGCGGACGCTCAAACTATTCGGCTACCGGAACCGGTTTTATTATTAATGATGAATTTAAAAGGTTTACTTGAGAATTTCAGCGACAGTTGTTTGAGAACTTAATAATCTCAAAGTATTTCCCTTTTATAGTCGTACATTATAACAATAGATATATGACGTCAACGTCAATACACCTGACAGAAAATGCAACTATTTGCGTATTTCCGACGACATTGTCGGTGCTCGTTAATGTTCGGGTTCTGCCGATAACAGGCGCAGCTGACAGGAAAACGTCGGAAATTGGCGGAAACGTACGAGAAATGACATTTAAGGGTGAATTATGTGAACATAGCAACCACTTAACACAGCACTTTTGAACTCTACATTATAGACCACGGTAGTTATAAACGAATATAATCACTTGATTAGGCGGATGCTAAAATAGATTTGAAGGCGCGTGGACCACTAAATTACTATTAGCTTAGTTCATGGTTGTCTCTAGCAACACTACATTGAACGTAGTGCATTTAATTTCCTATGAAAGCCTGAAGACTTATGAACAAGTTTAATGATCTTACAGGTCAGACACAAGATGGACCGACCGTAAATTTTGACTCACCGTCCTCCTGTTTGTGATGACTTTGAGAAAAAAAAAGAGCCGAAGAATAACCCGATGAGCTCTCGAGGTTTTTAATAAAATTTAAAAGAGAAAGTATCATTTTCATAAATAAACCTAACATGATAGACACTTTCAATATCAGAACATCATGATTCACAAAAACGACAAAAAGCATATTCAAAGAGAGAGAGAAAGAGAAAGAGAGAATGCCTATCTTTCAACCATGTTGCTTTTAAGGGCATGTAACGGACTCACAAGAGTACAACATTTAGTCATTTTGCCGTACAAACGGACTACCACAATTCGACGATATTATCTCCCTAGCTGTCAAGTTAACTAGCATGAAGGATATTAACACGTTCATGCAAATCTATCTCGAGTAAGTAACTAACTCTTTATATTTCTTTCTACATCAGAATAACTCTTGTTTTGTCGAACTGAAATCGCTTTAAATTGATCAGGGGTTACTATTATCTGAAGTAAATAAAACATGTACTTCTTGTTCAGATTAAATTGTATTACTACAATAGTATTTCATGTTATACTATAATACTTCAATGTACATCAAGACAAATCAAGACATCGTGCACCTAAGCGCTGGTACATAGACTGGTTTACTTGTTAATATGTTTGGTAAATTGTCCGGCTGTAATACAACGTCAATGGGAAAACAGACGAATTCTGCCATTTTCTAAAAATAGCCTTTCATAAAGAGTGGACCTGGGCCTTCACTCCAGTGCGGCGGCAAGGTTTCCTGCACACTAGGCCTTGCTGTAACCCTATCATAGTAAGCCTTAAGTGCCGGAAAATCCGCCAGTGTGGCACCCTGCCGGACAATGGTGGCCAGGAATGGGTAGAAGAAGACGTCTGCCATAGTGAACTGATTCCCTACAAGATATTCATCTTTGGTTAGGCACTCTTCCCAGAACTTCAATTCTTCTTTGGCTTTGGCCACATTTTTCTGCAGCAATTCCTCATCCCACGTATCTTTCTTGTTTAACATCTTGTAGTAAACAATGGGGGTCATGACGTTATTCTGGATGTTGGCAGTCTCGAACATCCGCTGCAGCACCTGGCTTTCGGCAAAGTCGTCTTTTGGCATGAGGGTGTTAGGGATGTCACTAAATTTCTTTTCCAGGTACAAACAGATGGCACCTGACTCGTTGATCACTGTCTTGCCGTCATTAAATGTCGGTACCTGAAAAATATGAAAGGGCATTTTTCAAAGCTGCATTGAGGCAATTTGTTGGTTTCTGAAAGAGAAATGTAAATTTACATATTCTCTTTTTGAAAATAGGGATAAATGGATGTAAGCTTCACAAAATCTTCCATGGAAATGGTGTATATTTTCATCTACCTGTAATTTTATTGCATGCTATTTCTTCATTTACACATTTAATTTTGATAAATAATTCAGTTTCCCCAATAAAATACATATGTGTATGGCTTTGATGTGGAATGTGAAATTTCCTGATTGTTTAGGTTTTCCCAAATGATTAGTGGTGATAAGATTTCCAAATACAACAATCATGATTTAACATTTTCAATTTACCGAATAAATATTATCAACAAAAATTTCAAATTCAACATCCTGCACATAATGTTCACATTGCCACCATGCTTTACAATCTGGATTGTTAAATATGGCGAGACATTGCCGTGTATTTAATGATACATTTATTACATACTCAATGTGGAAATACTATAATCAGACTAGTTGAAATCTATCATAATATTAACATTTCAGTGACATAACAATCATAACAAATTAGTTTGACTATAACTGAAGTAAATAGAGAAGGAGGATATAAGGCACGAAATGTCCTATAGCTATCAGCTGTGATGTTCTATAACATAACATGCTCGACATTCCTGGGAACAGTTAGATAAAAACATCAACAACAAAACATGTCCCCTCGAGACTAAAGATCTGAAAACTTCTGTTGTAAATAATCTAACCGTGTAAACCCGTGACAGACAGGGAAAAAAACTGATTAGGAATTGGATTTTTGTTTGAGCCTCATATAATTTGAAGAAGAAAATCATTTCAACTAATTAAGACCCGTGGAGCATCCATATTTTTGTTCGTCTCCTCTTTTATATCAGTGGCCGTTCACAGGCGTCTGTCTTCCCTCACCCAAGATTGTCATCTTCCCAACCCAAGAAAATGGTACCTTTAACCCCCAAATATTGATACTGAGGCCAGAAAAATGCCCTTTGAAACAGTCAAGTGAAGCTTTCGAACATGAGCATTTTTTTTCGAAGCAGTCGTTTAGCTTTACTTTTGACCTGTTTAAAGATGCTGGCGTAAGTTATGGCCAAATAAATACCTGGTAGAAAATGTATATACTGAGGAGAAAAAGGTTACGCACAAATGTTTGTTAACATGACAACTATTCACAAAATTTCAATGAAGTTTATCAAAGTATTTCTCTTAGATGCACATGGAGACTTCTTTCGGGCCGATCGTGATAAATATCTTCAATTCTTCACAATTGAAGAGTAGCTTTTGTAAGGCGGTTTTACTCCCCCTTCATTACAATGATTTTTACTCAACCGATTGTAGTGGAGTAGATGCCTTATCTATGCTTACTGAGATGCCTTGTATGAAACGTTTCACAGATAATAATTCATAGTACCGCGTAACCGTTATACTTCATACATAATTTCAATCCAATCAACGCCTCGACAGATTTATCTAGTATTTAGTTGTGTGTGACGTAGTCACTCACAACTATAGTACCTACATTCTGAGCATCCGTTTCTTTTAAATGAAAACCGAATAACCTCTCAATTTTGTATGAATGATCAAACGATTGAAAAAAAATTCTACAATACATGTATGCTGAGATTCAGCTAAAGTG
>CM037795.1:38222612-38272612 GCA_021229015.1 Solen grandis | reverse complement strand
TGTCTTAATAATGGCATTTACAGTTATCATTCCATAACAAAATTCTGTTAACTTATTAATATATACCTATATATAGTTCTTTAATTACTTTTGATTAAACTCTTGTGAAAATCTATCAACATGAAGAATGCCAGGTTCAAGTGCACAAGTGAAGGAACGAATACTGAGGGTTTTTAAGTTTGAACCAAATCATTTGCCTTAAACCAAGGAAATTTGAGAACCATGCATTATTGTCACACCTTGAGAATGAAAAATGAAAATTATACCAAGTGAACTATCCAATACAAACAGAGCTGCAAATAAAAAAAAAGATACCATGTGATGATTAAAATATCATTGGAATTTTAAAAAAAGGGGTTTTAAACATTTTATTTCTCTCTACCTGCACACAGTGTTTTCATTCTTTACTTTAACAAGTGCACAAATATACCCTATACCTTTTATGGTAATTAAATATTTCTACTCACAATTTATCTCTTAACACTTAAAACTGAATGACAAGGGCTATATTTCTTTTTTTATTTTTGAACACAATCAAGAGTACATTTATAACAATATAGGGTTGTATTCCTTCCTCCCTGACACAGATAAATGGCTCTTACCTAGCGATTCAATGCAAGCTATGGTAATATGGTGATTGAATTATTTAG
Organism: Solen grandis; assembly: GCA_021229015.1. Taxonomy (NCBI): domain Eukaryota; kingdom Metazoa; phylum Mollusca; class Bivalvia; order Adapedonta; family Solenidae; genus Solen; species Solen grandis. The sequence continues at coordinate 38,271,962 of CM037795.1, read as the reverse complement.
GTAATCAATTATTCAAGGACTTAGCAGGTCAGCCTAACCAAAGACAAATTCTAGAATCTGAAAACATCACATTTCTGACTTACCATAATTACATGGAAGAAAACTTAAGTGTTAGAAATGTGTACTCTTAATTGGTTGTTATTTTCTATATTTATTTCAAAGATTATTTATAGTTCTGAATACTCAACCCTTCTTAAAAAAAAACTTTTCAATGAACAAACCCCTATTAAAATGAATAAGTGCTTTTCAATTATCTACAGCCCCCATAATTCAAACCAAACAATTATCAAAGTTTGTCTAATTTTCACAATGGTTTATTATACAAATTCTTTCCGATTGTTCTCCTGTGTTTTCCGACCTACGGATAACCAGCACAGTCGTACGCAATTTCATTTACAGAATAGTTGGTCTGTCATCTATTCACTTTATTAGCAATCCATTGACAGGGTAAATAAAAACTCAAGACAAGCTTAAAGGGAAATTTTTTATTGACATTGGCATAACAGTCCCCTCTTCTTATCTGGCCAATTTAACAACATACGCTGGTCTTTATTTATCCAATGGACAGTACTTGAGGAACATTAATGTCACCCATAACTATCTCAGTGGTTTCCTTTTCACCACTCGGGGAATTCACACAAACATAAATACTTTTATGAGCAGATCCCATTATGCACAACAAAAGGAGCTAGTTCCCATATTCATGTCTGCTTATTCAATGTTGGTGGATTAACATTTTATTTTCTTACCGCTTATGCCATATTTAGGAAGGGAGTCTAATTTGGGTCCAATACTCAAACGCCTATATTTGTCTAATTCTAAAGGCTGTGAAATGAACACAGCAAAGATGAAAAGTTATGACGACCAGACCAAGATAAGATTTACATAGGTAATAGCGCAAGAGCAATTACCTATTGAATAGTGAAAGTAAAAGAACTGAACATGTAAAGTACTCCAAGCGCTCTTCATACCAATTCATTATTTCTTCAAATAATGGATCTATAATACACAAAGACCTACAAAGAGAACATGTTCCCTTTGAAGACATTGACTCTCACCAAGTCTATCAATTTTGAATCATAAAAATGAAATGGAAATGTTTCAAAGTCATGAAGTGTATGATCAAAAAGAAATACTTATTTAACATGAAATGCAATTTCTAAGTGAAAATAAAACACCAAATTTACTTGAATGGACTTAAATACACTGGCAGTATGAAACCCCATGTTTTGGGGATATACAGTCAAAAGAAATATTATAGGACTGCATTAAATTAGCTTTAGGAGTGATCACTGGTTTATAACATGAGCTTTAGAAAATGTTTCAAAACCTGAGCCCTGAGGTAATTATGGCTAGAAATTAATAATATGGTATAATACTATCTGATGAAATACAAAGCCCAAGAGAGAGGCATAATTAAAATTGGACCCAGTCTGGGACAATAATAAGTAAATACACCATAATTTATTATGTACCAAAGGCAATTTTTAGTACATAGGAGATTTTTTACTGATTATATAACTTGTCATCACAGATATACATCAGAAAAATAGTCAAAGAAAACCATTCTTTTTCCTTCTCATTCAACTCTATTTACTGAAAATATGCATTATGAGTTCAATTATCTAATTATTAAGATTTCAATCCTTAAATTTCGAACTTTATAGATATCAACTAGTAATTATTGATGAAATTGAAGATATACATGTTTCATAAGGTATGATACAAAAACAAAACATTTCTTCCCAGATAAATAAAAGTGCTTGACTCAAAGCAAGATGATCAATATAATCACACTGACAAAATAATTAACATCTAAAAGTGCAGGTCCACAATTTCATATCAAGCAAGGTTGTGTATTATTAGATTACATTAATACCCGATTTACTGGACTGAAATGGAATTCTGAATTCTGATTCATTCCACTGTAATGCCTCTAAAGCCTGTGTAAACACATGCAACAATTGGAGCACTAGTCATTTGTTTCCAGCCTACGCTCATAAAATCAAGCTTGCTTTTCACAGTAAAAAAGGAAAATAAAAGAAAAACAGCAAGAGAGAGATAGATTGCCCCACACTCTTTGGACATAAGATCCTGGATACAAATCTTTACTTTGATTTTCTTAATACTCTTAAGCCTTAACTTTTCTTTCTTGAGTATTCCCACATGTGCCCTTCAAATGTATTGATTCATTAAACCCATTTTTATCAGGTGGGTTTTATGTAAACTCTTAAACAGGTGATTTATGTTACAGTATATATTAAAGGACCCTGAAAAAAAAATTGCAAGAGACTTCCATATGGCTATTGTCTTCATTTTTTTCCATTTCAGGTGAATGGACGATTACAACGGAGGTTTAACAGTAATATATATCAATTACACAGTCATTCAATATTCAATCACCTACCCTCTTGAAAGTGAGACAGTATTTACCAAACACAAAGAACAAGTGTGAACAAAGCTCTGAAGGACTGCTGTTGTGTATTCAAGGCAGACATATAAGTCACTGGTGCCGGTCAGGTGCAGTTACAGATGAAAGAAGGGATCCCCTAGGTGCTATACAGAATAAGATATTGGCAACTTCACATAACAACGGTAAAAATGTCAAAGACACTTGCACTGCAGACAATGTAGCCTCTTTTCAAAGGGTACAATTAAATGATCCCCATATCTTAAGTACAAACATCTTTATGTAAATCTAAGAATTCTCTGAGAAACTAAAAACCATCATCTCTAATGTGGAAGTGAATATCAGGTTAGAAAAGGGCATACTGACGTGATTGTATGGAGGATATATTTGGAACCCTGGCATGTGTTTTGAAGTATGGAAATGTACAGAATAACCTGTAAGAAAGTGTGGGGGACAGTTATAAAGTTGAGCATGACTTACATTTTGTAATCCACTAAGTAAATCTTCACTTTCAGTAGAATTTGAAATTTTCTATAAAGACTGTCCCCCTATCTACCCAATTCATGTCCTTGATGTTATGTTATCCAAAAATTTGTCTTTGAAAAAAAAAAAGTTTGTCCTTCGAAAGAAAATTGAAGTAAACATCTCAGCCCTAATGTGATTGTGAATCCTTCAAGCATGAATGAAAATAAGTTGTCATGATTTAACAATTTCTAATCAATCACTTGTAAAGGTCAAGGTCACATTAATTTCAAAATCACAAATAGTTTATATTTCAGTTTGAAGGAATAGTACAAAGAAAAATATGTGTAAGAAATAAATCTGTCTAGGAATAAAACCAGTCAATATATCAATTTACCAAATATGACGGGAGCCATTGAGACTCCTTCACATGCTTGCTAGGTGGGGATATAAATAATGTTAAACCTAATGTCAACAGTAACAAGATTATACAATGTTTCAATGTACCAGCATTTCAATATTTCAAGAAAAAAAAATTGACATAGTGCTATGAAACTTGTTACAAAAATGAATCTTCTACTCTTTTTTTTTTTTATTTTTTTTTTTTTTTTTTTTTTAATGATTTTTTCTTTATTATGTTAAGGTAATCCATCCATCATTAAGTTTAATCATAGTCCTTCAAATGCTTAAAAGACTTCAGTGCAAATGCAAGTATCTGTTGACATGGAGTAATGAGCTCTTTTGTTAAAAGTCTTTTGTCAGGCTTGCATTTACTATAAAATTCACAAGCTCACTTGATGGGCCATGATCACAATTTAATGATGGATGGATTACCTTAAAACATCCTTGATGTAAAGCATGCTCAAGCTTATTATGTATTTTAAAATTTTTACTTATAGAATCTCTATAGGTATATTGCTTACACTATATTTCCTGTTTCTTTTCATTAACAATAAGCAATGAATAAACAAAACAGCATACGTAAAATGTTAAAATCATAAACACCATCTTCAACGGTTATCATAATAATTTATGACCCACTAATACAAATTAGTACTGTAAAAATAAAGAACAATAGTTTCCCATGTCCTCAACATATAGGTCAATAAATTTCTGTGTCATTTAAAGTTCAACAATATCTGTCTAAGCAGTTAAGGTTTTATCTGTCAACTAATAGTCTTATCGTATTAAAATCATATCCTTTAGTTACAACACCTTCATACAGTAGTCTCCTACTTTCAGTGAAAATACAATTAAAAACAAACCACTTCAATTTAGAGAGACTAAATACCATGACCTAGTTTTTAGTTGTCTATGATAACAAACATTGCCATTTCACTAAAAATAGTTAGTGAAAGCATTCTTCCAGATTGACTTTGAAACAAATTTCAACTTGTGGAAACATTTTCACTTCAAAAGTGTCTAAAATGCTCTTTACTCCATACTATTTTGATTAAAGATAACAGTAATCATACATTTAAAAACAGAGCACTTTCAACAAAAAAAAAATGATAATAATAATAAACCACTTGTTAAAATAGAATATTTAATAACACACTTGTTTAAAGACTAATATCCAGTTCCTTTTTAAGTCCAATGAAAATATCAAATCAAATATTTGATCATGCTTATATAATTATGAGGAGATAATTTTTTATGAATATTCTGACATGGAAGTGACATTCAACTTTACCAGCTTAATAATATCTACATTGTGGCTTACAAGACAGACTGAACAGAACGTACAGAATATTATGAGTTTGAACCCCAGGACAAGGGTTTTTCACGACCTTCCCAGGTGCAAAGTACTAGTCCAACCCAGGAACCATTGAGGGGGATTAGTATAAGTTGTATAAGACTTGTTTCCCAATAGACCTGGAACAGATGAATTTAAACTAACCAATTGGTCATGCTGTAAAGAAAATCATAATCTGCAAATATTGACAGATTAGGAATGCCACTTACCTGATGTGTTGGTGTCAAGGTCACTGGCCACACCCGAAGTACTGACTAGAGGAGGAAGTGTGGAAGTCTGTGTATTCAAATGGAAGTTTGGCTCCAAGTTGTAAGCCACTGCGGGTGCAGAGCTTCTCCGCTTGGGCCCATACAGCCACCCGCCCGTCTCTACATTTACATACTGGGGAACTCTGGGAAATAGAGAACCTTGTGGTTAGCAATTGTGTGTTTATCTATTATTTTCTGTTCCACTAGCATTTTTTAAGTCATTTAGAGGCAATCTCTACAGTGCTTACACACCGTACGGTCAGTTTTTTTAGATCTTTCCAGTACTTACAGAAGTATGCTTATCTAGTCATGATCCAACAACCTACGTTAGTAGGGCTTAAAATTTCATTAGAAAACTGTAAAGGTTAATATCATTAATAGTCATATAAATATTTCAAACCTAATGTAATATATCAAAAAGTATAGTTAAAACATACTTTGTAATATCCCTATCTTGATGAATCTAATTTACCGCTATTGGTGGTGCGTATGAAACACCTTGCCTATATATGCTTCTGTATCTTTAACCTGGTTATTCAAACCTGAATCATTTTACAGGTGATTTAAAGATTTCACCAATAATGATATACTGCTTACAATACATTAGAAAAAGTGTTATCCTGATTGCAATACAGCTTGCTACAAATCAACTAGTTCAAGGTATTCAGGTAATCGTATAAGGAGCCCAAATGCTTATCCATTGATGAATTGCAAATGGTATGTGCTAGTATTTGATGCATACAGGTAATAGGTTCTCAATGATATAAAAATCACACAGGATTCACCCATAAAACTATTATAGTTTATTTCAATACAACGATATTTGTACCAACGATTTTATTCTTCATAATCTTCCATGAGAAATGTACTTGAATACATTTAGCATCATATTTAACATGAAATTGTTACTCACACTTGATTTAACTCTCTTTCCACTTTGATTTGAATGACAAGCAGGAGAGAAGATATGTAACAGTTTGAATCAGACTAGCATTCAAATAAACATAAACAGTTACATAAAATTATGTGTTAAATGGTTTCTGACATCATACACAAATTTTCAACTTCAATTAATTGAAAGACTTAATTTTTTTTTTGGACATTATACTTTTATATACTAAATCTTACAATTATTAAAAATAATATACATATGTAACCAGGTAAGAAAAATGTGAAGCCAGACAAGGACTTGAACACAGGATCCCTTGCTTACAGAGTGAGTGCCCTACAGACTAAGCTATACTGGCCCGCTTTCACCAGGGTAACTTACTGGCCGTTATATAAAAGATCAAACTCAATTCTGCCAATGATGGCTATGTAACTTACATTTGTTTAGGGACCTTAACTGTCACAAAGTCACCATCAATTGGTACTGTGGTTACAGACAGGGGGTTGGGCCGCTGCCGTGGTGACAAGTAAAAATGCTCCTCTCCTGTGAATGCTGTAAAACAAACATATCATGTCCATTATAGTACTTAAATAAAATATACTGTACATACACAGTGAAGTCAGAAAGTTTTTTTTTAAATACCATTCCTGTAAAATTAAACATAGTAGATCTACTGCTGACTTACATCTAAATTGTTATTCTACTTATGTTTGTGGTTGTGTGGGGTAGGGATTGGGGAAAGGAGGGTTTAGGATATCCATGTTTGTATCAATTTTGACAGATAAATATTCTAAAATATAATGCACTGGTAAATGTTCTCACAAAGTATGCTAGGAATTTTTCTCAAAAAATCACCAATCAATTAGAAAAAATCTCCCACATGGGTCAAATTTGTGATTTTGGTCAACAGATTTAAGTAATTAAACATTAAGACAATCCAATTATTTGTACTGATATTTAAAGTTCTTTTTCTGTTTTTAGAAACCCAACCAAACAATCTACAGAAAAAAATATCATTACTGAAAATAATTTAAAATTTTAAAAATAATATATTGCCAAGCTATAAATCAATTCTGCAAGTGAAAGTGAACTGATTATCTTAATAGGCTCTAAAATATTAATATTCAAATGATAGCTGTGAAATTAAAATATCTTCTTTGAATAATCAATGTCTTTCATTAATCAAATAAGATTATCAGAATTGCTCTACCCCCACGTTCGACAGTAGAATGTGTATATTAAATCATCCATATGAATGCTTTTGATGCATAACAAAGAGCAATAAAGGGACAGAAAATAGGTACAGACGTCATGATGTCTGTGCTAATATATCACTTACCTATTGGAGAAGAAAATGTGACAGACAAACATGATTGAAAAATGAAAAAGATTCTAGTTTCAAAAAACAAACAAAAGATCTGTGTACCCTATTATCTATCAAAATCATAGGGATTGTTGAGGAGGGATCAAATGTAATTCAAATTTCTAGGATTGTCTACAGTCCCTTTTCACACTAATATTTATTTGATAATAAATGCAATGACAGCTCTGTATTTTGGTTCACACTGAAAATGCAATATGTACAAAAAACATGTACCTAATTGTAATGTGTAACTCTAGTAAAACTAAAACTTAGAAAATGATACACATTTAATTCATGTATTCATGTAATTCAAGATTGAAGAGACTTAAGACAGAAGCAAAAGCTTGTGAAAAGTCAAATAATGTATAAAATTTTCTACAATACTGTGCATACAACAACAACACTAAAAAAACTATTAAGTCTTTGAAATATTCCCAATTACCTACAATTAACATCAACAACACAATGGATCTTCCCATGACAAAATGAGCCCAATTTTACGCCTGCTATAAGACAGAAACCCTGCCTGACACGAAGACATGTTGTTATACCCAGTTTAAACCTTCCTGATCTCCAACCTTGATTACATGACAAAAGTATTGGATCGGAGAGGGTAGGTATCGTCCTGTGGCCGTGTCATTTGTACCATCCCCCAGTGTGATCTAGCTAGCACTGATAGATTATTTGATTGATTACTTAGTGAATACTGGTGGAATATGACCCTTCATTTTATTGTCAGAATGCCAAAGTCAGTGTTAAGATTCAACTGATTTTTTTTTTATCTTTATTTTCTTTTTTCTTCCCAAATGAAAGAAATGTGTATAAATTTTTGTCTTATTGAAAAAGAAACTCTCAAGTTCTAGTGTTCAAGGTTTCTACATACTGTGAATCAAAGGCATTCCTTCGTGTGTAGAAAACACAGTCCCTGAAAAAACATTACCTGCAAGAATTTACTCCACAAATAGATAACAAAAGTTGTTTAATAAGTAACTTTCCATGATTTTCTGAATGCAGTCATTATGATCGAAACTGTGTTAACATTAGTTAAATGTGACAGTATATAGATGTCATCAATAGATATCAATCAAATGAAAACTTGAAGCAGTGTTACATTATAATTAAATTTGTAATGCAGTTCTTCATTAAACCTACCTGGATATTCAAATGGACTAATATATGAAGTTTCAGATATGAAAGTAATTTGGAAAGCAACAAGAAGTTAATCTATATAATATGCATTAAGATTTTTAGTTAAACACACAAAATAAAGCAAACATACTGTATCATTGATAATATCTATAATTAAAAACATGAATAACTATAAGATACCTTTTTTTACCCATAACTTTAATGAAATTTTTAGTGTTGAGACTGGCCTGATACCCAATTAAACTGATTTTATGAAGGGTTGGAGATTTTAATGCTGTGGTTAATTATCACTTCCTGGCAGTAAACAGGCCAATGAGCATTTGGACTGTGCACATAATGGGAGGGGCAGGGGTGTAAATTCTTCAAATGATAACTGGCCTAGCTCATTCAGTATTTGGGATAGTAAAATCAAACAAATTACCAAGAAAACTTCATTATTACTTGCCTTGTGCCAGGGGTAGTTGGCAAGTGGAATTTTACACCCCTGGTGAAGGGATAGAGGGCATACATTTACCTATAGAGTATAGATCTACATTCCATTTAATTTATTTCTTATAATTACACATGCACTCTCTCTCACACACATTTATATAAGCCTTAAGTACCTAACATACCTAGTCCCAGGATTCAATTCTAATGCATTTGTTTACCTACTATTATGCACATTGCAAAACTATTGTCAACTTATATTCAAAAAAGAATTTCTCCATTTTGTTTCGGAACAAAACAAATGGGTTTCTATTTGGTTAAAATGTTCAGGGAGGAAGGAAATAACTAGTATAACTAGCTACAGGTCTCACAACGTTGCTACGGTGAAACAAACCTTTATTTTCACCTGATCTCGGGATTCTGTCTGATTTCTTGCCTGGTAAATAAGAATAAACTGTTTACTTAACCCTTACAATGCAGTGGACACTTGTAACTGCCTTTGTGACCATTGAAGACCAAAATCAGCCTGCACATGTATGCAGTCTGATCATGGTCTGCACAGTTCTCTTTCAGTCAATAAATTTTCAACAAGCACCTCAGGAACATCTCATTGTACAGTCCAAACTGAAGAAAACCAGAACAATTAAGAAATTTAGCTTTGTTATAAGCCTGGTGTTTCCTGCACATGGACACAATTTGCTTACTTAAAACGTTAAATTATTTTATATCATGTTTCAGATGATTGATCACCTACATATAGCTGTTACCAGATGCTGATAATTTCTGTCATTATCCCAGGAAAATGATATATTTAAAGTGAAATATAAGCATTGGTAATGGCTGCTTCAATGATTCCTCTCTTGTACTCAGAGGTCACTGTTTATTTGCCTGTTAAACTAAAGTATTGAACAATTTATTGTTGAACATTTAAAAGCTCGCATTGTATCCAATTAGCAGACATACTTGCTTCATGCATAGTGCTGGATTTTTTTAATAAACAATGGTCTTATTTCTGGAAGTAAACACTAATCTATTTTTTAAATAAAAAAATCCACTGTATGTTGAAACGAGAATGATTTGATGTGATGGGAAAAAACATCAAAGCCATATATATGATAATTGTTGTAAATATCTGTAACAAGCGATAGTTATAGAGTGATTGCATAAAGGGAAAGATGTTATCCCATAGAATAGAATAATAATTATGCAAGCTTCATGAAATAAAAAAGAAAAATAACCAATTTTCTTTTCTACTGAGTTTGAAAGTAAAGAAACATTGACAATCTCAATATGTTTAACAAAATCACTGAATATCAAAATAAAGAGTAAACTCTTGTTGTGAGTTTTAAAGTATTTGTGAGTGAAATATGTATTAACATTGCCTAATCATTAAAGCTTATTTCACTGGAAAAAAAATCAAATTACTGTAGATATAATTAATTTTTTTTGTGCAAATTAATTTTTAATTAGCTGGTTTTATGCACATGTCATGAATTCATATACATGTATAATGTTACACTATGGGTAGACTGGAAAGAAAATGGGATTAGTGTAAAATCAATTTCTGCTTAATTATCTATTCCTGCACCCTGCCTATAATTCTCATACACCTGTTAAATAAACATTAATTTTCACATTCTAGCATGAAGCACAGATTTTAAAACTAGTATTGATTCCAAAGGCTTGAATAATTTTGGTATAAATTTATCCACACTGTTTACCCTAGTATCATCTGTCTTACTTTTATCTATTGAAAGTAAATAGAACAGTGTCTCCCATAATGTCGTCTTCTTGCCTTATTTCTGTTCTTTATTTTGCCATTGACTGTTTAGTAGAGTACCTTATTAAGAACATATCAAATTATGTTTTTCTAATTTTGTTTTTTTTTGACATTAGCATAATTTTCTTTATTACAGTCACACAGCCTGACATTATGATTGTCCGCTGCTTTTGCTGTTTCCATTAAAAATTATCAGATATTTACATATTTATTTATGTATACAATGGTCATGCTACAGAAACTAAGGTGATAAAAGACTCAAGACTAACTGATAGTCTGAAAGTTTTACATAACATCAAAATAGTATGACGCCTCTGCCAGGCTAGTCTGTTACCTCTACCTGAATGCTGGAACTGTCATTGAGCCAAGACTGTCTAAACTAATCTCAAACAAAGCATACACAAGATCAAAACATTAAGTATTGTAAAGTTGATGTTTTGTTAAATTTCAAAGCAGAAAAATAATGTATAATGTTAAAATAATAATCAAAATAATCGAACATCTATGTGTATGTTTGTGCATATGTATGGTTACATACAAGAAGCTTTCCTTAGGACACATGTTTCACCTGATGAAAAAAGAGTTATGAAAGTACCAGTGTAATAGCTCAAAGGTAGAGTGTCCGCTTTGCGCTTGGGAGGTCTTGGGTTTGAATGCCAGCCAAGGAACTTTCCTCTGGTGAACGTGCACTCAGCAAAAGAGGGTTGCTATGGGAACTTAGAGTTCTCGGTACTCAAGTTCTACCCAGGAACTTGACTCTCATGAATTGACACTTTACACCAGGCATGTACAAGAATCAAGGGGTCAATTCACAAAGTGAGCTAGGGTATTGCACCCAGACTCCCTTGTATTCAACCACTGTCTCTTCCTATGATGCCTCTTCAGGAAAAAAAAAGAAGAAAAAAAAGAGAAACAGGAGCCCAATCATAGGTTATCCTTGACCACTAGATCTAATAAATATGGTCATATATAATCAGGAAATGTTTGCTAGCCATTACAATAGAAAGAGGAAGAAGTTTCACAGACTAAGTGTGATAGACAGACAGACAGACAGACAACAGAGAAATGATCCCTATGTATCAACCCTCAGCTTACAGCATGTGACACAAAAATTATATTTATGTGAAATAAGGATAAGATAAGACCTTCTACATGTACATTTAACATAATCTTCTCAAATAAACATATTAATCTATAATAATAAATTTTTTATTTGATTTAATTATGTAGAAAATGTCACTGCATACCAACGTATATGCTGATGTTTATGGCATTAGGCAGAATGCCTAGTCTATAATAAGATTATGTACTGTTTTGTATATCAGATAGGGGAAGAAAATCATTCTACAATTGCTTAAACTGTAAAATGTCAGAAAACACTACAAACCAAGAGGTTTGGGAAACCATGTATATATGCTGCTTTGAAAGCTTCTATTGTCATTATTGCTTGCCTCAATATTAGTATTAATACTTTTTATAAACCTCTTAAGTTTTTGCAAAACAATCCTGGCAAGAAATAAGAAAATGGTAACTGGTTCAACAAACAGAAAGGGATAGCAGAAGCACCTTGACTAAATCCTTCATGCTACATGAGCATATAGTCTTTACTGTTTGTGGATTGAGAGGAATATAAGACAGAATTCTTGTTATAATCCATGAAAGAATAATTATGTAATATAAATAATCAATGAAGTAATCTATACTAAGATGAAATGTAAGAAGTCTAATTCTGTCAATCTGTCAATACTTAATGCTATAAAAGGTACTTACAGTTTTTATATGTGTCGTATATATAGGAGCTAGTCAGATGACGGGCTGTCGGGCTGTAGTTGTTGCCAATAGCATCACTAACATGGTTGAAATTTTTCTTTTCTTTGATGGGGGCAGCTTTAGTCCAAGAGCCACGCTCCAATATCATGGGCCTCTCACTGTATGCAGGCTGAAGGCAGAGGGTAATCATCATCATCATAAACAAAAAGTTATCAAGCCACATAACATTGAACCCTAATATATCATAGTATAAACATAAACTGAACAACTTTTCTAAATGGTTGCTTGGGAGTTTGTAAATCTCTGACGTATTTTCCAGAAATTCTATTAAACCTGACTTTCTGAGGCAAAAATAAACTCTTGTAGACATGCTGCAATCAGATTGCATATTTGGATGATAATTTTCTATGTTCATATTTGTTTTAGAAGAAATGGTTTTACAATGGCCTTATGTATAAATAACTTTAGAGCTGTTTAACCCTTTCCCTCATAGAGGACACCATGAAAAGACCTATGCAAACAGCATAAAACCAGATCAGCCTGCGAGTAACTCGCAGGCTGATCAGGTTTTATGCTGTTCGCTGCTCCTCAGTGGTCTGGAAATGAGGATTTGGTAATTAAATTTGGTAAGGTTTAATTGTGGTTTTCTGCAGATCAGGCTTTATGTGATACCTTTTGAGGGCGTCAAAATGAGTCTATATGAGGGAAAGGGTTAAAATCTAGAAGTACATTTACGGAAAAAAAGCATAAGTGCTTGCAATCAATATCAAAAGGTATTAAAACATTATTTTATTTCTCTGTTAATTTGTATACATTATATTGTAACTATGAATGTTTGGAATTGCCATTGAAAGCATTAAATTTTCTTAAACTTTTGAGTAAACAAAACTCTTGTGTTTCCACATCAAGAATCAGATGGGTTTAATTTTTGCAGACATTTGGCGTAACAAATCGCTTTCATAGAATAAACTGATATATTATTAGTGAGTTTGGTTTTTAAACTTTGACAGATATTTAAGAAACCTCTGCTAACTTGATTCTGTATGCAAATTAATGTTACCAGTACATTTTAACCCCCAAAATAAAAGTCGTAATCTCTTGTGCATGAATATACCATAACTTCAAAAAGTATGAAATACAATAAGTTTTCAAATATTTTACAAATAGTCTGGCTCAGGAAAAGATGTAATAGGGAACCCCAGGGATTTTGTTAAATAAAAAGCCATAATTTTATACTGAAATTATTGAAATATTCTTCATTTAAATTCATTGAAAGGCAGACATGAAACAGATAGAGTTACGTACAGATAATTTCACTCAAAATTCTTTTCCAATTGAGAGGTCTTCTCGCTACTTATCATGAGAGATTTATAGTGTCATAAATAACCTTAGGTCTGTACCCCTAGATGTACAGTACAGCTGACTGTATAACAGTGTGGGGGTAAAAAAAAAGATACAATATTAAAAAGCTTATCTCATGAATTCTAAAGTACCCTCAACAGGTAATAAATTAATAGGATTAATGGATATGTTCCTAATATGGAAACTTGCTAAGGTCTGGATTACTGCGAGTTGTTAATCGAGTACTCCTGTTTTACAGACATCCAGAAGGAGATGCGGATTAACACATTCTTATGAAAACAAGCTTTCATTAACAGTGCAGGAAGGTAAAAAAATCTATGCCAGGGTCTGGGTTAATTAGAACGTCTCTATGCAATGTGTTAACTTTCCCAACTTGGAATAACAGAGCTGTTCAACAATTTTGGCAGTGTTGGAAACCCATGAGCGTTCATTCAGTTACTTCATTCATCGCCCATGGGATTATTAGTTAGCATTTATCAATCATTTGAAAAGCTGCGCCACCATTCGCAGCCCCACTCTTGTACTTACAGTAGCGCTGTGTGATGTAATATCTGTGAGGAGTGTGTTACTGACTTACAGATTTTAAATCTCCAACTGAAGAGTACTCATCTGTATCAGCAGCATTTTGATTGGTCGATGTACCCTTATGAATATCCTAACTTATAACAATAAAGTGCTAGCCAAGTATCCAATGGATGACAGATGAAATAAGCAGTCATGGGTATCCGACACTTTAATTTTGGTTAAATTTATTTATCTGTAGTCTACAGTCATTATGAATCGATTTTAATCTTTAAAGTCAACCAGAAAAAAACAACAGAAAAGCAAATTTGTATTTAATTGCCTTGAACAACTCCCAAACTGATGAATAGCACAATTTTTTTTTTATTATTATTTTTATTTAAAAAGAAATCAATTCTTAAAATTGTAACTTATTGTAATTACATGTAGTTAGTCAAGATTTACATCACTGCCATTAATCAAAGATTTTTATTAAAATATTATTCCCTGCCTTTTATCCTCCTGTTCTGACTGAGCTGGACCAATTGGCTGAATTGAGAACAAATAATCCTCAGTACAGTGCAGTCCATTTTACTGTCTGCATAGGATAGGTTTTGACTGTATTAGATGCTCCTAATATTTCACTGAAATTAATTTTTTTTTTTGAAAGTTTACAAATTTTTGTTTCTATCTATGAAGCAAAATTTTAACTTTCTATCACTAGGTTGTGATCAACCATTCCTCTTGCCCTATGTTCTTGAACATAAAAATGGTACATGAAAGTATGATTTTCATGGTCAGACTCAAACTTTGCCTTTTAATTTCAATAGAAATTTGAGTAGGATACTCTAATTTGAGTCTGATATTGTACTTGAGTGCCTTTGAGAACATGGGGCCTGATGCTCCAGCTTGCCCTTGGGCAATGAGGCCTTCCTTTTCTCTCATTCTATATAAGGCAATTTCAAGACTAATCAAGGCATTCTAGGTATGGAAACCACCTTAGGATAATTATGTCTAAGAAAACACATTAGACTGTAAATAGGTGTCACTCTCTAGAATTTGAAACTACTGTTACCAGTTGTTTCGCTTACTGGTGAAGATGCCACACTACAGAACATGTCAACACCTTACAATATTGGTACGGCAAGCACCTGCTTTTGGGAGACCATATTCTATATTTAATCAATTTCCATGGAGTTCTGGAAATAGAAGTCTCCCGTGCAGTGTGATCTATGCTTCCAAGCTTATTTGTGAGGAACAAAGACATCATCAACATTAACGAGGAAAAGAAAAAAAACCTTTTTTTTACCAATCACCTGTGAATGAGCTATTATGAGCTTTATACTTAACATCGCTGTTCTAAGAAATTTTTACGACTTAGTATATAAGTATAAAGATACCATGATAAGGGACTATGTTTCTTATTATGTTTTAATACTCTATTACTGTATTAATTTGTATGTACAACATTGGTCTCTTTTGATTATTTTTAGTATAGTCGGTATAAATGGGCAGGTTTTTCAATGGACCTGAATAGAACTATTGATTATGTACTTAAACCCTTTGTATTTGCAGGCCCTGCAACAAATAATTGACCTATGTCTTTTTCATGAAATATCATATTCAGTTCATATTCAAATGAAACTGAGCATGATTGAAAGGTTGGGAAAAAGTAATTATATACTTGGTTTGACACTCGTGTTCAGATTAATTGCATATACAGTAGGCTGTTTTGTTGAAGGTTGAATCTAGCCCTCATGAACAAACAATTCTGCTCTGAGGGAGAGATTTAAAAAACCATGGCTCCATTCACAGGTTGTGACTTCACATCAAAATGAAATGTTCCATTTATAGAGAAATATCATTTTGCAAGGTTATATAGTAAGTCCATGACAGTGTGTCAACCATTTATGCTACCTGAATAAGGGTGTTAATATGGGATGTACTTATGTAGTGAATATGAAAAAGTACATAATATTAAATCGTCTTGACATAATGAAAAATCTCAACAGGGATTGAAAGAAAATGCTCTAAGATGAATTGAATGTATAGGAAGAAAGGAAGAAGGATTTGTAACATTCTATCAATTCATTTTCCAAACAAATATACAATGTTTTTCTTGTTGTTTTTCCTTCAATTACAAGTCTAAATTTGAACATTAAAATTGAGCGTGACACTTTAGCATTAGTTTTTGTTTTAGTTTCCTTTGGAGTGAGTTATTGAGTTGGTATCAGCAGGCTGCACATAAAGGAAAACTTCAACGATTAAGCTAAAAATTAAAAAATGAGATGGAAATTCAAAAGAAATATTTCAGCATTTCAAAACTGTACATGTGTTGCCCTCTCATCTTCAACTGGTGCTGAGGAGTCACAAACAGGAAAAGCTCCATGCAGGCTGATCTGGATTTATGCTGGTTGCATATAAACCAGTATGTAATTTCCTTGACAGCAGTAATGGTTTTATGAATAAATTCAGTGATAAGTGACCTTGACCTTACCTCTCGAGCACTGAGTGGTGGCAGGTGGTGTATGACAGTGGGGCGATGAAGCCTCTCAAACTCATTGGGTTGTGCCACCCTAAACCCATTTCTCTGAAATGTTGGAAAGACAGCAGTTTAGGATAGACATAATATATAACATTATGGTGATACATAGAATATAAAACTTCATTATTATTATTAAGTTTTCTTGTGACAATTTAACCCTTTACTTCATATAGACTCATTCTGACACAGTGGTAAACAGAGTAGACCCAGATCAGACAGTTCCTTTATGAGCTGTCTGATCAAGGTCTCCTCCATTCATCGATACATATATCACAAGGGTATTTCAGTCAAAATTGGAATTAAAGAATCCCTGACTTACTGAATGAGTAATTATAGCATAAATAAAATGAAGCTTATTTTTTTAAAAACTGCATTAAAATATAGTATGTATGTTTAATTTTACATATCTGATAAATCATTTTATCATTCTAAATTTATTTATTAAAGTGGTTGCTTATATTTTGTGTTTATGCTTCTTTTACAAACTCAAATTCCTTAGTTAATATAAAATATTTTTCTCAAAATTAATAAATTGTATGATGCCCTGTGTATCTAATTTTACTGTCTGGTAAAATGGGATAAGCAAATTCCTTAATTAGGCGATACACTCTTTTCTGCAGCCTTTGTGTAACAATAAACTCGTTCTAGTATTTCAATAATAATGTTTAACTCTTAATGAGGCTCTAAGCCAGTAAAGCACATATACATAAGCACACAAAACCTACAAAGTTCAACATTTGTCAGTGGATAAGTGAATGCATTTCTCTTTTAAAACTTAATTACGAAAACCATTACGTTTAACTGTGTCAAAATAAAAGGAGAATTCAAACCTCAAGTTTTTTTATCTGTTCATTTCATCTCGTTGTGAAGCAAAAGAATAGTGGGGGGAAAGAAAAAACTTGTTTAAACAAATATGTGGACAATATGAAGTATTGATTTAATCGGAAAGATTTTGATATTTAAATGTAAGTTTTGATTGTCAAACAGGAAAGGTTTGCCAAGTTTTGTAAGTGACAAAGAGCTCTGTACTGCCATTGTTTTGCTCTCACAGAGAAGTTTATTATTACTGTATGGTTACACCCTTTTCAGAAGAAAAAAAACTTTAATGTTGTGCATCATATTTCTCTTGTATGACGTGCGTAAGACCCTTTATTATCAACCCTTTATTATCAAAGTAAAAAATATTTCATGATTTATTGAGATATAAAAACTGGACATAACTGTCTATTTCAGCTCATACAGAGTAATATGAGTTTACTTCTGCAGGTGCATGATGGTACAAACATCGTATCTGTCCCCACAATGTGGAATATAATTACATCTTGTTGATTGGGAGTGGGCAATGAAAACGTTTATGACAGTGGCTGATGCTAAAAACAAGCGATACAGCTGAAGCTTTCCTTGGTGGCATCTTGGCAAACACTCTCCTTCCAGGTGATAAAGTACATTCAGAATTATTGAAGTGTTTTATCTAATGTCTTGTGTTGATATGCAAATCTGACCCAAAGTTCTTCAATATTAAGATAACTCAATACTTTTATCAAGTGTCAGCTGAATTGTTTCTTGTCAAAGTTTGTTTGGATTTCAAGTTTTATTAGCAGAATAAAAATTTACATTGGATATCTTGATATTTGTAATCCTCACATGAATCCATTTTTTATTTTAAATTTAGAACTCATAAAAGTTGTCCTTTTAATAAATATTAAAAAAATGTTTCAGTAGATCAACATGTATAATGAATTGGCAGGTTGGAAAAGTGTCAGAAGGAAAGACTGATTCAATGATTGATTGGTTTATATATTATTTCAACCATGAAAAGATAAAAGGTCAAAAAGGAAATGAATAATATATTGTCATTGTGTTACTGGAACTGAAGAAACATTATACAGGTGCATTGTGGGTAGTATTTTTTTCTCTATTATTCACAGCAGTCCTTGGCAACAACCATTGACTGACACAGTGAAATCCTTAGTCATGAATCAGATTAAAATACACAGAAAAATCATTGTTTAAGAGGTGATAATGTCAATCACTAAAAAACTGTAATACGGGGGTTGTTCAAAAAGTATCTTGAAAAGTTCATTGACTTTTTCATTGACATGGTTATTAGAATGAAATTTTCAAAAGTGATACTTTAAATATACTTTGAACTTAATCTGAAAGCAAAAATTATACAAATTGCACACAGTCACTATGGCAACGTCAGTTAAAATCGAGCTGGGCAATTCACTCATGAAAGAAATATGGCATCTGCAAAGTCTACCTCTCATGTAAAATTATAACTTTTTGAAATATTTTGCTTTGCATGATACAGACATCTCCCATGGATCCACTTCTAAAAGTAAGACCTGAGGAATTTTACAGATTATTTCCAAGACAACTCCTTAATTGTGTCTACTTTTAAAAACGTAGTGCGCGGACATCCAGATCATGGGCGGTCAACAACATTGTGCGCAGCATCATTCTTGAAAGCCATGAACCACCAAATATGTTGGTTGTCTTCGTTTAACCTTTGTTGTAAGTGCCCATGATCATGGGGGAGTCTCTGATTTTGTTTTACTTATTAATATACAAACTTATGGAATAGCCCTGTTCTAGTGCCTCATTTGCAGATTTTGCAAAACAATTTTCTTTACTTCTGATGTTAATGGAAATGACGCCAGATTTCAGCCCATGACATTACTTAGGCATTGAGAAAATATTTTGGAAGCAGTCCATACATTTTGGGCAGTTTTTGACATTTGAAGTATGTCTATAATTATGTGATCTTTAAAGACAAGTAAACAGTGAAGATTTGCAAAATTTGCTTGCTCGGCATTACCTAACGTTGCCAAAATGACTGTTTTTTGCATGAGTGCAATATGTATCACTTTCTCTATCAGATTAAGTTCAAACTATATCAATGTATCACTTTCAAAAATTTAATTCTAATAACCATATTAATAAATAAGTAACGGAACTTTTCCTAATACATTTCAAACACCCTCGTAAGTTTAGAAACTAAGATTGGTTGAACTAAGGTGAAGTGTATGAATACTGACTCTGGAAGAATGTGTTGGATGTCAAGATGAAAATTTGATCTTATATTGACTGAATATCAAATTAATCATATACAGACAACAAAGTCACACAAGAGCCATGTTGAGAATGGCCATCCCCCACCGAATGCTTGCTCTTTAGAAGATGTGTTGGAGAGTAAAATATTTCATTTCTAAGAAAATGTTTGGTAATGAAGACTGATGTTTGAAGTGATTATAGATATGAAACCCATGTGAAGACCTATTAATTCTTCTATTTTGAGGTCTACAGGTAAAATGTCAATGTCACTGTGACAAAAATTAAGCCTGAATAATAACAAAGGGCATTAATTAAAAAAATATGAAAGGTAGAGTTGTCATTCTTGTGCACTGCACTCCTCCTCAATGAGATCTATCCTCCTATGAAGTATCAAGTTGATACCTTAAAAACTTTTTGAGTTATGCTCCGGTCAAAAATGTGGGATGGAAGGACAGACTGACGGATGGACAGAGACTATTACCATATCCCCGGGCCCCGCCGCCTTTGGCAGGGGATAAAAAAGAATGCACACTATAGCTGCGAGAAACACCTATAGGAGAACCAAATCATCATGTATCACCGCATCACCACCAAATCCCCCCCCCCGCAGATATCCCGATATGTGGCTTGTTCAATCCACATTAATGACTTCAGATTTTACCTCTGAGGGCGTGATCAATGAGACAAGATTAGGCCATAAGCTGCTGAACTCTACATTAAAACGCAGATAATGACCAGGGAAACCCTAGGTCTCCACTACCTGCACAAAGAGATCAATGCAGACAATGCATCACTAATCTGATGTCTTAAAGCTTTGGCTATGGAATCCTACAGACCAGTGACCTGAGCATATTACACTCTATAGATTCATATCACTTAAACACTAACACTGTATATTTGCATTTTAACAGAATAGAAGGTATCCATATAACTTAAATACAAAAAAGTTCATCATTTCAATAAAATATCTAAAAATAAAATATCTTCTTTATATGATATTGTCTGAAAAGTAAACCAACATGTCACAAAATAATGCATTATTGTCTATAATACTGTAAAGACATTCAAACTTGAATTGCTGTCAAATTTTAAATTATATTTGACATATACAGGATTTTTCTTTCCCTTTTACAACAAAATCTACTAATCCCTTTGTTTTTTTGTTTCCTAAAAGGATTAGAACTATATGCATGTGGTCATAAAATATTCCTGACCCCTGTGCTGTTTCAAACCTTCAGATTTGTATAGTCACTGAACATTAACAGGTACTAGCCCATGGCCTGCTAGATTTGTGGTTAACCCTTTCCCTCATAGAGGAAACCATGAAAAGACCTATGTGAACAGCATAAAACCAGATCAGCCTGCGAGTAACTCGCAGGCTGATCAGGTTTTATGCTGTTCGCTGCTCCTCAGTGGTCTGGAAATGAGGATTTTGTAATTAAATTTGGTAAGGTTTAACTGTGATTTTCTGCAGATCAGGCTTTATGTGGTACCTATTGAGTGAGTCAAAATGAGTCTATATGAGGGAAAGGGTTAAGTGAAAGAACTGAATCCAAATTTTGAACCATTCTTAGGGCAAAATTATTTTAAAATATCCTTATTTTTTTTAAGAATGTACAATATTGGAAGAGGAAGAGAAATATAATTTATTGGAACTTGTCTCCCAACCAATACAAAAGAAATAAGTTAAAAGCAAGATATAGACTATAAAATTAGATAATTTTCCAAAACCTTATTTAAAAACTGTTCATGTGATTGCACATCATCGTAAACCCCTGGCTGACTTATTCTGTTTCACTAAATGACATGTGATATCGATTGGGTGTGGGTATTTGACGATGGTGTTTGCGGAAATGAAAGGAACATCTGTACTAAGACTGCTGAACTGCCACCCAAAAGCCCACATCAAAAGTACTAAAGTTCTTTTTATACTGCAAATACAATTTATTTATTTCTTGATAAGTTACAGGTTACATACAACATTAGAGAAATTCACTATTAAGTTCCTTTTGATTGGTTTGGAAAGTTAGGATTACAAAGCAAGTTAACTGTCTGGAACAATGAGACTGTATCACCCCAAAAAGTGCTGGAAAATACGTTAGATTATGCAAAAGGCATAAATTTGTTAATGTGGATTTAAATGTTATAATGGAGGATATTTGTTCATTTTTGTAGGATATGCAATTTCATTTCATCGAGTGAATTACAAAAATTGTATTCTAACAAATGGTGTATCTGAATTTTGATAGTTCATAAATTTGTTATGAGGTGAATCATACACTGTCCATGTTTAGTGATAAGATCAGAGAGGGTTGTCACTTTAAGGTCAAGGTCAGAGATCTACAGGTCTTGCTAATTAAAGGTCAACCACAAAGATTTCATTTCCATTATTTTCTGTTAGAATACATCAGTGTAAGACCTTCTGTACAAAAAATATGTTAAAATTATTTGTAGTTTGTATGAAATCGGCTATTGAAAGTTGCAAAAATGACCCACGTGAGAAAAGTTTGACTGACTTCTCTCCCTTTGCTATGACGTCATCAATAGACAAAACCCAGCACTATATATCTTATTGAACAATTCACAGTTACTGTAACTTATTTCCAGCTAAAACCAAGATGACAATGAACGAATAAGGGTGAAAATGTGTAGTTCAATTATTTAATTTACATTCCTATAAAAAACATTAGGATATATTCTTCATTTGGAGTTTATAAAACTGGTCGCTTTATGTACTGAATAGTGTTTTGGGGGAGGGGGGGGGGGGGGCAATGAAAAAAAAGAGTCATATCAGGATGTATTCTAAAAAAATATTTGATAAAATTGACATAAAAGTCCTGAATATGAGTAACGTTAATAAATGTTTTACATACCTTCATATCAAAATCCCTCTTATTTTCCGTTTAAATCCTGTATCTGCATTGAGTTTCCACAAAGACCATATTTCTAAATGAGTAAAATCCCTAATATATCTACTGATAAGAATTAACTTTTTGGTTTGGTATGATTATGTATTTTCCTGTTTGGGGTCAATCAGGGGGTAATAAAAGGATAACCCGGGTTAATTGATCTGGGTGTGTGTGTCTGAGAGATGCCTAATTGGTGGGTATGATTTATGGCCCTTGGTGTGACAAATTACTACTACTACTACTACTATTGTGAAGCCAATCACTTTGAGATGTGAGCAGAGGCTTACAGACAGTCGGGTTCTTAGATGGTGAAACATTGTCAATTAGTCAATAATGACACAGATTAAGTCATAATTACATTTAAGGAGTTTTTAAAAATTAAAGGAATTATTAGGCAAAATATAAGATGGGGGGGGAATATGTCTATGGATATAGGTAGGTTCTGTTGTTCCGTTATTATTCAAATCAAATCGATTTTATGAGTTATGTCTTTGTGTGGTATAGAAAAAAATGTAAATGTGATTCTGATTATCTGAAAATGACATGAGAAAATATTTTACTCAAAACTTGATTTATTGACGAATAAATAGTTATGGACTGATGATAAAAAGCTTTTTTAAATGGAATTATGATATAAAGGAAGACAGGAATAAATGCGTGAAAGAAAGGTAAGTACTACTAATTCTATATTGTTATTTCTTCTGTGTTTCAACAGGTAAAAGTTATGGTTTATTGCTTCCTTTTCGTAATGTGCATTACAAACAAGCGTCAGTTCATAAATGTTCGGGAAGGAGAGAATTAAAATAAAATAACCATGGTTGCACTACTAACACCAATGTATAAGAATACGTCATGTCATAGTGGTTAAAACGTATTCTAATTATGAAAATTTTAACTTCTATTCACTGAAAACTTCTGATTATCTCAGAATTTAACTTTATTTCACAGTGTCTGATTTTTAATCACAAATCATTTATTTTCGTCAAATTCGCGGATTTTTCTCACAGAAGTATAAAACCTTTAACTTTAACTAGACCCAAACCAAATATGACATGTTTGATTAAAGTTTTAAATGTGATTAATGATTACATACATTTATATGAAATTAAGAAGGCAAATGACACTTGGTCTATCGATGACGTCATTTGTAAATGTAAATACTGCACAGCAGCTAAAACAATTGGCATTTAACATGCTTTAAAAGATTTTTTTCGAAAAAAAAAATGTTTGTTTGTGGGTTCCCTTATGAAAATGGACAAAACAGGAAAGTTTGAGAAAAAGTAAAATTTTCTTTTTGGTTGACCTTTAAGGTAGAACCTAAAGGAATAACTTATGTGAATATAAACAAATTTGTGTCTCAATAACACACTTTCGCTAACAGTGGATGGAACAGAATACTGTTCAATGAAATGCAATTCAAAAAAATACTTATGCAGTAACCACAGACAGATACCCATCAGACACTCATATGTGACTACATTGTATTCTGTTGCACTTTGCCATTACAGAGTGAAAACTTAGAATTGGACATGGGTATCTCACCTTCTTGTAGACTGGCACCAAACAATATATATAAATATAATACTCTATATACTTATTAACAGCTGTTAGTATCTTAATAAATGGTGCATATTGCTGTTTTGTTTTGTTAAACTGATGTATTCATTATTTTCTGGACTGACTCAACAATAATTGCCTAAACATAAAGTGAGTGACTGAGCAGAGAAATATTGACTATTTCCCTTGCTCATTAAGGAATATAGAAATTCTGGTACAACCTCTAAAATACACACAAATGTCACCTACTCAAGAGAGATAATTTCTATCAGATTCAGTTTGCCATGTCCCATTTGCTTTTTCTCTTGCAATTAGATGATCGTTAATGGCCAATCAATAATAGACAGGGCCTGTTATTCACTTTTGTTCAAAATCAGTTATACAAATGTATCACCCTAGTCCTTAGGTCATTACATATATATAATGAATGACAAGAGGGCCATAATGGCCCTAGATCGCTCACCAGAGTACATAAAAGCTTAAATTTAAATTTAAGTCACTTGATTTTGCCTGAACTGCGTTTGTTTACCTTTAGAAGTCCCTAATATGTTAGTGTTTGTATCCCAGTTTTACGGTAGCATAGAGATTATAGACAGGAAACCAAACACCTAACAGTTGTGGGTATTATGGTTAACTGAGTGTAGCCCTAGGAAGTTTCTTCAAGCAGCAACCATATGCATGATTCAGCTAGATACAAAGAATTCTTAAGTAAATCAGTCATCTCCAGGCCTCAATTTTCAAGGAATCAAAAATACTTATACAATTATGGTATGAAACTTTGAGTTAATCATTAGTGCAAAACAATAATTAATTTTGAACATTAGTTCCAGAAGAGAAGACATTTTTAATTTTCTGTTTAGAAGATACAAGGAAACTAGCCCAATCCCTGTTATCCAAATTTTTCAAGGGATCAACATTATTTTAGCAATTATGGTAGACAGCCAAAAGGTGACCATACATGCCTGAAATTTACTTCTAACCAATGCTTTTACAGAAGATTTTTAAAATCTTCTATATGGAGCATAAACGGAAATGAGCTGACCCCCAAAGGGCCTTATTTTTCAAGGATCAACTTCATATGCAGAATAATGGTAGACAGCCATAAGGTGACCATTTTGAGTGCAAAAAAAAATCTAACCAATGGCTTCATAGAAGATTTAAAATCTTCCATATGGAGTATTTAAGGAAACTAGCTGACCCCCTAGGGGCCTCATTTTTCTAGGGATTAACTTCATTTTAGCAATTATGGTAGATAATCATGAGGTGACCATTTGTGCCATACGAAATTATACGAAATTTAAATTCAAACCACTGGTTTCACTGAAGAATTTTGAAATTTTCTATGAAGACAATTTTTGCCTGACCATTGGTTTCACAGAAGAATTTTTTTTTTTTTTTAAACAAAATTCTGTTGGTTGCCATGGCAATCAGAGTTCTGCATGGATCAAGTTTATTTTAGCGACTTTTGTGAAGGACCATTTATGCTAAGTTTCATCAGTTTCAGACAAGATGATTTTTATGGACTAGAAATGTGTCCACAGGATACAGATGCCCTCGCCAATTTGTTTATGAGAGGTTTTGTCAGTGAATATGATAAAGAACTGGAAATATAAAAGATAATTTTACAATCAATTGAGCAATGCGACCATGACCTAAACCAAGTGATGTGACCTTGACCCTTAAGCTAGCAACCTTGTTCTTTTATGACAAACTGTTTTGTCCTAAGGATCCCATGTTAAGTTATTTCAAAACATGACTATAAACCACAAAGATATATAGCTCAGACAGGACTGCTTACACAAATTTTAAACTCAACTAACTGCTGTGATCTTTACCTTGAAGCTAGCAACTTGATTCTTGTTT
Organism: Solen grandis; assembly: GCA_021229015.1. Taxonomy (NCBI): domain Eukaryota; kingdom Metazoa; phylum Mollusca; class Bivalvia; order Adapedonta; family Solenidae; genus Solen; species Solen grandis. The sequence goes on along the minus strand of CM037795.1, from coordinate 38,245,912 downwards.
GTGTTACATCATATCCTATGGATTATCTTTTGCCAAGTTATTTAAAAACACAACCATTCCCCAGAAAGTTAAAGCCAGGACAAGATTTTATGGTCAACCCAGTGCTGTGACCTTGACCTTCAAGTTAGCGACCTGGTTATTGTTCACAGCACATCGTTTTGTCCTAAGGATCACTTGTGCCAAGTTATATTAAAAAGCAACCATACATAACAAAGTTATGGCCGGGACACAAATTCTTGCACACACACAAACACAAAAACACAGACAGGTATAACAATATGCCTGTCGCCATTTCATGGTGGGGGCATAAAAATTGATGACACCACACAATGCACAACAGATGAAGGGTGATCCCAATAGCTCACCCTGAGCATGTTGTGCTCTGGTGAGTTAAAATTTAAGTACTGTGATTTATTTTAATGTTCCTTTACTATAAAATTTGTCTTTCATCTGTGGCATTCAGATGCGATGATTTAATTGAATTCAAATATGGACATATTTTCATAAAACAACACAATCATGTATTAAGGGAAGCAGAAAAAAAATCAATTACGAGATAAACACTGTGAAGGATTAAATGTCTGTCCAGACTGAATACACTTATCCCTCTGTAATCAAAGGGTGGATGGAACAATTAATGAAGATATAGGAGACACTGAAATGAAGAGGTTTGATATACAACTTTCGTTTCTTGGCTAGAGAGATGAGTAAACATTTGGACGGTCTATGTGTAGGGTGTATTGCTTGCTATGGAGATAATCAGATGTCATGTTTGTAAAGATGGATATGGATTGAAGGAAAACCTTTTGTGCGATTTACTTTCTGTTAAGTTTCAATCATATGAAATTTTTTAAAGTAATCTCTCCCTGGGATTGCATGGTTTATCAGTGACATCATTAGCTGTAAACTTGTCTTAAAAACAGAACGAGAAATCCTGAATGCTATCATTGTGTTAACTTCAAATAGGGATCATGTGATATAATGGCATGCACAAATATCCACCTTAGTCATAGAACTCTACAGATTACTACACAATTATTACATAACATGTTGCACAATGATGACAAAGGTAATAAAATTTCATACAGTAATGAATATTCATTTACCCCACAAGTATACATAATGGATTAGTAACAACCATCAATTGTAAACCAAATTTTGGTTGCTCAATGCTCTGAGGCCATAGCACTGAAGCACACATAATGATAGACTTCAGCTAAATTTATGGTCCCGGCAAAGCATCTCCTACTCTGGAATTCTGAAAAAATTCCACTGCTCTAAGTTTAGTATAAGGATTCAAAAAAGAAAAAAAAATCAAATTCTACAAGGTAACCCTGTCGGTGCAGTGTTCAAACCCCATAACATTTTACCAAGTATCATTTCAATTGGAATTACTGTACTAATAAAAAAGAAATATATATCTAATAAAACAATTTTGAATTCATTTTCTGTTTTTTTCAAACTTGAAAGTTTTTAAAGTTTGTTGCCTTGTTTCTTTCTGGAGAGTTTAAGAGATGGTAAAGTCAACAAAGATATCAACAGAATATAATTGAGAGGGGTCTTGCCAATACAGTCCCTTACAGAGCCGGATCCAGAAGTTCAGGGGGGGGGGGGGGGGGGGGGGGGGGGGGGGCGCAATAAAAAAAAAAATGTAGGCAGTAACAAAGCAAGTGGCTTGCTGCTTTTCCCAAAGCATGAGAAGGGTGTTGTTTCAGTTGGATTTGAGTCTAGGGAAACTCTCCTGCAATTTTTTTTTAATTTAAAGCAGTTAAAAAGTGCTTTCTTGTGAGTTTTTGGAGGGTTTATATGTCTACAATTAAGTATGGTCCGGGAATTTTAAAGGGGTGCACACCAGGTGCAGAAAAAAATAGCCCCAAACATATTGAAAATAATAACTTTTTTTTTTTTATTTGGCATTTTATTTTCTTTACTATATTACAGAGTGCCCATTGGGGGTTAAATTGGTGTTTTCCTAAACTTTGTACCCCTTCATAAAAAGTCACTACAATTTTGGGGGTAGAAACCCTCTACATGAGATAAATGGGCATGCTAATCTTACGTTTTTATAATATACTTACAGTATGGAGGATTAACTAATTTATTTTTTCCTATATTACTAAATTAATATATACACTGCAAGTTTCGAAAAAAGCGAGGGTGCGCTGCATGAAACGCAACACTACAGTACCACCCATTTTCGCATTTGTGATTAATAATGAACAGTTTGCGCATTGTTCTAATATCTAGCAAGAGTTTTATTTTTTTCAAAAGAAAATATGAACTGTCAACATATAACAAAACTATAAACAAAGGCATTACTGTGCTGATCTTAAATAAAGTTTCTCTAGAAATACGAAGAAACACACAGTTTAAACTTAAAGTTAAGATTTCACGAAATTTTATTTGTCCACAGCTACGTAAAAGTTCAATAATAACTACAGTGGCGTATTTGTTATTTACCGACATTACTTCGCCCTCCCTGTCATAATATTTGTGGGAGGTAAACAAGTTGAACTGGTCAATTTCAGCAAAGGTTCGGAAAATTAATTTAGAAAAAAGAAAAAAAATACTATACCTGGTGGACTGACATTTCCACTACATCCGGTCCTTTGAAAAAGAAATTGAAGAATTAAACATTATTCAATAAAGAATCACAGAAAATTCCAAACACATTTTGTCGTCTGCCACATAAACTTTACTTTCCCCTCAAAACGGGAGCCAAATCAAAGCGTTCGATCACAGGTATTCACTGTAAAAAAGGTGTACGCAGTGTTTCATCCAAATTTTCGGAAATGCTCGATTGGTAATTATGTCCTCGTAAAAATTCGTTTAACAAGACAATGTATGTTCATTTACCGACATGGTAGACACGTTTGGAAAGAATACAGCACAAAACAGCAACAGCAAAATCAGACAAACGAGTTAACGTACTTTGTTTAATGTTGAAAGCATACATTTGATGGAGATGTATGATTTTACATTTACTTGCTAATCCCTTTAATTTGATTAAATACTTCATAAGTCATATTTAATACAATGTTTTGGAAAATAAGACGTTTATTTATTCACTATTAATAACCTCAGTTGTGCTCGACGTGCTATAGTAACAGCGTACAACAATTCCCTAGAGTGGTTATATGATATAACCCGTTTACACCTGTCCTTCCAATTTATTCACCGTGACAACAGTCAACAATAAGGTGACCCACGTGAAGAAAGTAATGGGGACCTTATTTGCTTTGTCAAATTTTATACCCCTGTAATTACGTATGGGATTGAGTTATTAAACTCAACAACTGAAATGATAAAATAGATGATAAAATAATGAAAATATCAATGGGGAAGTGTGAACAGGTTAGATCTACTTAATGAGAAGATCGGATTATAATTAGAATGGAATAGTTTTAATTCAAGCATTTGATATCAATTTGAACACCCTCCTCCCAATTATTTGTGTGTGCGGGAATGTTTGAAACATCTATATGATACTATATGCGTTACTTTTTCATTTTATCTTCATCTTATTCACAAGTTTTTTTTCCTCTGTAAGATACAAAGTCAGTTTAACTGATTTGAAACTCCTATTAACAGTTCTCTCGCACATCGCTAGAATTTTTTTTTTTTTTTTTTTTCGCTTCTACTTGTTTAACCCTTTAGTTGATTGTGTATACAGATTAGTAAAGGGCTTAAACTCATATTCTGACACAGTCTTTCATATTATACCCGCAAGAGTTACTGTCCCTTGTTTAGAGGACTCTCTCTCTCTCTCTCTCTCTCTATATATATACACACACACACACACACACACACACACACATAATTATGTATTTAGAGTCCTTGCCTATCAGTCACGCATGGGCAATTTAAGCCTGGATCTTTTTAGCCATTTACACTGACTGAGCAATCTTTTTCCATGTATTATATATATATATATATATCTATATATCTATATATATATATATATATTTGATGCTATGAGTCTAATACATAATATTCATTTCTTTATTCATGTTAATAGATTGTCAAATGTTGTCAAAAGCTAGAATTTGGTGTGTCATACATGATAAGACAAGAGCTGTTGGTAAGATAGCATGCTCGACTATTTGAATGTTTGTAAACAGAAAGAAATATTGCAATTAAAGGCAAAATGAGAATCGCAGTATTATCAAAATATAAAATATACACAAGAGCAATAAACATATGCTCCATTTTCAAAGCAATATCTTAAAGAGTTCCGTGAAAAAGTGAATAAGTACAAAAAGATTAATCAAGTCAAAAAAGGGGAATTATTATGTCAAAATCCAAGACAGAGTTATGTACTCTTGCCATGTACAAGTAGAGGGGATGATCATAAACAGGTAATCAAAGTTTCAAAGCAATACTTCATACTGGTTAAGTGAACAAGAGGGCCATGATGGTCCTGAATTGCTCACCTGATTATTAATGAGCAACATTTTTCATATTGACCTACTTTTTGACCCCACATGACCCAACTTAGAACTTGTCTAAGATTTTATGGAAACAGACATTCCGACCAAGTTTCATAAAGATATGGCCAAAAATAAAATGTGGCCTTTAGATTGTTAACAAGGTTTTTCTAAGATTTGACCTGTGACCTACTTTTTGACCCTACATGACCAAACTTCAAACATGTCCAAGATTTTATGAAAACAAACATTCTGACCAAGTTTCATAAAGACATGGCCAAAATGTGACCTTTAGATTGCTAACAAGGTTTTTCTAAGATTTGACCTTGTGACCTACTTTTTGACCCCACATGACCCAAAGTCTAACTTGTCCAAGATTTTATGAAATCAAACATTTTGACCAGGTTTCTTGAAGCTTGGGCAAAATATGTGGCCTCTAGAGTGTAAACAGTATTCTGACTTAGTTTCATGAAGATTGGGCTAAAAATTTGGCCTCTAGAGTGTTAACAAGCCAATATGTTTACGATGGACGCCGGGTGATCACAAAAACTCTCCTTGAGCATGTTGTGCTCAGGTGAGCATAAAACAAGAGGGCCATAATGGCTATGTAAAATCAAGTTACCCCTGTGGCAGGGCCAATTTTGACCCCAGGGCCATGACTTGAATAAACTTGGTAGAGGTCTATTAGCCTATGTTACATACCAAATATCTAAACTTCAGGCCTTGTGGTTTCGGAGAAGAAGATTTTCAAGTTTTTTCCTATATTAGCCTTTGTTAAATCAAGTGACCCCTGGGGCGGGGCCAATTTTGACCCCAGGGTCATGATTTGAACAACTTGGTAAAGATCCACTCGACAGTGCTACACACCAATTATTAAAACTCCAGGCCTTGTGGTTTCTGAGAAGAAGATTTTTCAAGTTTTTTTTCCTATATTAGCCTATGTAAAATCAGGTGAACCCTATGGTGGGCCAAATTTGACCCAAGGGCTATGATTTGAACAAACTTGGTAGTGATCCACTAGACAATGCAGCACACTAAATATCTAAACGCCAGGCCTTCTGGTTTCTGACAAGTAGATTTTTTTCCCTATATTAGCCCATGTAAAATCAAGCGACTCCTGGGGCAGGGCCAATTTTGACCTCAGGGTCATGATTTAAACAAACATGGTAGAGATCCACTAGACAATGCTACACACCAAATTTCTTTGCTCTAGATCTTATGGTTTCAGAGAGAAGATTTTTTAACATTTCACTTTTTATAATCTATTTTTAGCTCCTGTGACCTAATTATGCGACAGGCCGGAACCATTTGAACAATTTTTATAGGGGATCACTTTAGGAACATCCTTGCAAGTTTTGATCGCTTTCCTGTCAGTAGTTTCAAAGAAAAATTTTAAGTAAATTGTTCACGATTGACGACTCACAGCTTACAACTCAAGACGCCGGACAAAGGCTGGTCCCAAAAGCTCACCTTGGCACTTTGTGCCCGGTGAGCTAAAAATGAGGCGGTGTGAAAACCTTTAACGAGATTCTAAACAACATGGCCCTAAAGATGCTCACATGAGAAAAACTGCCTTCAAATTACTAAATTACAGCATAGTTGTTCTGAATACATCTATGACAGCATTTCAATTCCACAAACTAAAAAATTGAAGTCAAGCTTGACTGAAATATTTTAAAAAGGGGCATAACTTCTGAACAAATTGGCTGATATCAGCCATAATCAAACTTGGCTGGGAGATTATGATAATAAACATTGCCATAGACTTTGAAGATGATTACTTTAAAAATGAAGATGCTAAAGTGCAAACAAACTGTAATCTGGACATTTTTTTAATATTAAAAGGGGCATAACTCCTGACCTAATAGGCCCATTTCAGCCATAATTGAACTTGGCTAAGCGATTATGGAATAAACATTGTCATTAAGTTTAAAGATGATCACTTAAGAAATGAAGATGCTTGAGTGCAAACAAACTGATTGTGGACGACGGACAGACATTCATCGATTCCAATAGCTCATCTTGAGCACATGTGCTCAAATGAGCTTAAAAAAAGGGGGCTTAACTATTTTTAAATTTATGACAGAATCTGACCCCCAACACAGGTATGCAATTTCATGTGTGAATCATGGAAAGAAATTGTAGATAACAGCAATGTAAAAAAAAAGTTTTAACATTTTTTTAAGTCCATAAAGGCCCATAAATATGCAAAAATGTTTGGACGAGTTACTGTTTCTGTTTTTACTAAGTTTGAGGGGCATCCATCGAGTTGAATGGTGATAATGGCAATGTTAAACATAAGTTTAATTTTTTTTAGTCCAAAAAGGGCCATAAACCTGCAAAAATATTTGGAAGAGTTACTGTCCCTGTTTCTACTAGTTGGGTCTAATGTTGATCAAGGCATGTGTGAAGTACTGGAACATCCATTGTGTAAAAGGGGAGATAATGGCAATGCTTAACATAAGTTTAAATTTTTTCTAAGTCCAAAAGGGCTATAAACATGGAAAAATATTTGAAAGAGTTACTGTCCCTGTTTCTACTAGTTTGTCTGATGATGATAAACACATGTGTAAAGTTTGAGGGACATCCATTGAGTAATAGTGGTGATAATAGGAATGTTAAACGAAAAATGACAATTTTATTAAGTCAAAAAAGGGCCATAAATATGCAAAAATATATTGGAAGAGTACATTTTTTCTAAGTCAAAAAATGGCCATAAATATACAAAAATATTGAAGAGTTACTGTTCCTGTTTCTACTGGTTGGTCTGATGATGATAAACACATGTGTAAAGTTTAAGGGACATCTACTGAGTAAAAGTTGGGAAAATTTTGCAATGTTAAACAAAACCTTATCATTTCTTGGGAAGCCTGGGTGACCTCAATAGCTCTTCCTATTCTTTGAATAGTCAAGCTAAAAACAGAAACACAACTTGGTGTTCATGTCACTTAAATGATAAAACTTTAACAAATCAAAGGCATAGGACTGGAAGTAAATAACCAAATTATTAAAGTTTAAAAAGATTTATTTATGTTCTAAAGATACTTGCTCACTCACAGAATGTCACACTTCACCCATCATCATGTCCCCTCACATCCCACTCTCAGCCAGTATAGTCTGTCCAACCCTCAGTCACCACACAGCAAGCTAATGGTCAAGCAAGTTGGTAATGAGCTTGGGTACTGTCACCTATACCCCGTAGTCATTAACCATCTGGTCACAAGGTCTTGCTTACAGATTTTTTTTTTGAATTTTTTTTTTTGAAGTGCATTACTTTTCCATTATCTGGCACAAGAAATAATGGTTAACTCATACAATGTTTAAGTAAAATTATATGTTAACAGTGTAAGCAAAAAATAAAATAAAAATAGTTAATATCTCTATTTGGTTTCAACGTGAGGCACTTCGTAAACCAACAGTTTCATGAAACGGGGTATTGATCACGCCTAAGGATGTACAGGACTAGTTCATGCTATTACTTCGCTCAACAAGTCTTCCCATTTAGGAATAAAAAAAAGCTTAATAATTTCATCAATGAGTTATGATTGACAAATTGCTGAGGTTAATTCTAGCCCAAGAATAAGATGCACTTTTTTATATACAGAACACCCATGATTTTCAAATAACTCACAATTCTGAACCAGGAAAAAGATTAACCCTAAACTTTCTTTTACTCCTTATCTCAATGATGTGTTATGTAAATGTAAAAAAAAAAAATCAGACATTAGTAAAGGATGTTCCCAGACACGACTCCAAAGCACTGCAGGAAATACATACATGTATATACAAGTTAAAACCTGACTGTATGGTACAGTGATGTGACAATAATGACTGTGAAAGACTACTTGTCAACATCTTACAAATGCAAAACTACCAACACAATTTCTCTTCCAGACTATGCACTGTAAAAAGGCATTACTTACTAAATAAGGGTTACTGTTCAGTTCCGTTATATATTACAATACATTTACCGATTCAACACAGAAAAAGGCAAAACACAAGTATAATAAACATACAGGGGGGTCTTCTCTCTCTTTGAAACACATCCATACTGTCATACTGTTACAACAGTTAAAAATAAAACAACTGTATAGAAGCTACAATACTTTTATATTATATACAAAATTAGAGATACAAACCCTTTAAATTTATGCTGAACTACATCTTAATTTTTAATGAAAGACTTGCTTTACAAAAGGCGTGTTTACTGCAGAGATTGTTCTTCTGATAATAAAGGTAATACTTCAGGCACAGTCACGTGCTCCAGAAAAATACTCACATCATGCACACCTGTTATTCTGACATATACAACTTATCCATTTTAGTATAAATGAAAAAAACAAAACAAAAAAAAACATCATTATATTCAAGGTGTTTATATTTTTTCCTACATTAATTATGACAATATTGATTTTTCCAAAGCTAAACAGTCAAAATAGTCCTCAACTCCCAATGCTTTCCTATGAAAACTATTACAAAGCCAAATGGCATATTGTCACAATTTTATGACTTTCAAAATTTAAACATTTGAATCATGAAAAATCAAACAATAAGAAAAAAATCACTATTTTAACACAGAATATTTTCAAGTGACAATATTTCTTTGAAAAATATCCTTTTCAACTAAATTTATTTTTATTTCATTAATCAAATTACTGTGGGTTTATTTTATGGTAAGTAAAATACTTCTATATCCTGTATACTATCCATGTTTTCCTTCTTACATTTTTTTCTACCATTTACAATGTCTGCATTCCATTACACAGCTGGTGGTCCCAGGCATACCCAGATACAAGGTGGGAGTTAGCACTAGCTTCTTGAACATGATATTTACATCCTTGAGTGAATGTACCAGTCAATGTTCATGACAGTGCTCAACTGGATATGGACTCTAGACTACAGATATGGACACTTACACATAATCATGGTTGCAGTAGAAAAATGCTTGCAAATGATGAAAATTGTAAATTTCCTTCTTGATAATTATTTCTAGTTTAGACAATTCTCTAATAATAACAGTTACATATATTCCAATTATCATCTCATGAAGCTTTTTTTTTTTCATTAAAAGACAGTAGATGAAATACAAGGAAGACTCTTTTAGCCCTTTTCACTGTATATTGTGCCAAGATTAGAGCCTACATAATAAGTCACAAATTTTTAAATTTTAAAATCAATCACAATTGCAATAAATTTACAAGTTAATTCTAAATTTGTACGAGGAGAAAGCTATGAATATTATTTTTTTTTTCATTTCTTTTTAAATTTCATATTCTGTATAATAGCACAGAAATAAAGAAATAAACTAAAAAAAAAAAAAAAAAAAAAAAATTTAATGGAAAATTTACGATGATACAATTTTCAAACTATTTAGCCTGACATGAACAGAGTGCAGAGCTTCCATTAGCTGTATTGTTACAACATCTGCAAGCATGAAACACACTGCACAAACAACCTCTGCTGGTCTTCATGGGTCTGTGAACATGTTTAATGGCCCTTCATCACATACCTCACACCAAAATCACTCACTCAAGCAGACAATAACACACAAAGAAGTGTCTACAACTTCAGACTAGGCAAGATTCCAGTGTCCATTTATAGCCAAATGGAGATCTATGTCAGACAAGACAGAATTTATCCAACACCCACTCCATTATTAGAATAATAATAATATTAATGCACATATATTAAAGCAATGTTACACATAATAAACTGTACAGGTAGACTAAGACAGATCTTCAGAATCTATCATCAAATACACACACACAGTTTCTGGTTTGCAGCAGGAACTATTTCATTAGTTCCTCTTAAAACTGATATAATCCAATCAACCTTTCAGTTATCCAATACCTCTAATAAAACTTTCTTCAGTTTTCTGAATTTTTTCTTTCAACCTCAATTAAGAAGTCCTAAAAAATAAATCATGAGGGTTTAAAAAAAAAACCACAAAAAAAAACCCGAATATCGTAATCTGCATTATTTAGTTTTTGTTCAAAAGCTGTTTGAAAATGCAAACTTTGAACCTCCCCGTGGCTTAAGATAACTGCAAATGCTCCTAGCTTCCAAGTGCTGTCAAGTGTGTGCGAAGAACAGATTTTGAATATCTGGCAAGACTCACTAAAACAACCACCTATTCAGCCATCAATATGCTCGACTCTTCATCCCTGTTTACAGAGAACTAAGACGACGACAAAACCTCCAGTCATGAGACTGAACCTCTTGCTTTAGCTTGGGTGGCTCTGACGGCTCCTATGACCCTGCCCTCAAGATGTTCCCTTATCAATAACATTTAATAATATAAATAAGAAAGCTCAGGTTTTGACTGTTACTCTGAACAAATTCATGGAGGCAATACATCTCCATAGAAAATAGTAGTAGCAGTAGATCAAATTCCCCAGAAAAATTCGAGGAGATGTTTGCATCTACACATTGCATAAGAATTAATAAATACTTTGAGACTGTTCATCATCACATGAAGAGGACTTCATCTTGCTGACTGAAAAAATTACTGGAAATAATCTATAAAGAAAGATAAGGGTCCTTCAGTTTTCAAAAGATATCATGAAATTGAGCTCCACTGTATCAACTACTCACGAAAAACCATATTTACTTAAACAGATCTTAATTTTCATTACAAATCTTATAGACTGTTAAGGTTATATTAGGCAGTTAAAAAATCCAGAAACATGATATCAGTTCCCTTCAAAAGTACATGACACACATGAAAGGCTTCCTCTATCTCACAACAGCGCTACATCAATGTAGTAATTCTTCATGTGGATGTTTAACAATTTGACATATGAGTGTTGGTTCTGAATGATTACTCTCCACATTCATTTCTGTTTCATGATATCTACAACAATATATGCCAAATATATCAAAAAGGAACGCTTTTTATGCATACAAAAATACTTAAATCCATGCTAAATCTGTTGATTTATGTATGTTTACATTGGTCTACATTTGAGACAAATGAACTTATTTTCCATCCTTTCTTAGTTCTGGTAGATGATAAACTCAGGTATGCAACTGACTGCAGCAAGCTCTAGATCATAAGTAAGAATTAGTCCCCCTTTGCAGTAATGAACAAATGGAACAGAGAGTACTTTATATTGTTACATGTATCAAGTACAATTCCAAGGTCATTTTATTCACCCAATTCTATAGTAATTTTACATCAGGTTTCTACTATTATAAGAGACAACAACCTCTACCCTTCTTTTTCTTAACCTGAAGGGCAGCTCGGGTGGCCGTTTCAAACACCTCCCGCACACCTTCCTTGGTTTTGGCCGAACATTCAAGATAACTGAATGCATTTATCTTTTCAGACATGGCTCTACCCTCCTCAGGACGCACTGGCTCTTGTTTCATCTTCATCAACTCCCTCTTTGTGTTTTCATCATTGCGAGTGTCCTTCTTGTTACCCACAAGAATGATGGGCACGTTGGGACAGAAGTGTTTCACCTCCGGCGTCCACTTCTCAGGGATGTTTTCTAAACTGTCCGGACTGTCGATTGAGAAGCACATAAGAATGACATCGGTGTCAGGATAGGAGAGGGGCCGGAGTCTGTCGTAGTCTTCCTGACCAGCTGTGTCCCACAATGCGAGTTCCACCTGGAAATAAAAAAACAACAGAAAATTAACATTTTGCATTTTAACCTATCTTGTTTTATGGATTGACTGCATCCTGTGAAAAAATGTGTTATTTTCTAAACAATAAACAATTCTATATACCGTTTAACCATGTGTTAGCAGACAGTCACCAGTAACAGCCAGCAAGCTTTCAGATTCACTTTATATGTCCGATATATATAAAGGACACTTCTTCCATTTCCTAAGATGGGTTAGATTGTAATATGGCCGAAAACCACTTGTACACTATTGATTGATAAATTATTTTCAACACAATTTGACTAATAATATACATGTATAAATGAATATGAATACAGATTTAATGTGGACAATCACAAGGGTTTACTTAAGGATTTGACTTTCACTTGTCCAAGGGGCAAGTTACTTTGAACATCTACTAGCCCCCAGTGAAAACAGGTTGCCCGATCTTGAAGTTAGTTGGTGTTACAGTTTTAAATTAAATAACAGCAATATTAAGGTGGATTTTAGCTAATATGTAACTAAGACAATTTCCAAGCATTTTACCCCTGATATACTATAGAAAAAAAAGAAAGAAAAAGATAGATTTCATTTACATAAATAAACTTGCCAGCCGGGCTATCTTCTTTGAAAAATCATTTGCCTGCAGTGATTTTGACCCGAAGCGGGCAAGTGGGCGTCCACTTAAGAAAACCCCTGCAATCAACAGGCTTACGGTATGTTGGAACCCATTTCTCCTCACTTGCTTTCAGAAACATCTTACTGAAGCTGAGTTAGATCTCTTAATACAAGATCTGCATCTTATTCAAATATGAAACTAGTATAATATTTCATGTCCCCTCAAAAACATTATGTCTTAAACTCAATGACCCTTACTTGCATGAGCTAATGCAGACAGTTAGTCAAAAGTTTATTGCAGACACTGCCATTTAGTTCTTGAAAGTCAAAAAATAACTTTTAAATTAGTTAACTTAAGCTAACTATCCTGATAGTGTACAACACAAGACAAGGAGAACAAGGCTTAAAGCGACAGGGACTGTCACAAAACCAGGTTTTCAACATGGAAAATCCAATTCGAAATGAAGATTTTATTTATAAAATGATCACCAAAGAACATTAATACTTTATGTTACATGGCTGAAGAGTAAATAAGGGTCATAACTCTAAGAAATATGGTTAAATTGACAATATAGGTCAAGTCACTATGTACTGGCCATACTGTGTAGATTTGGGCAGAATGCATTCAGAAATGAAGAAGGAGAATTTAAGCAAATAAAAGAATGTGTCACTATATGTTACATGAAAACAAGCTCAAAGGTGTGAATTCAGATTGTCAAAGGGTAATTGTCTCTGACCTGCAATATCAATGCAGGGTAAAATACAAGATTCAAAATTAAATGTTAGTTCAAGGAAATTATGGATATTTTAAAACATGAAAAGCAACCTACAGGAATTATCCAAAGACTGATACAAATGCATTTATTTTATTTCTTATTGAAGGTTTATTAAGCAATTCTAGCAATCAGACATTTGTATAATATTTGTCAAGATAGCAAGGGCACCGCAACTATGTAAATGAAGAAAAGCATAAGTGAAGCATAAAAACAAAAGCATTCATAGCAAGCTGCTATCAAACAGAAAATAAAAAAATAAAAAATAAAATATTTCCTTACCTTCCTTTTAATTTTAGTCATAGTGATCTTACCTTGATCCATTTTCCAATATATTTTAGTTTCCTTCCTTTTCCCAAAATTCCTCCTCTTCCCTAAAGGTATCTACTTATCAAATATGAATGCTATACCTTCAATCTAACTCGAGATAAGAGGAAACAAAAAATCTATTTTAAGCCATTGTGACCTTGACATTGTCCTTATTTACCTGAAAAGCAATCCCAACATTCCTCTTACCATATGCTATTTACCTATAAATATGAATGCTATACCTTCATTTACCCAGTATGGGAAATGAAAAATCTATTTTTAGCCATTGTGACCTTGACCTTGACCTGATTTACCTGAAAAGCAATCCAAACCTTCCTCTTCCCATAAGCTATCTACCTATTAAATATGAATGCTATACCTTCATTCTAACTCGAGATATCAAGAGGAAACAAAAAATCTATTTTAAGCCATTGTGACCTTGACTTGCCTATTTACCTGAAAAGCAATCCAACTTCCTCTTCCATAGCTATTTACCTATAAATATGAATGTATACCTTCATTTTTACCCAAGTTATGAGCAGAAACAAAAAATCTATTTTTAGCCATTGTGACCTTGACCTTGACCTGATTTACCTGAAAAGCAATCCAAACCTTCCTCTTCCCATAAGCTATCTACCTATTAAATATGAATGTTATACCTTCATTTTTACCCAAGTTATCGAGCAGAAACAAAAAATCTATTTTTAACCATTGTGACCTTGACCTTGACCCGATTAACCTGAAAAGCAATCCCAACCTTCCTCTTCTCATAAGGTATCTACCCATCAAATATAATTGCTATATCTAAATTCTAACTTAAGTTATCGAGCGGAAACGAAAGTTTGACGCCCGCCCGCCCAGCCACCCGCCCGCCCGCCCAACGACGTTCGGCATTCTAATAACCAGGTTTCAACTAGTTGAAAACCTGGTTAAAAATTACAACATGTAGTGTCATTTCATGGCAAACAATTCCATACAAATCTTAAACTGGCTTTATTTCATTGATTACTGAATATATTTAACTTACAGACCAATATATCACTAACTTGAACCATACCCACTACATGGATCCAATACAGAAATAAAAGTAAGCATGTAGAACTCCTTTCTTCTGTAGGCAGGATAAAGGACAACAGCATCACGAGACAAAAAAATGTATTTCTTTATATCTTAATTGCAATATTAAACATTACCGTAAACTACAAACATTGTAAAGAAGAAAAATTGCAAATATTTAACAAGTTTGACATAAAGGTTAAGAAATTACACGGTGCTCAACCATATCACTGGTCTCTCTGCAGAAATTGCTATATCAGCAGCCTGAGTTCGCACAGGTCATTCTCTGCCATAACAAAACGCACAATGGACGGAGAAAAAGACAAATTGTCATTTTAAACAGATGAGCTGCTCAAAATTAAGTATTGCAGGGTTCATTAAAGTATTTTTGCTGTGTATCTGGCATTCACTTTTCAATTATCAGCAACTGTGGTCCGAAACTCAAACAAACAGTTAAAGTGATGTACCAACATGGATCAAAACATCGGTACTTTCTACAGGTTCAAGCGAGTTATTGCTTTGGTTACATTCATAATGCACCATGGTTATGCACAGTTTGTAAGTTCTAAGCTTTTTGGACAAGAAATCACTAGTCTTAACATGTGAACTTAAACAAAAGTACAAACAGTTGGCTATCTTTTGGTTAACAGTGAACATTCTAATCACTTCTTATTGTTCTACAGAAATGTGAGAAACATTTGAAAGTTAGCGTTTAATGTAAATTAAAAAAAATAAAAATCATCCTTTAAATATTGTTGTTACGTACATATCAAAGGCATAAGGTTAAATATCAGCCAAGATCAAACCTGACCAACAGCAAATGAACCTTCCCAGTGTTTCTAGATATGTTCAACTTACCTTACTGTCTATTCAATAGCTACACTAGGATGAAAGGAAATCTGACTAGGTTTGAACAAAAGAACAAATGGTTTTGCCAAAGGAAACGAGCCTCCAGCTCACCTGACCATGTAATTTAGCTAGAGACCAAACTCTTACGCAGGACACATGGTAAGGCAAGATTACCAACAAAATCAGTTGAGAATCCTTTTATCCAGAGAAAACTTAAAGCCCTGACAAATTAATCATCATGACTTTTCACCTGTGTGACCTTGACCTTGGAACCAGGGACCCAACTCTTTGTGTGTGTGACCTTTTGTCTCATTGAGGCAAACATTACTGCAAAGCCTTATATCAGCCACAGTAGTCCACATTTGTGTACCCATAATTTGTGATAGTGTGCTATTTTCAGTTTGGCGTTAGAGTAGACATTACCAGTACCAAACTAGCATGTCGCACCATCGGCTCATTGGTGGGACAACTGCCACAGTAGCAGAGAAATTATGGTCTCCAACTAAGATAAATATTGCTCAAGATATGTAGATTCTGCAGTGTGTGAATAAGCACAGGGGCTCGAAGTTGCACGGGGCGAATCATTTCGTACTTAATGGTAGCATTAAAAATAGTAAGGGAGGACACTATTTTCGGCTATTTTATGAATATTGAATTTTCGGCAAATAAAGATCAATAAAATGGTTCATAAGCATTTGAAAGGAATAGAAATATAGAATCGTGTCATTTCCCATGTGGTTTTTACTCTTATAAACGACTAACAAGTGTTTTTAATGTCCCAATCGAGCTTGACAACTGCTGGGACCGGTTACTTCCGGTTTCTTATCTAATGAATAAAATGTAAGCGCTCATTGGTCAATATATTTAAATCAAATACGGTGTAAACAGGTATGATTTCCCTGTACCTTCTTGTCCGACAATGATTACATTACGCCCATTTTCGATCGCGTTGTTTACGCTATTCTGGACCTCTGTAACCAAATGAAGTTTTCCCGGGAAATGTCAGTTTTGTTTACATTTTGATTGCCCTATAAAACTTACCTTTATATTCACTTCTAAAGAAACTACAAAAAGGTTTCCCCGGCTGTTGTCAAGCTCGATTGGAACAATAAATTAACGATATTATCGTTACAAGAGAAAAACTGCCTCATTTACGTTTAGGAATTTCTGAATTTATTCATTTGAAACACAACCTTGTCCATTTTCAATGTTGAATTTTGTTAAAAATGCATTTTTTCCAAATTTGGTCTCAAAACAGTATCCTCCCTTCCTATTTAAATGTTACCACTAAGTACGAAATGATTCGCCCCATGCAACTTCCGAGTCCCTGCGTGAATAAGCTGACAGCAGACATTCAATGACCATACAGCTCCCTCCAACAGGCTACAAGTATTAACCCTTTCCCTCATAGAGGACACCATGAAAAGACCTATGCGAACAACATAAAACCAGATCAGCCTGCGAGTTACAGGTTTTATGCCGTTCGCTACTCCTCAGTGGTCTGGAAATGAGGACTTTATAATTAAATTTGGTAAGGTTTAACTGTGGTTTTCTGCAGATCAGGCTTTATGAGGTACCTATTGAGTGCGTCAAAATGAGTCTATATGAGGGAAAGGGTTAACATGCTATCTCACAGGATTCCCTTTAGTTATTTCACTCATATTAGTGATTTATTTTTATTTTTTTGCTATAACCATTTAAATACAAATAACAAACTAAACATGTACATAAAATTACAGGTAAGAATCTGTAATTAATAGACCATTTCACTCCAAATTGAGATGTAAACCTACATAAATCATTGAGCACTAATCTACATGCTGGTGTATAATTCAAAATGAACATATGTTTGAGATTTTTCCCCAGTCACTTATTAGTCAATTTAAATCAGCAAAAGGTCTATTAGGGTTTTTGCCAGACACCTATCTTGGTCTAATTATTATTATCAGTATACTTTTTTTACTTCCTCGATTTTCATGGCAGTAAGGTTTAAAATCAGTCCAATTTGGTTTGTGCTCCAAGTTTGTAGGTCTTTAAAGTTCCAATGGTTAGGTTCTATAGATTTGATCTCTTCTGATAAAAAAAAAGTGGGTCATGAGGGCCCTGGAATCGCTTACCTGAGACCCTGGTATTAGTGGGAGGGAAAAGAAACAGCAAATATCTAATATTATGGAAAATGGCAACCATGTTTTTCCTCAGATCCAAATCAGTTTTACAATCTTATTGGAGAGTAACCAAAAGGAACATCTCTACCAAATAACTTTGAAATCGCTTAAGTTCTTTTGAACAAGAAGATTTTTCAAATTTTTACAATTTACATATCAGGAAAACAGGCTCTGCCACCTGGCAGCCATATTTTGACAGATCCAAATGATTTTTACAATCCTGTTAAAAGTTCGAACTCAAGCTGCTTTACGGCTGTGTTGTTTATGACCAATAAGAAGGAATATTTTCATAATGGACGATCATGGATGGTGGCTGCTTGCTTTTCAATACATATATCTGAAAATTAACTCATAGTTGGTTTGGGTTATCAATTCAAATTTTGGGTATCTAACAGTCAAATGCATGTTGCATATTTAGTTGCCAGGTCATGAATTATGTTGAAAACAGTCCCATAGCTATGGTCAATTGTCCATATCAGATGGTAATACGCCGACCTCTGCCATGCAACTATTTTTCGGCAGCATGTGGTTGACATCTCGAATGCTCAGCGCAAAATGGTTGTAACTTATATGTATTAAAGAGTAAGTTACGACCGTTTTGTGCTGAGCCCTCGACCTTCATCTGTGGACGGCCACTTGGACTGTTAGCACCTGTTTTCCCTGTCCTCCTAAAACCCCATATTATAATGATAAACCATTTAAAGACTGCTGTTTTCTCACTCAGTTTCATCAAATGCATGAAGTATAAATTCAATAATTTTAGTCTTGGAAATTTCATTCTAACACAAAATTTGATGGCTTCTTTTGAACACCAGTTTTTAAATCGGTCAGCAGGTATCACATTTTGTGTTCATGTTTGAATGTCATATATGAAAATGACGTCAGGAACGACATTGCAAATATTTGTGCATAAGTTATTTCTGAAACTTAACTCACAGTTGGTTTGGTTTATCAATTCACATTTTGGGTATCCAACAGCCACATGCATGTTGCATATTTAGTTGCCAGGTCATGAATTATGTTGAAAACAGTCCGGTCAATACAGTGAGTGATTCCAGGGCCCTCATGACCCACTTGTTTTTTTTTATCAGAAGAGATAATCACATCTATAAAACAAGAGGGCCAAGTTTCCCTAAAGTCGCTCACCTGAGGACATTTGTGCTGACCAAGTTTGAGGAAGATTGAATCAAAATTGTGGCCTCCAGTGTGTAAACAAGGTTTTTCTAAGATTTGACCTACTGACCTACTTTTCAATCGCTTTTTAGGTCTGTTAGATTAATGATCTTCGATAATTCGTTGAAATTTCTGAAGAGAATCGTATACCTACCAAACTGAAACCGGAAATGGAGGGCTGAATAGTTTCCTAATTTTTCATTGGTTAATAATATTATAACCTAAAACGACTGAATGTGTTTTTATTACCAACAATACGATTATCTGTACTTTCATATCTTTCTTAAAAAAACCTTTTTTTATCATTTTATTTAATCGTAGATACTGATTTTAATATAAAACATATATCAAGTATGTAATTTAAAGTAAAAAGTGATTCAATCAAGGGCCAAATTTTAACCATTATCTAGTCATAATCTCTCAAACTAGTAATATTGCAAAATATTTTTTTTATGATTGGTCTATATGAATTATGTGGGTACGGACCACTAGACAATATTTCACATCAAATCTATAGATTAAGCTCTAGGTCTTTTCCTATGTAACTTTATGTGAAACAAGTGACCACTGGTGGGTTTCCAAGGCTTTTTATGGATTCACAGAAGAAGATTTTCTAAGATTTTCCTTTATAACTCTTATGTAAAACAAGTGACCCCTGGTGCGGGGGCATTTATCACCATAGGGATATGATTTGAACAATCTTGGTAATGAACCATTAGATGACGCTACATACCAAATATCTAAGCTCTAGGCCTTAGGTTTAGAAGAAGATTTTTTCTATGTAAAACAAGTGACCCCTGGTGCGGGGGCATTTATCACCATAGGGCTATGATTTGTACAATCTTGGTAATGGCCCATAAGATGATGCTACATACCAAATATCTAAGCTCTAGGCCTTGCAGTTTTGCAGAAGAAGATTTTCAAAGTTTGAGTTTTTAAAATCTATTTTTAGCTCCTGTGACCTACTTTTTCAACCAATCTGAATAATTTGTACAACTTTGATAGAGGGCATCATAAGGATGATTCCTGTGAAGTTTGGTCAAAATCCCTTCAGCGGTTCAGGAGGAGATGTTCTTTAAAGCACGCACGCACGGACGACGGACAAAAGCTCACCTTGAGCACTTCGTGCTCAGGTGAGCTAAAAATGGACATATGAGATGCTTTAATTAAAGACCATCACAAGGAGGTGTTAGAAGACAACAAAGCTCACAATAAAATATTTTTGATAAATTAATATACATACATGCATAAAAACATTTGCATCTCACATATTTATACATTTTTTTTTTAAAATTTATTAATATCATTTTCTTTATCTGTTAGAATCAGGCAAAATAGATCAAGGGATCTATTTTATCTAAGAATGTCGTGTGACTATTTGTGCCAAATGAAATTAAATTCTGACCATTGGTTTCAGGGGTGGAATTTTTAAATGTTTTAAATAAAATTCTCATGGAAGTTTATTTTTTAGAAACTCTTGTAGAGGATCACCTAAGGATCTTTCGTGCCAATTTCATCAGTTTATAACAAGCAATTTCAGAGATGTCTTTTAAAGAAAGTTGATGATGCCACGCAAATGACCGACAAAGGGTGATCCCAACAGCTAACCCTGAACACACTGAGCTCTGGTGAGCTAAAAAGGGAAAGAATGATAACGATGACCATGGTATTCTAGCCCTTTGTGGAAATGTTGAATGTTCTCAACCAAAATCAAAAACTTAAATCATACTTGTATGAACGGAGGTCAAACTGGTAACCTATCAAGGCACTGATCATCAGTCGAAAGACTCAACTGGAGCTCTTCATTCTGTTGTCATTAATAAGACATACAAGCAAACCAAATTCTGTTTGTTCAATGACAGCCAAAATACAAAGTTACAGATTAGTCAACAGTAAATCAGCTGTATAATTTTATAAGCAAGCAGAATCTGATGTCAGGATAAAAATATTTTGTATAGGAGACTTTTTTTTAGTTAAGCAACAGCTTCACAATGATTTTTTTTTTGTGTTGACATGTTTACAGCTAAAGTTTAGGTAAAATTTCCTCATTACATTTACGATTAAATAACTTCCCTGTAAATTTGTCTTCCTTGTCATCCAAATAATTTTTTTATAAAGCTATCTCCAGTTAATTAACATAGGTTATTTATAAAAAAAAAAAATCAATAAAAGTTCCCAAAATGGTGAAATTGTGACCCCTTCTTAAAAGTTCTACTTATTTCTGCTAAAAGCATTTATAGTATTTTTTTTCTATATGACAAAAAAAAAATGCACGAACAAGTGATGTGTGTATACTGTTTTAATCCAAAAGAGTAAACAAGAGTACAGTCAGACTACAGTTTAAAGTTTGTACATGCAACAGAAAATATTTATCTTTCACACACTTCAACACTCTGGACATCACACACACGCACACACTGATCATTAGCTGAGAGAGGTCCCCTCCCCATCTCACCAGTAACTTGTACACCAAGTTGTGATAAAAGATACAGAAGAATTACTTCAACAGATGGAAATAATGAGGAACATTTTAGTGACTTTCACTGTAAAGCCATTGCCCATTACAAACTGAACCCCATACCTGAATATAACAAAGGCTTCATATTGATACAACAATGGACATATGTTCTCCTGATACTTCAATGAATACAAGACAAATGCCCCTTTTCCATTTGAAATTAAAAAAAGCTATAATATCTTGTATGCCTTCCTATATACCTCCATGCTGAATATATTAAATAACCATCTAAATAGGCTCTCTTTCACTTTCCTTATCAGAACAGATACATTGCACATACTTAAAAGCAGAGCAAATTGAAGGAATTATAAAAAGAACATTTTTCTTTGAAGACATTTATAGTTGGTCTCAAATGCACATATGACAAGTAATTCTCATTTTGTTGTATTTCATATCCCAAGCATTTTTTTTTTCACAAAGAAATAATTGAAACTGACTGACATCATAACAGAAAATGTGATTCTTCAATATCAAATTCCATCTGAAAACAGCACCGAAAAACTTTTACTTGTGTCACTAACAAAAAAAACAAACACAACAAAACAAAAAACTTTAAATAAAAGCACTGAGCACTGTTTCTTTGAGGAGTTCTCTAACTGAAAAACATCCATACAAGACTGATAATTTCTAAAATGAAATATAATAGAACAACAATACAGACCTTAGAAACAATTTCTAATTGTGCTGAACCTAAATTTATGAATGAATGACAATTTCAGAGAAAAGTTTGTTCAGAGGATTTAAAACTTAAAATATTTAGGGAATGGTATGTGATTATTTACAATATAAATAATTACAGAACTGTTAAATTACAAAACAAATACTTAATTTCTATATAAATGAGAAATGTTTACCTTTAACATTCCACTTTTAAGCACACAAAGTTGCACTTGCTTAATTAAATTCCATTAATAACAATAATTCTTTTAATGTACTAATTATGCTATACTCAATTACATCCCTATAACATGCTTTATATATACACACTCACAAAAAAATCACTTTATTTATCCACATGTTGATCTATATTAATCTACACATTTCTTGGGCCAGAGGTATTTGCAACGGAAAGACAACAGAACCTACAAATTAGCTAAATGTAGCTGTTAGTATGCATCTTCCATCATAACACCAGAGGAAAAAAGTTATAATGTGCACTTTGCTTCTATTCCCTGCTTTATGCTAAATAAGCAAACAATATGAAACATATATTCAAGTCAAGATGTACATTTTTTTTCAATCCATTCACTTTCCCAGTAATTTAACCTAAAATAATTTACATTTTCTACCCTTCTTTTTCTTGACTTGTAGGGCTGCCCTTGTAGCTTGCTCAAACACCTCTCGGACACCTTCCTTAGTTTTAGCCGAGCACTCTAGGTAAGAAAAAGCTCCGATGCGTTCCGCCATTTGACGCCCATCCTCTACTTTGACTGGTTCTTGTTTCATTTTAGACAGTTCTCTTCGTGTATTATCATCATTCCTCAGATCCTTCTTGTTACCCACAAGAATGATGGGCACGTTGGGACAGAAGTGTTTCACCTCCGGCGTCCACTTCTCAGGGATGTTTTCTAAACTGTCCGGACTGTCGATTGAGAAGCACATAAGAATGACATCAGTATCTGGATAGGAGAGGGGCCGGAGTCTGTCGTAGTCTTCCTGACCAGCTGTGTCCCACAATGCTAGTTCCACCTGGAAAAAACAAAAGAATGCACATTCTGAAGTTCATATCTAGAATCTGAATCCATTTCTTATATCTTATTAAAGATACCATTTTTACAAAATGTGTTTCAATTCACCTTCA
>CM037795.1:38172512-38222512 GCA_021229015.1 Solen grandis | reverse complement strand
CATATATATATATAGATGACAGATCTATACATGACATGGTGCCTGGATAGCGTAGTGGTAACGCGCCTCGCTTCTCACCAATGCGTTCCGGGTTCGATTCCTGGTCACGTACGTGAGAGGGTACAGTGGTCGCCCGTCCAGACACGTGGGTTTCTCCGGGCTCTCCGGTTTCCTCCCACAATAATGACCACATATGCCGCCATCAGAGCCATCGAGAGTGATTAATTTAAGTTGTGAAAACTTGTTTCGTAATCGATGTAAAATAAATAAAGTTTAAACTTTTTTATACATGACATTGCAAGGTTTCAGGATATATATACTCATACAAAAAATGTAGTCTGTAATGATTATGTTGCATCATGCATGCACACCCTAAAGCAGACAGACATCATAAAACTGTCGTAACATCAAAATGGCAATGACAGCTGTAAGGCACAAGTGACATTCTCCAACTCTCAATGTAAATCTAGCTTTTCAAAAAAAAAGTCTCTCATTGACACAATTTCTGAAACAGTCCACCCATCTTTCATAATGGTACTAGGTCTTAGTAAATTCAAATTGTAAAATCTTATTTTTTTTTTAGAAATTCTTAGTTTTGTGATTTGATATGTCTTTCAATTATGGGGAAAAATGGAAGTTACAGAGTTTCAAATAAGAAAGTTGTAAAACTCCACAAAATCTTTGCTCAGTCCGCGTAACTTCATTGTGATATCATGATTCCAATATTGCAGATCATGGCTTCTTGCCGAGTGTCCATTCAACGAAACGTTTGCCAGGCGTTGGGAAGAGTGTGTACAGTGTATCAGAGAGTAATGACTCAGGTGTTGGAGTGTCCACAGGCTACATGCCAGAGATGACACCTGTACAGGAGGATGCTGCTCAAAATGGTAACATGCTTATCAGTTAAATGCCTGAAATTTGTGGGACATGTTAGAATTATTAATAACAGGTTGTTTAAGGCTTTTTGACCGTTTTATTTTTTAAAAGAAATTACTTTAGTTATTATTTTTAGGTCTAGATGTAGTTGAGACTGGACTGGAAATAGAGAGTCTCTTCCATAAAATAAAAATGTTATGTTCAGAATTGTTTTGTGTTTGTAAATGCAGCATAAAATTCCAAGGAACAATACTATATACATGTATATAGGATCTGACATGAATTATTATTTTATATCAAATTTTACTTAACGAGTTCATGAAAATGTTATTAAGCAAGCCTCTGGAAAGCTTAATAACATTCTTGTGAACAAGTATAGTAAAATTTGATATGAAATGACAATTCATGTCAGAGTCTCTATATCATATGACCTATAGTGACAGTAAAACGCTATTATAACAACAAACAAACAAACAAATGAATGAATGAACTGTGAACGAATAACAATTGTAATCTAACACCAAGAAAAAAGTTTCAAATAATAACTGAAAATAATGATTTATCGTGTGTATTTCTCATACATTTTTGACATCATATGAATAATGAATCAAACACACTTAATCCAGCTGTTCAAGTTCAACACATTATATGCATACATATAGAATACACGTACGTTATGCGGAGTGATGTAATTAGGCCTAAAAGTTATATGTAACATGTTAAATATAAGAAAATATGTGATGGGTATTCATCACCTGAAACAGCTGTTTGAGCACAATGTCATATGATAAAATTATTTACTATTGTAGAATATGAATTTTTTAAGGTAGAACTGCAAATTTGTTTGGCACAAGTCTGTCCCCATGAATGCACATTGGGAATTAATCATTTTGTTGTAGCATGTTCATGGCTTTGTACTATGCTACTGGCTGTATAGGAAAATTGATATCTTGCAAGACATAAGGTGAGCCAGATGTCAAATTTTCCTTTGCGGGGAGTAGCAAAACACAAAGCCACAAAATGCTACTATAACCTAATTTTCTTTTAAAATATACCAATAATTTTTCAAAACACACATGAAGTTATTTTATACCAGTTTTAGTAAAATTTATCAAGTTTTCTCAAGAATCAATGTCAGATGAGTGTTTACTACAGACTTAAGGTCATGCCCCCCTTGACACTTGGACAAATTTCTGACATCTATATTTACTACAAAAGGCACATGTATGCAGTGTGGGAGCCATGTCTAAGTAGTCTGCAGGGTCTCATCATATTTGGAACCATATTGTCACTGTCATAATACAGAAATATAATCTGTTGGGATGTACTTGCATCTCGTATTTGAGCCAGAAAATTTATAGGTATATAATAAAGGCATATAAAGCTTCATAATTCTGTTGGTATTTTATAAATTTTTCAAAGGAAACACAGTTTTTGGCATGAAAGTTAGACTTTGCACATAATAGTTTTTGCTAAAAGAAGAATCCAACGAAGATTGTGCATACAATATGAATCTAGTCAGACAGTCCACCTGTCACTGGTGTTATGTTATACATAGGTGTTTCAAATATTTCATGGAATCTCAGGTAATGGCTATGTGACAGACGAGAGTGAGGGAGAGGATGAAATTTGATGGTCTGGGTGACCATGGTTACTGTGATCTCTATGACAACGAGACAGTGAATGTCCTCACTGTGGACTTCCCACCTTTCTACTTCTCCACACACGGTCTGTCTCGGCCCAGCACACCACTAGACAAGGACAAAGACAGGTGATTCTCTTAGTCTTCCTTCCAAATACACTTTCGATACAAGTACAATCCATTATATGGTAAATATCAAATCATTGACCTTTACTGTTTATAATGGAGTAAGATTATCACCATGTGTAATCATAATTATATATAGTAAAACTTTCCAAAACTGAACCTCTGAGCAACGGCAACCTGTTAGCAGCAACATTTATTTTTCCTGATTAGTTTTACCTGGGCACCAACCAGTACCTCTATACAGCAACACCTCTCAGCAACAACACTTCTGTGATGGCGACAGATAAAGAGATTCCACATGATTTAAAATCATGGTAGCTGTGTCAAAATAATGATATTACAAAGTTTATTTTGTGTCACTTTCTGTAAGCAGAGGTGACACATTGGGATCACTTTTCCGTCGTCTGTCTGGCACGCTTGTCCATCACACTTTTTCTGTCACACTTCAGCAGGTGACACAAATGTTCCAAAGATCAATCCAACACTTTTGTTTCTTTAACTTTACCAATTTTCAAGATATTTCTTGTAGATATAAACTGGAATTATTTGATTATTTGTTTCAGATACTTCAGTCTTGTTGACAAGGCAATAGAGCCTCATATGGTGTCCAGAACAGATGAGATTACTCTAAATGGCATTTATAGATTTGTTCCTGAGAAACTCAGGACCACCCTACCTCAAGCATTGGCAGAATTCCTGGAGGTACTGTGACTCTGTCTCATCATCGTCCGGTTGTTCATTTCTTGATGAAAATGATCTGAAAGATTATTATATAATTATGAAAAAGATTGCTCAACTGTGTTCTGTTTAGTCACTTATATCTGAGAGACAAAATATCATTGGTACTTCTGTCAGCTTGGTTAGGATCAGATTTCATCAAAGTGAACTCATGGATACAGGCACTAATATTCAAAATCATCAGCCGAAGTGAGGATGTGGGCAAGACTGAAAGTCATGTGATGGGTACATGTGTGTTGGAGATTTTATGAAAATGATAATTACTAAATCTGTAATCATGTTCATATAGTTCATACTGAAAAGAAAGACAAAACAAAACGAAAAAAACATCGACTCATTATGATGAATTTTAACGCTTTTTGTATGCATGTTTCAGGAAATGGAAGATGATAGATGCTATGCCATCAAGAAAGCCATCATAGACTATATACTCCTAGATGACAATGAGCAAGAGAGACTGGGCATCCCTGTACCGCCCAAGGTTAGTCCTGTATCTTGCATCTCAGTGTTGTAAACCTTGACTCTGTGAGAGGTCTGACTGGCAATCATGTAATGAAGAATTTAACCCAACTGTTTTTTTTGTTGTTTTTTTGTTTGTTTTTTTTATTGATAAGGCTTAAGATAACAATGAAACTAGCACAACTGGAAGTAAGAAATGTGATTGCAAGAATTTCTATTATATGTGATTTATTTTACAAGATTGGCAGTGTTATGTGGTATGAGTTGAAGCTATGTTTTGAATTAGAATGCTTATCACTTTGTGACATGAAAATAAACTACAATATGAGGTAATTACACATTCAGTCTGTATTTAATATTTCATGAAGGTTATGTGACTTGCAAGCTATTAAAACAATACATTTCAACCAGAATTTAAATGCAATATTCAGGAAACTGCACTAACCTAAGTGACTAGACAAATAAGTCTAATGAAATATGGAAGGTTCTTGCATAATATAATTGATTTTTGCTGAAAATGTATTGATTATTGTTTGAGAGTTGTCGGTAAGAAATAAGTTTTTAACTCACCCTTAGTATCTGATTTGTTTCCATGATACCTTTTCTTGGAGGTTGTTTCATTATAATATCTTTTTAATGATTCTGGAAAAGACAAAATAAAAGCTTAAAGTTGATGTTAATGCTATTTTGTGTTTAAATTATGTGAAAAACAATCATTTAGTTTGGACTGGCCTGATTGGCTTAGTAGTCATAATGCCAGCTAGATCTATAAATGTGTGTTCAGTATTTTTCTGTCTAAGTAGTCATAATGCCAGCTAGATCTATAAATGTGTGTTCAGTATTGTTCTGTCTAAGTAGTCATAATGCCAGCTAGATCTATAAATGTGTGTTCAGTATTGTTTTTTCTTAGTAGTCATAATGCCAGCTAGATCTATAAATGTGTGTCCAGCATTGTTTTTTCTTAGTAGTCACAATGCCAGCTAGATCTATCAATGTGTGTCCAGCATTGTTTTTTCTTAGTAGTCACAATGCCAGCTAGATCTATAAATGTGTGTTCAGTATTGTTTTTTCTTAGTAGTCACAATGCCAGCTAGATCTATAAATGTGTGTCCAGCATTGTTTTTTCTTAGTAGTCACAATGCCAGCTAGATCTATAAATGTGTGTCCAGCATTGTTTTTTCTTAGTAGTCATAATGCCAGCTAGATCTATAAATGTGTGTTCAGTATTGTTCTTTCTTAGTAGTCATAATGCCAGCTAGATCTATAAATGTGTGTTCAGTATTGTTCTTTCTTAGTAGTCATAATGCCAGCTAGATCTATAAATGTGTGTTCAGTATTGTTCTTTCTTAGTAGTCATAATGCCAGCTAGATCTATAAATGTGTGTTCAGCATTGTTTTTTCTTAGTAGTCACAATGCCAGCTAGATCTATCAATGTGTGTCCAGTATTGTTCTTTCTTAGTAGTCATAATGCCAGCTAGATCTATAAATGTGTGTCCAGCATTGGTCTTTCTTAGTAGTCGTAATGCCAGCTAGATCTATAAATGTGTGTCCAGCATTGTTTTTTCTTAGTAGTCACAATGCCAGCTAGATCTATAAATGTGTGTCCAGCATTGTTTTTTCTTAGTAGTCACAATGCCAGCTAGATCTATAAATGTGTGTCCAGCATTGTTTTTTCTTAGTAGTCATAATGCCAGCTAGATCTATCAATGTGTGTTCAGTATTGTTCTGTCTTAGTAGTCATAATGCCAGCTAGATCTATAAATGTGTGTTCAGTATTGTTCTGTCTTAGTAGTCATAATGCCAGCTAGATCTATAAATGTGTGTTCAGCATTGTTTTGTCTTAGTAGTCGTAATGCCAGCTAGATCTATCAATGTGTGTTCAGTATTGTTTTGTCTTAGTAGTCATAATGCCAGCTAGATCTATAAATGTGTGTTCAGCATTGTTTTGTCTTAGTAGTCGTAATGCCAGCTAGATCTATCAATGTGTGTTCAGTATTGTTCTGTCTTAGTAGTCGTAATGCCAGCTAGATCTATCAATGTGTGTTCAGTATTGTTCTGTCTTAGTAGTCATAATGCCAGCTAGATCTATAAATGTGTGTTCAGTATTGTTCTGTCTTAGTAGTCGTAATGCCAGCTAGATCTATCAATGTGTGTTCAGCATTGTTTTGTCTTAGTAGTCGTAATGCCAGCTAGATCTATCAATGTGTGTTCAGTATTGTTCTGTCTTAGTAGTCGTAATGCCAGCTAGATCTATCAATGTGTGTTCAGTATTGTTCTGTCTTAGTAGTCATAATGCCAGCTAGATCTATAAATGTGTGTTCAGCATTGTTTTGTCTTAGTAGTCGTAATGCCAGCTAGATCTATCAATGTGTGTTCAGTATTGTTCTGTCTTAGTAGTCATAATGCCAGCTAGATCTATAAATGTGTGTTCAGTATTGTTCTGTCTTAGTAGTCGTAATGCCAGCTAGATCTATAAATGTGTGTTCAGTATTGTTCTGTCTTAGTAGTCGTAATGCCAGCTAGATCTATAAATGTGTGTTCAGTATTGTTCTGTCTTAGTAGTCGTAATGCCAGCTAGATCTATAAATGTGTGTCCAGTATTGTTTTTCTTAGTAGTCATAATGCCAGCTAGATCTATCAATGTGTGTTCAGTATTGTTCTGTCTTAGTAGTCATAATGCCAGCTAGATCTATAAATGTGTGTCCAGTATTGTTTTTCTTAGTAGTCATAATGCCAGCTAGATCTATAAATGTGTGTCCAGCATTGTTTTTCTTAGTAGTCATAATGCCAGCTAGATCTATAAATGTGTGTCCAGCATTGTTTTTCTTAGTAGTCATAATGCCAGCTAGATCTATCAATGTGTGTTCAGTATTGTTCTTTCTTAGTAGTCATAATGCCAGCTAGATCTATCAATGTGTGTCCAGCATTGTTTTTCTTAGTAGTCATAATGCCAGCTAGATCTATAAATGTGTGTCCAGCATTGTTTTTCTTAGTAGTCATAATGCCAGCTAGATCTATAAATGTGTGTCCAGCATTGTTTTTCTTAGTAGTCATAATGCCAGCTAGATCTATAAATGTGTGTCCAGCATTGTTTTTCTTAGTAGTCGTAATGCCAGCTAGATCTATAAATGTGTGTCCAGCATTGTTTTTCTTAGTAGTCATAATGCCAGCTAGATCTATAAATGTGTGTCCAGCATTGTTTTTCTTAGTAGTCATAATGCCAGCTAGATCTATAAATGTGTGTCCAGCATTGTTTTTCTTAGTAGTCATAATGCCAGCTAGATCTATAAATGTGTGTCCAGCATTGTTTTTCTTAGTAGTCATAATGCCAGCTAGATCTATAAATGTGTGTCCAGCATTGTTTTTCTTAGTAGTCATAATGCCAGCTAGATCTATAAATGTGTGTCCAGCATTGTTTTTCTTAGTAGTCATAATGCCAGCTAGATCTATCAATGTGTGTTCAGTATTGTTCTTTCTTAGTAGTCATAATGCCAGCTACATCTATCAATGTGTGTCCAGCATTGTTTTTTCTTAGTAGTCATAATGCCAGCTAGATCTATCAATGTGTGTCCAGCATTGTTTTTCTTAGTAGTCATAATGCCAGCTAGATCTATAAATGTGTGTCCAGCATTGTTTTTCTTAGTAGTCATAATGCCAGCTAGATCTATAAATGTGTGTCCAGGATTGTTTTTCTTAGTAGTCGTAATGCCAGCTAGATCTATAAATGTGTGTCCAGCATTGTTTTTCTTAGTAGTCATAATGCCAGCTAGATCTATAAATGTGTGTCCAGCATTGTTTTTCTTAGTAGTCATAATGCCAGCTAGATCTATCAATGTGTGTTCAGTATTGTTTTTCTTAGTAGTCACAATGCCAGCTAGATCTATCAATGTGTGTCCAGCATTGTTTTTCTTAGTAGTCATAATGCCAGCTAGATCTATAAATGTGTGTCCAGTATTGTTTTTCTTAGTAGTCATAATGCCAGCTAGATCTATCAATGTGTGTCCAGCATTGTTTTTCTTAGTAGTCATAATGCCAGCTAGATCTATAAATGTGTGTCCAGCATTGTTTTTCTTAGTAGTCATAATGCCAGCTAGATCTATCAATGTGTGTCCAGCATTGTTTTTCTTAGTAGTCATAATGCCAGCTAGATCTATCAATGTGTGTCCAGTATTGTTTTTCTTAGTAGTCATAATGCCAGCTAGATCTATAAATGTGTGTTCAGTATTGTTCTGTCTTAGTAGTCGTAATGCCAGCTAGATCTATCAATGTGTGTTCAGTATTGTTCTGTCTTAGTAGTCATAATGCCAGCTAGATCTATAAATGTGTGTTCAGTATTGTTCTGTCTTAGTAGTCGTAATGCCAGCTAGATCTATCAATGTGTGTTCAGTATTGTTCTGTCTTAGTAGTCATAATGCCAGCTAGATCTATAAATGTGTGTCCAGTATTGTTTTTCTTAGTAGTCATAATGCCAGCTAGATCTATAAATGTGTGTCCAGTATTGTTTTTTCTTAGTAGTCATAATGCCAGCTAGATCTATAAATGTGTGTCCAGTATTGTTCTGTCTTAGTAGTCGTAATGCCAGCTAGATCTATAAATGTGTGTTCAGTATTGGTCTTTCTTAGTAGTCATAATGCCAGCTAGATCTATCAATGTGTGTTCAGTATTGTTTTTCTTAGTAGTCACAATGCCAGCTAGATCTATCAATGTGTGTCCAGCATTGTTTTTCTTAGTAGTCATAATGCCAGCTAGATCTATCAATGTGTGTTCAGTATTGTTCTTTCTTAGTAGTCATAATGCCAGCTAGATCTATAAATGTGTGTCCAGTATTGTTTTGTCTTAGTCATAATGCCAGCTAGATCTATAAATGTGTGTCCAGTTTTGTTTTTTCTTTATAGTCATAATGCTAGCTAGATCTATAAATGTGTGTTCAGTATTGTTTTGTCTGTTTCAGCCCTCTAACTCTGCAGGCAGATTGAGCTTTCCTTGGCATGAGCAGGTCAACAGTGTGCGGAGCTTCATGAAGACTGACCTCTATATCACACACCCTGCTATGTACAATATCCTCTACCATTTTGAGACCAAGTGAGTCCAGCTGAGATTGCATTCATTCCAGTGTTTCTCTTCTTTATCCTTTACTTCATAAAGACTCATTTTGACAAATAACACGGATCCAGATCACAAGAGCTCTCTGATCAGGGACTCCTCTGCTTTCTCATTCAATTTTAAAGCAAAGAAATATCAATTGTTTCATGCAGTTAATTGATATTCATAAAATTTACATGAATATTCATGAGGTAAAGGGTTAAGTTGGAGCTATTCTGGAATCACATATTGATATGTTAGATTTCTCTTATGTTTTATTATTACACCTGCATTGTTTTTCTTAAAATGAACAAGGCCATGAATTTTCTGATGTAATGAAGAGAAAAATAAATCTTGTATTTCTACACTTTAGGTACGGAAAGTTCCGCCTGATTGACCTTCCTGGCCTGCAGAAGGTCATGCCTGTCACCATGGAGAAGTTCCTGAAGCATGTCCAGACATCCACGGATGCTGGTGTGAAGAAGCTAAGATATGATTGGCTCCCAGAATGCTGTGCAATAGTGGATATGCGGAGGGATGAGGTGGAAAAATGGATGCCACAGGATGACTCGGTAACTTATTTATATTGCAGTTAACCCATTACCTATCAAGTTTATGGAATCAATTTTTGCTCCTAATTCTTTTTAGAGCTCCCTCATACTCAAGTTACCATACATTAAACCTTATAATATCTTACCAGCTTGAAGGATCAACTGGTTAACTTAAAGATAAAAACAAACAATTTTTATTAACATCTCAAAATAGTCTGAGGAAGATGTACATATTGTGAGAACATCTAAAAGAAGTTTGTAAAAAGTAAAAAATTAGAAAATCAAGTGTGTTTGAAATTCCTCCATTAACAGAAACATTTAATGCAAAACATCTAAAATCACTAGATATCAATAAATCAACTTATTATGCCCCCTGTCAAAAAAGAGGGGGCATATTGTTTTGCAAATGTAGGTCATTTGGTTGACCCCTATTGATTTTGGGGTCACTTGGTCAGAGGTCAAGGTCACAGTGACCTCAAATGTGGAAATCGTTTCTGATTAATATCCGGAGAAGGCTTGGGCCCACATTCCTCAGACTTCATAGGGTGATTGGTCATGACTAGTAGATGACCCCTATCGATTTTGGGGTCACTTGGTCAAAGGTCAAGGTCACAGTGAGTGTAGGGGGGCATATGTGTCATTCCGACAACTCTTGTATTAGATGGAATTGGTGCTTAAGTTTTTAATTTAAGTTCATCAATTATATCTAAGCTACTTACCAAAATACCTCAGATACTGAAAATTTGCTAAAGTTACTTGTTTACATAAGAAAAGACCTAAACATGATATCTATGGGCCTATATCAATACTACCAGTACTGTCAAAGAGTTTTGAGATAAATATAGCATTTCATCTTATAGAATTCAGATGTTCTTAGAATTCTTATAAAAAAAATAGACAATATACTTAAACATCAAAGGCAGTTAGGTTTCCGTTCAAAACCTGCACGTTTCCATCTTTGACTGATGATTGGCTAATGGCTGTGAATAAAAATTCTGCTGTTGTCACAATCTTTCTTGACCTTACAAAAGCGATCTGATGAATCATTACCTTTTACTTGAAAAACTAAAAATGTATAAAATAAGCCAATCTTCAACTGTTTAAATCCTATCTTACTTGAAGAATGCAAAAATCATGTATATCTAACTCTACTTCAAAACCTACAGAAATAAAAACAGCAAGGTTCTGCCTTTGGTCCTAATCT
This sequence comes from Solen grandis, assembly GCA_021229015.1. Lineage (NCBI taxonomy): Eukaryota > Metazoa > Mollusca > Bivalvia > Adapedonta > Solenidae > Solen > Solen grandis. The sequence continues at coordinate 38,211,833 of CM037795.1, read as the reverse complement.
ATTCCTGATATACATGTATATGTAAATGACCTTCCTGTTCACACTTAAGATTCATATGTTTATATGTTTGCTGATGATGCAACAATATCAAGCATTGGTAATACAAATATTCTCGTACAAGGAACTCTTTCATCTCAATCTTCAAAACTGGCTCACCCAAAATCATATGATTCCAAGTATCAAAAAATCGAAAGCAAAGATTATGTCTCCAGCAAGCAAGAATCATGTGAAATTGTATTTTGCAAAATCTTAATGATTCTAGTATACAATTTACTCTTCTTGATAAACTTCTATTGGCATATATGTTGAATTTAGTTTAAACTGGTTGAATCCAGTTGATCAGATGCTAAAGAAATGTAATATACATTTATATTATCTTCTAAGAATTACGTTTTTTCTTGACCTTGACTCTAGATCGTTACATACTGCAACATATTGATTGCTGTTGAACTATTTGGAGTATAACTGTAGCAAAATACTTAAGTTTTAGAAAGAGCTGCTAGGATAAATTTATATTAAGCCTTTGATGTTCCTTCAAAAGACCTATTTAATGGATTTGAATGGCTAAAAAATTAAGATTGAATTTATTAGAAAAATGTATATTAGTCTACAAGTTGTTTAACAATTTAATCCATCTTATCTGTATAATATGTTCTAATAATTAGTTTTTATTTGCTCACCCTGTCAAGTATAATTTTATTGAAGGCCTAGTCAGCTATCATACTATTGTACTCATTCCTAGACATAGAAGTGTGCCTTATGTCAATAGAAACTAAACCCTATTAATTAATTCTCTCCCAGAGTTTACTTTTGTAAACATGTGTAATGGGTCATCCTTGAAATGATTTTTAACCATTTCTACATTCACATTACATTAAATTTTGAGATGCTCTTTTTAACATTCCTGAGTTTTCAAACAATGACAAGAACTTAAAATTGTTTGACATTCAGCCAAAGTGCTTGAATTGAATATTTGTGTATTTTCTTTATGTTTGGCTTTAAGCTTTGTTTGATATTAGGGTTTTCTTGTTTAACTACTTTATTTCTTTTGATTTGGAAATACGGCATTTTAAATATAACATGCTAATTGTAGATGTAGAGCTAAGTCATGGTCTTGTTATTGAAATAAAGAAAGAAATATGTATATCAAGGAAACACGGAGTATTGGCATCCCAAGAAATTCTCAGTTGTATAAATGTAAGGACACTGTTGTGACTATATTACTGACAACATTTGAAATAATTGTTGATTTCTCATAATAATGGTGTTCTGGCCACCTTATGGTGTCAGTTCTTAACCAATAAGCAATGAAGAATGCACTTACAGTTAACACACTGGGGCAGTTACAGGGAGTCACATACATTGTCCCATCTTATCACGTTGCATTCTGTTTCACTTAAAGTTCAGTTTTAATCTATACTGTTCTGTCAAAGCGTGTCTTCAGTGATACCTCTTATTTATTCTCTACAATAAGTTCTTGACACTTGTTGTGTATATTCTGTAACTTATTTATTTCACTTCAATTGGGAAACAAGTTCTTACAACTTATAATTATTAAACCCTCTTGTTGTTTCCTGGGTTTGACCAGTTTTTTGCACCTTGGAAGGTCATGAAATACCATTGCCCCCAACATTGTTTGAACCCGCAACCTTCGAATAAGCTGCAGGGTATGTTACTAATGGGCCATGGCACCCTTATTTTCTGATCTTTGATAGTAAGTTGATTTTAGGTTTCTGCATTTCAAGTTTACTTGTATATGAAACCTTAAATACTGATAATCTGTCCCATAATCCCAGGTACAGAGGCTGGAGAAGATGGACCACTTCTTCAACAGTGTGGCCACCCTCATGTCCAACCTACTTAAGGAGCTGCGTGACCAACTCCATATATGACCTGGTAGATAAGGTGGAGGAATACTCAGCCGGAAACAAGTATGACGGGGATTACAGCATCATGGCTGGCCTCGCCCTGCCCTCCAAACAACTCCCAGTCACATTCTTCTTTGTGAGTATTTAAGTTTCCTGCATTTTCTCATTTGCACCGGTTCTAATCATACTGCATTTTTGTTAAAAAATGTCACAGCATTCTGTAAGACTAAAAAATAAATTTCCACTAGCCATATCATCAACTTGATATTTTCAACTTAAATTGGAGGTCTTTGATATGAAGTCAGAATTGTAGATCAAGCAAGTCAGTCAATATAGCCCTTGTATATTTTAACAATTGCTTGTAAATATTTCAGACAGAGGACATGGAAAACTCAAATGTGAAGTTCAAGCCAGTGTTTTCAGACATTTGTGACTTTTTCTGTGCTATAATTGACTACATGGTGATCAGCGTGGGGGAGCTTCCACGTATAGAGCACCTGCTGTTTGAGGCAGTGGAGGACCTCAATATGACCTTCATCCACACGGTCAGACTGGAGGAAGGAATTAGTCATCCAGGCCAAGGATCGTATCAAGACAGTCATCTATGCCAATAGTCATGGTCCACTCAGGTACATGGGCTGCATGAATCATCTCAAACTGAGATTTTCCTCAACTCAAAATTTTAATGACCTATAACTCCACTATCTATTGACTTGGAGATTAGAATGTTTGCATACTTGCTATTGTTAGCATGCTCTTACAAAGAAAATGATTTTAGATGTCTTCATAATTTGAATGATATGATTATACAAAATTTGAAATTTCTTAGTTGAGTAAAATCTCCATTTGAGATTTTGTGTTTCACAAGCCTAGGCACTCATCCTCATAACCCTTCCTGACAAGTTCTGTTTGTCATGTCCATGTATAGTAAAGGACATTTGTGCTCACCGTTCCTTTTATGTTTTGACCCAAATATGGTTCCTATGGTAACAAAACACATTAAAAAAACATGTAAAAATCTAAACTACTGTTCATCTCCTAGCCATTTCTTTTGCTAATCTTGACTTTGGTATTTTGTCCTGCACTGTGTTCTATGTGTACGAAAGTCTGAGACCTGTAATGATTCATATGGTTTTGATGAAATCCAGATATTGTGTAAATACAAAGCTTGTACAATGCATTCTTCACCATGCTTCACACTGGTCTAATGTATTGCTTGCAATACTTTTGTCAGTTTTTTTAATCTGACTTAAAATTCAGTTATAACTGGTGTCAACATAAGGTTAGGGGCATGTATGACAATTATGTGTGATGGCAGACAATACAATATATGACAATTATGTGTGATGGCAGTCAGATAATACAAGATATGACAATTATGTGTGATGACAGTCAGATAATACAATATATGACAATTATGTGTGATGGCAGTCAGACAATACAAGATATGACAATTATGTGTGATGGCAGTCAGACATTACAAGATATGACAATTATGTATGATGACAGTCAGACAATACAAGATATGACAATTATGTGTGATGGCAGTCAGACATTACAAGATATGACAGTTATGTGTGATGGCAGTCAGACATTACAAGATATGACAATTATGTGAGATGGCAGTCAGACATTACAAGATATGACAGTTATGTGTGATGGCAGTCAGACATTACAAGATATGACAGTTATGTGTGATGGCAGTCAGACATTACAAGATATGACAGTTATGTGAGATGGCAGTCAGACATTACAAGATATGACAGTTATGTGTGATGGCAGTCAGACATTACAAGATATGACACTTATGTGAGATGGCAGTCAGACATTACAAGATATGACAGTTATGTGTGATGGCAGTCAGACATTACAAGATATGACAATTATGTATGATGACAGTCAGACAATACAAGATATGACAATTATGTGTGATGGCAGTCAGACATTACAAGATATGACAATTATGTGAGATGGCAGTCAGACATTACAAGATATGACAGTTATGTGTGATGGCACATTACAAAATGACAGTTATGTGTGATGGCAGTCAGACATTACAAGATATGACAGTTATGTGTGATGGCAGTCAGACATTACAAGATATGACAATTATGTGAGATGGCAGTCAGACATTACAAGATATGACAGTTATGTGTGATGGCAGTCAGACATTACAAGATATGACAGTTATGTGTGATGGCAGTCAGACATTACAAGATATGACAATTATGTGTGATGGCAGTCAGACAATACAAGATATGACAATTATGTATGATGACAGTCAGACATTACAAGATATGACAATTATGTGTGATGGCAGTCAGACAATACAAGATATGACAATTATGTGTGATGGCAGTCAGACAATACAAGATATGACAATTATGTATGATGGCAGTCAGACATTACAAGATATGACAATTATGTGTGATGGCAGTCAGACAATACAAGATATGACAATTATGTGTGATGGCAGTCAGACATTACAAGATATGACAATTATGTGTGATGGCAGTCAGACATTACAAGATATGACAATTATGTGTGATGGCAGTCAGACATTACAAGATATGACAATTATGTGTGATGGCAGTCAGACATTACAAGATATGACAATTATGTATGATGGCAGTCAGACATTACAAGATATGACAGTTATGTGTGATGGCAGTCAGACATTACAAGATATGACAATTATGTGTGATGGCAGTCAGACATTACAAGATATGACAATTATGTGAGATGGCAGTCAGACATTACAAGATATGACAATTATGTATGATGACATTCAGACAATACAATATATGACAGTTATGTATGATGACAGTCAGATAATACAAGATATGACATTTATGTATGATGACAGTCAGACATTACAAGATATGACAATTATGTGTGATGGCAGTCAGACATTACAAGATATGACAATTATGTGAGATGGCAGTCAGACATTACAAGATATGACAATTATGTGTGATGACAGTCAGATAATACAAGATATGACAATTATGTGTGATGAGTCAGATAATACAAGATATGGCAATTATGTGTGATGAGTCAGACATTACAAGATATGACAATTATGTGTGATGACAGTCAGACATTACAAGATATGACAATTATGTGTGATGACAGTCAGACATTACAAGATATGACAATTATGTGTGATGGCAGTCAGATAATACAAGATATGACAATTATGTGTGATGACAGTCAGACATTACAAGATATGACAATTATGTGTGATGACAGTCAGATAATACAAGATATGACAATTATGTGTGATGGCAGTCAGACAATACAAGATATGACAATTATGTGTGATGACAGTCAGACATTACAAGATATGACAATTATGTGTGATGGCAGTCAGATAATACAAGATATGACAATTATGTGTGATGGCAGTCAGACATTACAAGATATGACAGTTATGTGTGATGGCAGTCAGATAATACAAGATATGACAATTATGTGTGATGAGTCAGACATTACAAGATATGACAATTATGTGTGATGACAGTCAGATAATACAAGATATGACAATTATGTGTGATGACAGTCAGATAATACAAGATATGACAATTATGTGTGATGACAGTCAGACAATACAAGATATGACAATTATGTGTGATGACAGTCAGATAATACAAGATATGACAATTATGTGTGATGGCAGTCAGACAATACAAGATATGACAATTATGTGTGATGACAGTCAGACATTACAAGATATGACAATTATGTGTGATGACAGTCAGATAATACAAGATATGACAATTATGTGTGATGGCAGTCAGACATTACAAGATATGACAATTATGTGTGATGACAGTCAGACATTACAAGATATGACAATTATGTGTGATGAGTCAGACATTACAAGATATGACAATTATGTGTGATGGCAGTCAGACAATACAAGATATGACAATTATGTGTGATGGCAGACAATACAAGATATGACAATTATGTGTGATGGCAGACAAAACAAGATATGACAATTATGTGTGATGGCGGGCAATACAGTATATGACAATTATGTGTGATGGCAGTCAGACAATACAAGATATGACAATTATGTGTGATGGCAGTCAGACAATACAAGATATGACAATTATGTGTGATGACAGTCAGACATTACAAGATATGACAATTATGTGTGATGACAGTCAGACAATACAAGATATGACAGTTATGTGTGATGGCAGTCAGACATTACAAGATATGACAATTATGTGTGATGGCAGTCAGACATTACAAGATATGACAGTTATGTGTGATGGCAGTCAGACATTACAAGATATGACAGTTATGTGTGATGGCAGTCAGACAATACAAGATATGACAATTATGTGTGATGGCAGTCAGATAATACAAGATATGACAATTATGTGTGATGACAGTCAGACCTAATGTAAGGTGCATTACTCAGAAAGCGCTGAGGTCTTTTAATCTAGGCTCATATTAGAGCCCAATTTATGGTCAGAATTAAGAAATATATCATACTCTGTTATGTTGAGACTGTTTTCAAGGAACATAAAACATAATTATGAGTCAGTGAATAAAAAGAAACACAAGATAGGCTTTACGATTATCTTCAAAGGGGTGATTACAAATTAAGATATTCATAATTATAACCATCTTTTATCCATTGCTGTCAAATAAATCAGTGTATGATTACAGTGGCCTTGGAAAAAGCAGTTTGGTGAAGATTTATGCAAATGAGATGCATATCAATTATGTGTCAATAATGTTGTAAGGGTGGATGAATAAGGTTTGACATATTTTAAGACCAGGAAGAGATCTTCTTGTTAGATTATTAGATTATACAGCAACTTAAAACTGATTTTCTTTAAATAATTATAAAATAATGTGAGGTGTTCTATTCAGTTTAATGCACCTTTCCAGGTTTTAGCTCAGAAGGTTTTATTCCTGCCTTTACTATTCATGGCTAAGTCAACTCTTCACAAACAGTATCACAAACCGTGTGTAAGCCAGGTCAACCATTGCTATTGGATAGACACTAAGTCAATTTGTATATACCTGTAAACACTGGAAAGTTTTATTCTATCTTCCAATAGGACACTTATACAAGATTTAAGTTATAGACCAATGCCTAATGTATCTTGAATTAAGATCAGTCTTGGTAATACTTCTTAACATTGCTTTTCTTTTCTGTTTCTCAGTGAAACTTAAAAATATAGTTCTGACCTAGATAAATTCCCTGATATTTGAATCAGATCTGTTCTCCTTGTGTTCAGAATTTTGAAGAGTAATGTTTTTCCACAGTTACCGTTCCATATACCAGCCATACAATCATTTACTGTCAGAGGAGGCGGACAAGAAAGTGGACAAGTTTCTGAGTCGGGATCGCTCCCTCAGGGAATACGTGCATGAGATAGAAAAACTGAAGAAGATGGAGGATGCCATAGCCTCATTCCCCGTCTTTGTCCCTATGTACTTCTTCCTGTTGGACTGTACTTATATTAATCAGGTAGGAACTAGAGCTCCTGCACTGATACAGATGCTGTAAGGTTACAGATGGAAGTCTGCTTTGAATATAGCCTAATTACAATGATGTTTTTCTAGATTTTTTTAGGTGCTAAAACTACTTCTTTCTGTAATCACGTTGAAGAATATTTCTTGGGAGTCGGACATCTTGGGTTCAATCCCCAATACCCCAATCAGTCATAAGGTATAGCTCCTTTGCTTGGTGATCAGCATATAAGGGTTGTTCTAGGAGTGCTTGAGCCGATGTCAAAATAATGTGACAGGGTGTAGTATCATTACATGTCTATGGTGTGATACTGTAGTGTAGCAGATCTATATCTGTCTCAAGTAGATAGAGTCTCCGAATTACTGAAATAATGTCCATGTGAGGTTAAACCCAATGAACATAAACAAACAAATATTTGCTCCTCAAATGCCCCAATGGCTTCCTGATGCCTGTGACAATGTTAACAGTGGATGGTGGACAGAGCTCGAGGCCTGGTGAAGAGGATGGTAGACAACATTATGACAACCAGTGAGAAGTTCAACCGCAGCATCTGTAAACAGTACGACAACATCGTGAAGAACATCACCAAGCAGTCAGAGAAGACGGATGAGCTGGTCGCCCAGATTAAGTATGTGGAGAGTCTGAGGGCTGGGGAACTGCTGCAGCTGAAGGTAGGCTAGTCCTGGAACTTGGCTGGTATTGTATCTATGTGTATTTCTGGTATTTTGTTTTTTGATTATGAGGATATACTTGAGTATTACATGTTGCACTCTGTCAGGTCTCATCAGATGCCATCTAATTGCATTCTGGCCCCTTTATCTCCATCTCATGTGCTTCTAATGGTACTCCAGTGGCACAGAAGGAAGCTATGGGTGAAACTTAAACTTGAAACTTATATTAGGGATGGTTGGTCAAACTCAACATTAACTAAAAGAAGAAAATAATGGAATCATTAGGCATATTAAGGATTGTAGTGTGACCAGGGAACTTGGCACTGGGCTGTAGAAAGTGTTGCTTGCATGTTTCTAACATAAATGTCAAATTTGTAATTCCAACGGGAAACCAACTATACAAATAACAGGAAGTTTTTTTAATTTAAAGAAACTGTCCACTAATTTGTTTTGTACATAACAATATTACGGAATGGAGTCACAATGATTTTAGCACAGTATTTTGGTAAAGTTTATTAACCAGCACACCAGAGTAGTGGCTCTTGAATAAATTAGATCCCTTCACTACCTTAAGTAAATTTAGATTTAATAACCAAACCCGGGTCATGGTGTTTATTGGCAAAAAAAAATTGGATACTGTGATAACTAGCAAGACAGCTTCTATCACATTGAAGTTTTGACTGCAGGAGAAGCAGGAGGTTGCCGCGGGTAACCTGATGTTCCTGATGAATTATGCCTACCTGCCAAAGGATGATATGCTGCTTAATAACAACACGTTCTCCTGGGCAGAGCGGATCCTTCCCATGATCACTAGCACGTATGTCATCTCTTTTTACTGCAGTAATCATATATAACCTTATAATCAACCAGTGTTTTCTTTTATGGAAAATTCCTGTTCAAGTTGTTTCTGGTAAAATGTATGGTTTCACTGTATGATATCCATAAAATTAATTGATTTTTCTAAAATTCAAAACAGCTGTTTGCAATTATATCAATAATGGATGATTTAGATAAATATCTCAATTTTTAATTAGGGAGCTGAAGCTACAACGTGAACATGACTACTACACAAGCAAACTTCTGGATTGGCAGAAGCGTTTTCAGGCACAACTTGATGCTGTTGCTAAGCAACTGAAAGACTTTTCATCCAAGGACCGTATGTCTGAAGCGGAGACCTACATGGCAGAGCTGAAGGACATTCAGGATAAAATTGAGTTCTTCCAAGAGGAGGTAATAGATGTCCTCAAGATATGATTTATCTGTGTTTGTGATCATTGCTGGCAAATGTTTGTCACATACATGTTTGCTTTTTTTCCTGTCATATAAGTCTCACACAGATATATACCCCTAAAATGCAATAAGGCTTAATATTGAATTGTACAATTTTATCTTAAATTTAATATCAGCTAGGTAGAATTTTCGTTAGTATGCTTAAATGGAACTGATAAACACACAAAAAAGAAACATCAGTAACATTCATGTACTGTAATAAAAAATCGATATATGATTTATGTGCTTCTTTTTACAAAGGGAGACAACCAAGCAGAGAGAAAGATAGAGAAATCCTTAAGTAAAGGGAAATGGATAGCAAAAAATATACCTTCTTGCTCCTTATATAAACTGATGTATGTTATTTTGATAGAAAATGTTGATCAACCGTGAGGAGCAGATGCTGGGGCGGGAGACCATCACCCAATACCCCCAGATCCAGGAGTTCATGGTACAGAAGGAGCCGTTTGACAAGCTGTGGACCACAGCTGTACATTCCATGCCCAATATGACAAGTGGATGAACGGGCCATTGCTCAATGTGAACGCTGAGGTTGTGGAGGAAGAGGTTTGTGTATAGTGATAATTAGCCTCCAGACTTAGTTGACTTAATCAGTAAAAGCTATTACCTTTAATGGTCATACCTTTCATGAAAGTCTTGATTTATCACCCTTTGTTTTGTTAGTTCATGAACAATGATTGATTTAAAAACATTTATATTCATAAAACATTATTTTGAAACATTTTTCATCTAGGTCCAAGCCCTGTGGAAGACAGTGTACAAGCTGATCAAGAACTTCATGCAGATGGACTGCCGCGGTCCTATGAGGGCAGCCGCCACCATCAAGAGCAAGCTGCAGAAGTTCCAGATCAACCTACCGCTTATCAACGCCCTTTGTAACCCAGGCATCAAGAGCCGGCACTGGGACATGATGTCGGAGAAGGTGGGGTTCAATATGACTCCAACGGAGGACACGCCCCTAATGGAGGTTCTGCAGCTTGGCCTGGAGAAATACCTGGACAAACTGCAGCAGATCAGCTCTCAGGCCAGCAAGGAGTTTGCCCTAGAAAATGTATGTTGGGGTGCAAAATATTGTTTAACTATAGGGTGCAGGTCTTCCTGTGTGAGTTTGGTAAGAGATTCCTGAACCCGAGATAATAGATAAACCTACCATAGTAATATATCTGCTGTATCACTGATGGAATGTTTAAGTTTAAGCAGAGGGAGTCAAATAGAGATGTGTTAACCCTTTCCCTCATAGAGGAAACCATGAAAAGACCTATGCGAACAGCATAAAACCAGATCAGCCTGCGAGTAACTCGCAGGCTGATCAGGTTTTATGCTGTTCGCTGCTCCTCAGTGGTCTGGAAATGAGAATTTTGTAATTAAATTAAGTAAGGTTTAACTGTGGTTTTCTGCAGATCAGGCTTTATGTGGTACCTATTGAGTGCGTCAAAATGAGTCTATATGAGGGTTAATGAGAGAGAGACATGTTGTAGGAAATTATTTATGATGCTGTAGACAGCATATCATTATAGGAATGATGTGAAATATTTACAAGATATTTGAATACCAAGGTTTCTTTGTATAAAAAAAAACATCTGAAATTAGAGAGATAAAGCAAAGTAAATGTATTACACAAATGAATCATTTTTGACTTTGTAAAAGTAAGGTTTATGCATACATGATCTGAACTTAGAATACCCATTATCCCATTATCCTATGATCCAGGCCCTAAAGAAGATGAAGCAAGACTGGAACAACATGCACTTCACCTTTGTTCCCTACAAGGCCACAGATTTAGTATCCTGGCTGCTCCAGATGACATTCAGGTAACATATCACGAGCCTCCCTAACCTTTCCCTCATAGAGGAACCATGAAAAGACCTATGCGAACAGCATAAAACCAGATCAGCCTGCGAGTAACTCGCAGGCTGATCAGGTTTTATGCTGTTCGCTGCTCCTCAGTGGTCTGGTAAAGAGGATTTTACAATTAAATTTGGTAAGGTTTGAGTTTGGCTTTCTGCAGATCAGGCTTTATGTGGTACCTATTGAGTGCGTCAAAATGAGTCTATATGAGGGAAAGGGCTATATAACCTGTAAACAAAGTTTGAATGGGGTTAATGCATATTGGTATCATTTGTTTGAATAGTTTAAGTTTGGGCAGTTACTTCTGCTGAAATGAGTTGAAGTTCTCTTTTTCCAGTTGTTATAATTTTGCACTTAAATGTGGTATATCAATTTTATTATCACCATGACATGTATGATATTTATTTCACCATTCACCTTTTTTTTTACTGTCATGTAAAATTGAATACTGGAATTGACAGCTAAATAGGATTTGTCAAGTGAACAAGGACAATACTGCGTTATCCTCCTGATGATTGACAATGTGCATGAAGTCACTCAATTTCATCAGATTTTACATGAGTAATACAAACAATATATTTGTCAGTCATTCATAGCCAGTGCTATGACATGTTATTTAAAAATGAAAACTTAAATCTTGATATTTTCACTAGGTGTTGTTGGATGACCATATTGTGAAAACCACCACGATGAAGGGCTCTCCATTCATTGGTCCATTTGAAGAAGAAGTCAACCAATGGGATGCAATGCTGGTAATCAGAGTTTCATTTAAACGCCTGATCCTATTCTTGCGCCAAAATGACAAGTTCAAGATGTTGTTGTCTGATGGTCAGATCAGCTAGATGATTTTAAAGTAGAAGAAAGATACTTGTCCTTTTCTTGCAGAAGAAAAAAACAAGGATGGAAATATTATGTATTATTGCATATTTTGCCTGTAAGTCTTATTTTGACATTGTAGGCACAACATGTGTATAATATTTGCTGAGATAGTGGTTAACTGCTGCTTAATTTACAGTGTATCTTAAGTTGATCTGCTGTAAAAATGAATACCAGATTACAGTTTTGAGTTTGTCTAAAAAAAAATGCATGTTAAAACAACATATTTTGAATTTTTAAAAAAATCTTTTTAGTTTGAAAAATATGATGATGTCAGAGAATGGATTCATTTTTTCACCTGTGTTACCTGTGTTACAGCATCGCATGAAGGACACTCTAGACTCCTGGCTGAAGGTCCAGGCTGCATGGCTGTATCTGGAGCCCATATTTGGGTCAGAGGACATCCGCAGTCAGATACCAGTGGAGGGGCAGATGTTTGTGGAGGTGGATGAACATTGGTAGGTGTGCTGGTATAGTGGTCTGGTTACACTCAATCATTCTACCAATCTTTAGAAAATTCAAATATTGTTGACAACTAAGGTAGCAAGGCAAGCAGCCTCTCAAAAAGAAGCTCTGAGTAAGTCAAGTCAAATTATTCAAATGGGGAAAACAATGAAAAGAAAAATGAAAACAACACAATTACTTTTAACAGTAGGCTGGTAAAGTATTGATATACAGTAAAACCTCGATAATGAGACCACTACTGGGTCCATCTGAAAGTGGTCTTATTATTGAGTTGGTCTCATTATTGAGTTTGGTCTTTTCATAAATATTTCATTTCAATGTTGATCAAATTCAATACTTGTTTTAATTTGATAGATGAAAATAATATCTCTTGAATCAATTTAATGTTTTTAAAAAGTTTTGTTATGAAATATAATCCTGATTATTTTTATAAAATTTTTTTTTTAAAAAAAAGGTCAATCATGTCGATTAAAAGTCTACCCATTTTAAATTTATAAAAAATTTTTTAATTATATTTAAATCTTTTTCCCCGTGCTGTTTTGATTCAAGACAATTACTTTGAATTTAAAGATCTTAACCTTTGATTTCAATTTTAAATCAAAGTCTTTGGAAAGTAGTTATGAAAGGGATTTACTAATATGACGGGATATCTAATTCTATTTTAGTCAAGTTTTCGTGTCAAAACTTTAGTCAATCGAAACGCGTCACGGTGATTGTTACTGCTAATCAGGGGCAGTTCATCTGGATATATAACAGATACTCGTTAGCTTGACAGGAAACACATCCGTAGATCCCAAGATTGCTCTCTGTTACGTAATATCACCCATCTCACCCATTGTTTTCACTCTCCATCGAATCTTATCTACCGTGTTATCAAAACATCCGAATTACGGCACGTGCGACCTTCACCTGTACTGGAAACCAGATGTCGTAAAATGACAACTTGAATCAACTTTTTCACAGGACCATCGTTCGCATTATTGAGGTCAAAAGAAGACTAATTTTACGATTTGGTCCGATTTTAGTGGTCTTTTTACGCAATTTTGAGTTGCCCGCTTTAATGAGGTGAGCGACCATTGAAATATATAGAGAAAAATTCGGGTCCGACAAAATGTGCCCGTAATATTGAGTTGGTCGTGATAATGAGTTGGTCGCAGAGTGAGGTTTTACTGTACAGGAAACAACTCTCATCCTCTTTATTTTCCCATTTGATTACTGTAATCATTAATTTATCTTGAATGTTTTATTAGCGTTATCTCACAGATTCATTACCTTACGAAGTGTTGCATGAATCCGCAGTTTGCATTGGTTATGTATTCTGGTGTTTGTTGTGTGTAGGAGAACCATCATGCAGGGTGCAGTGAAGAACACAGAAGCCATAGTGGTCTGTTCCCAGGAGAACATGCTGGAAAAGCTGCAACATTCAGAGGTTTGTTTAATATATACAGAACAAATATGGCTAATTATTAAAGATGTTTCTCAATTTTATTGGAAGCGTATTACATCAGTCAGGCAAATTGAAACAATTTTAATCATGATGTAAGTAAATTGATATATACATCATTAATAATTGTAGTTTGACTGAGTTGTATCTAAACAGAATTTATATATTAACTGCTTCAATATTTACATAGCATTTTTTTTTTCTTCAGTTAATTTCAGTCAAGCCATCTTAAAAAGCCATCCAAGGCAGTAATGTGTAGAGACTACTTAGCTCATGTGGCTGCTAAATGCAGTTTATATTAATTAAATTCAATTTAAACAGCTGACTGCTTAATATGAGTTGGCTGTAGTACAGATTATTTAAACACTGTATTTAGTGACTGCTGCATAAAAAAACTTCTTTTGTTCCAGTCCATGTTAGACGATATCCAGAGGGGACTGAACGACTACCTGGAGAAAAAGAGGCTCTTCTTCCCAAGGTATGTAACTCATGTTGTCCTAGCTGAATTGGAGTGATAAATGTTGCATTGATTGACAAAACCCTCTTTATCTGCCTTGTGACAGCAAGGATCCATTAATCTGGGATCAGAACAACATGTTAACTTGCAGGTGTATAAATCGCAGTCACATTGAAGCATATAAATATATTTGATAGGTAAACAAATCTTTGTAAAATATTATTCATAAGTAATATGAATGGCTGATATCCTCTTTTTGTAGTGCTTTTCTCTGATTTTTTTTAAAGATCAAGGGCTTAGATAATTTTGAGTGAGGCATAAAATAACAAATTTTGTAAAAATGTCCAGTTTTATCTGACCACCACTCAAAACAGAAAGGTTGAATATATTGTTTCGGTTTTTACAAAATCATTAATTATTCTAGAGTTTAAGATAAAGCGCCATTTATTTTTATCAGAAGATTTGCTAAAATTTTAAATTCCAGATTTTTCTTCCTGTCCAATGATGAATTATTGGAAATATTGTCTGAGACCAAAGATCCATTACGAGTGCAGCCCCATCTCAAGAAATGTTTTGAGGGCATTGCCCAACTGTCTTTCAACCCTGACAAGGTCATCACAGCCATGGAGTCTGCAGAGATGGAGGTGGTGAAATTCTCCAGGGAGATCATACCTGCAGATGCCAAGGGACTGGTAGAGCGATGGCTGTTACAGGTAAGTTAGGTTGAGAAGGTGTACCTTTACGTATTTGTATGTCTGCTTGTGTCAGTTTGCCTCTGAATGTTCAGTCAAATTTGAGTCATATTATTTTTTTTGTCATATTTTTGAAGTACTACAAGCTTTGAGTACAGTGAAATTATTAATTTTCATGGGACACTATTTTTCATTGATTTTGTGGAGGGTTATATGCACAGATATTAATCCCCACGAAAACTTGTATCTTATATAGAACATCATGTTTTCTCGAACATAGATCCATGAATAAATGTACCCACAAAATTCCCTTGGGTACGTAATCAACAAATTTAATGTCAACGAAAAAATTAATGATTTTACAGTATACAGAGTACCATTTAAAGGTATCAATAAATATTTCACGGTGTCTTGAGAGATGATTAGAGTAAAAAAGATTCTTTATTTCACTTAGAACATACTAAGGAAACTACATCAGAAGTTTGCAATTCTGTGGCCATTATCATTTTTCATTTCATCTCTGTGAATAAGGATTTTAGATGCATTGACTCTTTCTATATAAACAGCGTTTTCAAACCCGTAACACAAAAACTATTTCTTTGATTTTCATCATAACTATGATCAGGGTTTTCGATGACACACAAAATCGTGCGTTTTAACGCAAAATAATCTGAAATGACCCCCATGTTGAATGCTAGTGCGCCGTCAATGACGCATTTTCAAAACTAGGTTCTAAATATAAGACACATTCGATTGATATCAAATAGCTGTCAGTTTAAACCTACTATATGTGTTTCCTTTATTCTGGAAAAAACATGTGATGTGCCAGATGCATGTTCATTTTATTTTTTTTGCTTGGCTCTAAAAAACAGATCAAGATAAGGGACTTTCCGTTTCTTAAATTAGAACCCGGGCTGCCGGCATTGCATAGAACGATGACCTCACGTCGTTGTCGTCCAGAATATTAGGCTGTCTATTTACGTGCATGGAAGCATGTTTTTATTTATGAAGACTAGACTTACTTTGATTTTTTCTCACCATATATCGCCCTTTTATATATTTGGATAAATTTTATCACAGAAAAATTCTCCCTTTATAAATTAGTCTGATGTTCCGATACGTTCTGTACAACTTAGTCCCAACCAATGATGGAGAGTTGTTGCATAGCAACGTCATTCGTATCATCGCTAATGCTGCAACAATGACGCAGCGGAATCTTAAGTTTTTCTTTTCAAAAGAGAACTCGGAAACGGACAATGCCGATCGTCCTGGTCCATCTAATTACCCAGATTTGTCATCAAGGGAAGTTACTGTTGCTGAGCCTGATAGTCCATCGACTAAGAGAATAAAGACTGTTCTACGGGGCTTGCTGCAAGCATGTCCCCCTAAAATTTCAAATGACCCCTATATCAAATATTCGAGGGGACACAAGTCCCCAAAATGAAAATGTATATATTAAACCCTGTATGATCATTTCATTTTTCACATTAAAAACCATTATTGTCACAATTTGTTGTGAGAACAGCTGTGTCTATCTACAGGTGGAGGAAGTGATGAAGCTTAGTCTACAGGAGGTCAGTATGAAAGCCACTGATGCTTACCTGAAGATCCCGCGAGCAGAGTGGGTGTTACAGTGGCCCGGTCAGATTGTGCTGGCCGCGTCCCAGATCCACTGGACCACAGAAGTGACCCAGGCTATCAAGAATCACTACCTGGGGCCGTACCTCCAGAAAAGCAACAAACAGATCGAGGAGATTGTAACGCTGGTGCGGCAGTCCATGTCAAAGATGGCCCGCATCACACTAGGAGCTCTCATTGTTATTGACGTACACGGTAATTAGTTTTTTGTAAACATGCTTGAGAAATGATATGCACAAGATGGAAAATTAAGTGGTGTAGAGAAGGCATTAATCACTTAAGTGACAGCTCAAGGTTATTGCTAGTTTTGTTAGCAATTCCATTCAGCATGAATTGCATTGTCATTGAAGCTAAAGATAAATTAACAGTCAGTTTAATTTACTTAAAATACAATCACTTTTTTTTTTTGCTCACATGCTTACAATGCCTTTTTACATCTTGTAAAAGAACAATATCAGAGGAAAAATGTCATTGTTAGGTCTTTTTGATTATTTAACATTCCTGTCACCCTGTGTGTTTTCATTTTGAATAATCTCCTTCAGCTCGGGATGTGGTACAGCACCTAGACCACATTGACGTACAGAGTCCCACAGACTTCTCCTGGATCTCCCAGCTCAGGTATTACAAGGAGGAGGAGAAAGTTGCTGTGAGAATGATCACCACCACTGTTGCCTATGGTTATGAGTACCTTGGCAACAGTGGGAGGCTGGTGATCACGCCCCTCACTGACCGCTGCTACAGAACCCTGATGGGGGCACTGTTGTTGAATCTGGGCGGGGCTCCAGAGGGACCTGCAGGAACAGGCAAAACTGAAACATCCAAAGATCTAGCAAAAGCTGTTGCCAAGCAGGTACTTATGTATTTTTGCATGGTGTTAATTAGTCAAAACATATCAGAATCGATTAGAAGTTTGTATTGCTGTTGCTGCTTTAATATTCTGATTAAAGACTTTTTTCTGTTTTAACTGTAAGCTGTTTTGACTCAGAAGGTAGAAATTATAAAATTTGCAAATTGAAATTGTAAGAATTGTATGCTGTTTATTATATTCATGGCTTAGATACGGTACTGAATTTTTCTTCAAATGCTGAAGTAAGGAAATGAGGAATAAAACCTCACGCATGTGTAAATTTAGAAATGTAAAACTAAACAATTATGTCTCTATGCATAACGTGTATACATACATTATACATAACTTGTGCATGTTTCAGTGTGTTGTGTTTAACTGCTCAGATGGACTGGACTACAAGGCGATGGGAAAGTTCTTCAAGGGCCTGGCACAGTCGGGGGCCTGGGCCTGCTTTGATGAGTTCAACAGGATTGAGCTGGAGGTTTGTAGTATGGGCTGTTAGATATAAAATGTGTTCAGTTTTTGGGTATGTAGTTAATCATTTAAATTTTACAACTGTGACGCAGATAAACAACTTGTTTGTTGTAGTACTACTATAGTAAACTACAGATACTCATAAGTTGTAGAGTCCCAGTCATTGTCATAAGTTAGAATACGTTTATCATTATGATAATAGGATTTTTTGTTCTGTGACAGCATATAATGTGTAATCAGAATGTGAAAGCTTTAATTCAATAATCTAAATGTTTATTGCCAATGGACAACAGGTGCTGTCAGTGATTGCCCAACAAGTACAAACAATCCAGCGAGCCATTGCAGAGCAGATGACAATGTTTGTGTTTGAGGGGACCGAGATTTCCTTGGACCCCACCTGTACCATCTTCATTACCATGAACCCTGGGTATGCAGGCCGTGCTGAACTTCCAGATAACCTCAAGGTCAGTCTTGATCAAAGGTCAAGGTCAGATATAGCGTGGAGTTTTGTGAGTGAGAAAAATCAATCAAGCAAAAAATAAAAAAATTAGGGACTGTGTTAACACTATGAGTATCAAGGACTGACTTGAAGCTGTTTCATCTCAGTATCCTGTTTAAAATTAATGCAGTGCATCAGGAAGTTCAACTTTCAGTAAAGCCAGTTAAAGACTTTTGATATATATAAAATCATATCTTATGATGATATTATTTGAAAAAATAATGTATTACAAAACAAAGAAACTTAGGCTTCAGCTGTATGGTCTACAGAAGTTTGTCTATAAAAAGTATTTAATCAAGTAGTTGACTGAAAATACCATTTTTATCCAAGTTTTAAGACATTTTTCTCTATTGTTACAGGTGCTATTCCGAACTGTTGCTATGATGATACCAGACTATGCCATGATTGCCGAAATCTCACTGTATTCTATGGGTTTTGTTGATGCTCGAAGTCTCTCAACAAAAATTGTGGCTACATACCGTCTATGCTCAGAGCAGCTGTCCTCTCAACATCACTATGACTACGGCATGAGGGCCGTCAAATCTGTTCTGACTGCCGCCGGCAATCTGAAGATCAAATACCCTGATCAGAGAGAAGATGTGCTGGTGCTGAGGTCTATCAATGATGTCAACCTACCCAAGGTTAGGGTTCATTATTTCACTTCTGAATTTACAGCTGTTAAATTGCTTTTATAAGTCTGCTTTGTATAACGTCTTTAGATTTTGCTTGTCTTGAAATTATGCTATCTGGGTGACATAATTGATTGGGGTAGATGCTGATTCTGCCATTAGTACCTAGATAAGCAGTGTATGGAAGAGCTTGCACAGGGTGACATAATTGATTGGGGTAGATGCTGATTCTGCCATCAGTACCTAGATAAGCAGTGGATGGAAGAGCTTGCACAATTTCTTCAATCCAAGTCCACGTCGCTGATCATGAAAGGTTGTGTCTATGACACATGTGTCCATAGTTGTCTACTGTATGGCAGTGAATGCTGGCTACTCACTACAGAGAATGTGAAAAGAATGAAAGCAAGAGAGAACCATATACTCAGGAAGATGGTGGGAGCCAGGTTTTGGAGAAGAAAACACAGAAGGACATATTTTCCCTGACAGGCATTGTGATGTTGCCAACATAATGAGGACAAGGAGATTGAGATGGTTTGGCCATGTTGTCAGGAAAGACCAGGAAGACTGGGTGAAGAATATATGGGACGGATGGTCTGTACCTGGTCGAAATCCACACGGTTGTCCAAAGAAGACATGGTTCCTAACTGTGAAAGGGGATCTAGCCTGTCTCAACCTCAAAACAGCAGATGCAATGGATAGGAAAGTGTGGAAAGCAGCAATAGGAAAAAGTCCTACCCAGTTAATGGAGACAGACTCTAAATAGATGATTATTAATATCAGTTTCTTGAAATTTGCTTTAGACAATAAAATCAGAAAAGGTAACAATGGTAAAGATTGATTTTATTTTCCAGTGATGAGCACAGGGTTTGAAGGTGGTTGATCAGTAAACATGCACTTTCATTTTCATTAAAGATGATAAAAATAAAAATAATGATAAAAGATCAGAAAAGTTGCATAACATCAAGTTAGTGGCTACAGGCATGCTAAAGCACTATAAAAAAAATCAAGATCACTTGTGCTTTCCTATGATTGAATTTTTGTAGCACAAATTATAACCCAAATTAAAAAATCAAACATTTAAACAATTCATTTCACAACATGCAGCATTGCAGTCATTGTATATAACACCATTGCAGTTCCTGTCCCATGATATACCCCTCTTTGAGGGTATCATCTCTGACCTGTTCCCCGGGGTTGAGCTGCCCAAGCCTGACTACGATGCCCTTGAGAGCTCCCTCATCAAGAAGATGGAGGCAAGAAATCTACAGCCTGTACCCTACTTCATTGAGAAAATCATTCAGGTATGTGTTATAGCAGATTAATACAGGTTTATTATTGTTTAAAAGCTTATGGTAATGTGATTGTTTTCTAACATACATAATTATGTTTTTATTACCATATTCAAAGATCTTGCATGCCTGAAGTTTTCTGTCATAAAAGTCATTTAAAATCTGTTTCAAATCTCATATTTATTTGGAATTCTCCACTTTCTCATTTGCTTTGATTAAATAATTATAAACTACTGTTAAGAGAGAGTCTAATAAATATATACAGCTTCAATAACAGAAGCTTTATGCTTCTTTTTCATTAAGATATAATTTTTTTTTATTATTATTTTTGTGGGAAAGTTAAATTCAATCGAATTGGGCTACACATTCAATTTAAAAAAAAAAATTCAGTTCTTATTGTAATAACACAAGATAAACATGCTTACAAAACTGTTTTGCAGGTATATGATATGATCCTTGTGCGACACGGACTCATGATAGTGGGAGACCCACTGGGGGGCAAGACATCTTCCTTCAAGGTCCTGTCAGAGGCACTGGCCGACCTGCATGCTAAAGGACTCATGGAGGAAAATGGGGTAAGTCATAACATATCATCATGGATTTTAAAAACTAGGCACTGCTGTAGACACTGGATAATTTGATACAACAAAATAACAGCTATGCACTGGTACACAAAGTATATTTAACCCTTTCCCTCATATAGACTTATTTTGAGGCACTCAGTAGGTACCACATAAAGCCTGATCTGCAGAAAACCACAGTTAAACCTTACCAAATTTAATTATAAAGTCCTCATTTCCAGACCACTGAGGAGCAGCGAACAGCATAAAACCTGATCAGCCTGCGAGTTACTCGCAGGCTGATCTGGTTTTATGCTGTTCGCATAGGTCTTTTCATGGTATCCTCTATGAGGGAAAGGGTTAAATGGTACTATCCTCCCGATATAATTAAATGTATCTTACATAGATGGTTTAACTGTAATGTTTTATTTTAAGATTTCCTACAGAGGTGACGCATAAGGATCACTTTTCCGTCGTTTGTCTGTCCTTTTGTCCATCCGTCTGTCACACTCTTTCCGTCACACATCAGCAGGTGACACATATGTTCCAAAGAACACTCTTGTTATTTGTTATAAGAATCAGATGGTGTTCTTCACCAATTCAGATAAACCAATTTTAGGTTTCAAAAAAGGGAAGTAATACTCTTTTAACCTATATGGATATGTTTTGATGCCTTGTCAAACACAGCAGGGTCTCCTGTCTATAGCTCAGATTCTACACAGTCTGCAGTAGAAAGAAAAATTCCTTATTCCATATCCAATATAATGTTCTGTAAATTAATACTCATCAGGTCATAAATTTGTACATGAGTATTTATGTGGTAAAGAATTAAGTTAAGTTCAGGTTCACAAAGATTGATATTGTTTTATTTTGTATTCAAGGTTTGGTACAGGATCATCAACCCCAAGGCAGTAACAATGGGTCAGTTATACGGTCGGTTTGATCCTGTGTCACACGAGTGGACTGATGGTGAGTCTTGATTAAGTACCTCCCACATACCCAATCTAAGTCTCTGATTGTGTGTAATCTCAAATCTCAAAATGGCGGCAGTCAAATTTCACTAAAACTGTCAAGAAACACTGTATATTTGAAATGGACTTTATATAGAGATTATAATGTTGTACATTTGGTCAAAATCTAGATACCTCATTAGGCTGAAATTATGTGACAATAACTCACAATAATTAACATGCAAAACCATCTGTGTTTTAGTTGGCAATCACATTATGATGAAATGTATAGTGCTAGCAAAATTAATGATCTTCACTTATTTTAGTATTGTATTTCAGCTTTAAAATATCAACTCATATTAAAATATTTTACATCAAATAAAATCAGATGATATTGGAATTTAAGCCACATGGCAGTTATTTAATCTTAACCAAGTAACTTGCAGGCTGATCAGGTTTTATGCTGTTCGCTGCTCCTCAGTAGTCTGGAAATGAGGACTTTATAATTAAATTTGGTAAGGTTTAACTGTGGTTTTCTGCAGATCAGGCTTTATGTGGTACCTATTGAGTGCGTCAAAATGAGTCGATATAAGGGAAAGGGTTAAATTATTTATTTCTTAATCATAATAGATTGTATATGTATTTTGATATTTTTCAATACCTATACACACATATAAACAGGAAATTTATCTGTTTATAGGTATCCTTGCCAACACGTTCCGAGAGCACGCTTCTAGCACCACCCACCACAGGAAGTGGATTATATTTGATGGACCAGTGGATGCAGTGTGGATCGAGAACATGAACACTGTCCTTGACGACAACAAGAAGGTACAACATTGTAACTATGCTGTTTAACTGAAGGGAACATTTATAATTGAAACACTAGCTATTCACAGTTTTCAACAGGCTTCTTATAAATCTATAACAACGTCTTGAAAATAGATAAACCTTAGTTTGATTAAGCAGTATGTCTGAAGTTTTTGTTAAAATACATTTTTTATCATTATCCATGAAGAATCCTTGTTTTTTTGTTGTTGTTTTTTTATCAAATTAGTTTTTAGTTAGCAAAGCATAATATTTTCAGTTTTGTTGATTAAGTTTTGTTTTTGTACTTATTAGCCATATCAAGCTAGTAATTAGAAAATTATGAGAAAACGGAATTCTTGCAATTGCCAATCAAGACAGTCTAATATATTTTGACTGGTTGTTTTTCTCCTCAGCTGTGCCTGATGAGTGGGGAGATCATTCAGATGAACAACAAGCAGAACATGATCTTCGAGCCCCAGGACCTGGAGCAGGCCTCTCCTGCCACTGTCAGCAGGTAATGGGCACTCAGGATGCCGGGGTTACTGGGACACACAGGGGGGATAATTGACATTGAAGTACTAGGATAGATAATAAGGTAACAATGGAAGTAGGAATAGATACAGCATGAGGAAATAGAGGATAACTTGGGATATATGAATGAAAAGGGACTTAGAATAATTAAAGAATGTGAGTTAAATTTTAAAATAGAAAAAAAATAGGAAAAGAGGGTTCACAAGAAGAATGGGAGTAAATATTAACTACAGAATTGGAGATAAACTGCAAGCCATTGTCACGGTTCGAGCACCAGCAATTTTGGGATGTGTATAAAATTTGGATAAAACTTGTTTAAAATGAGATTTGTTCTCAGTTCGATATGTTTTAGTGGTATAAAAATGATTAAGGTGCGTATTGGCTGAATATTAAAGTGTAAAAACCCTCAGTGCACCTATGATCCTGTTGCAGGTGTGGTATGATATACATGGACCCCCTGCAGCTGGGCTGGGAACCACTGGTCAAGTCCTGGATGGCCTCAAGTCTCCCAGACAAACTGATCGCTGAACAGCGCACAGCCATCAAGGTAAGCTGGAATCTATTTCCCTGTAAAAGGCATTGATAGGTTGTCTTGTCATTTATATCATTTTCCTTTGTTTGTATTTGTTGTCTCATGCAAACATGCTTTAAGATAATAGTTGTTTACAAAAATGTTAAGAAATCATTTTGAAATATATGTACTACCATTATCAATGATAATGCGAAGTTAATAAATACACTACAAAGCAATTTTTGACATTAATATAAGTATATGTATATATGTGTCTAAGAATTAAAAAAAAATACTGATGATGATGATGATGATGATTGTACATTACAGCTGATGTTTGAATGGCTGTTGCCACCATGCCTTAACTTCGTCATCAAGTACTGTAAGCACATCGTCACCTGTCACCCCATGCATCTGACCATGAGCATGCTAAAGCTCTACTCCTGTCTCCTTGAAGATGTCAAGTAAGTTTGCCAGCTGCTTGCAGAAGTTCTCCAATATTGGAATATGGGGCCTAGGTTACATTTATTTTGTATTGAATTCATAGGTGTGAATAATGACAAAGCAGGGATGTGGGTGTATTAAGTACCTTCAGTGAGAGCTCTAGGTTATTGCATTATTACAGAGATGCCTGTAGAAAGGAAAAGAGATTCAAGCCAGTTTCATATAATTTACAGATTAATATCAGAAAGGAGAAAAAGTGCAGAAGTTTGTGAAAGTAAAAAGTTTACAATTTAAGAAATTAGTTAATTGCTTAAAACTATTTGTATCTGGAAATATTGGTATTGACTGTTGTTGAATTATGCCCCCCTTCCCCTGAAACAAAAACAACAAACTGTTGAGAAGGAGTGTAGAGATATATATGAGTACTAGATATGAATGTTTCTACCATTGTGGATTGAAAGAAACTTTCATAACAGCATAGATTACGAGCAAACTCCATCTTATAATTGTATGTCCTGTAAAGTGAAGGGTATTACATTCTTTTATTGTGCTTAAATTTAACAGTGTGTGGTTGCTTAAAACTAAAGCCATGTTTCTGCAGGTATGAAATGAACATCAAGACATATTTGCCAAAATACCATATCTTACATATGATATGTATTTATACTGTTTCTGATGACAGAAAAATTGGAGAAGAGGAGGACGATGATGATGAGGATATTTTTGATGAAGAAGAGCTGGAGTCAGAGGAGGCAGCTAAAGCCCCAGAACCTGCCTCTGTATCAGAGCAGAAATTGATTGAGGAGCGCACCAATATGATTATGAGCTACTTCCTGTTTTCTATCGTGTGGTCTGTTGGGGCAACTCTGGATGAAAATTCTCGGATAAAGTTTGATGAGTTCTTTAGATCCCTCTGTGAAATGGAAAGTGTTAAAGATAAACATCCCAGGTATGTGGTCTCTCTCATTATCTAGTAACTGTTAGTTGTTAAAGCATTTCATTTTTCTTTGTTAAAGACTGCAATGGTCTGAACAGCATTTTTAATGTTACTTTTAATTTGTTTTATATGCTTTATTTTTGTTTTGTACCTTATAGTTAAAAATACTGGTAATGGTTGTACCTCAGTCTCCTATTGCTTTATTTTTTAACTTTCTGTCTTTTGTTGAGTTTGCTTTAATTGTAAAGTGCAAAATTCTAAAGTCTGAAGTATGTATCAGATGATTCAAAAACATATTAATTTGGATGTCAACTCTATATTTCTTATTTAATGAAAATTGTTTTGTAGTCACATGATCAGTTATACAAAATTATGCATGCACTTAGATACACTGTATACCTGTAGCTGGCATTCACCATTGAGATCAGATGTCTAAAAAACATAAGGCATTTACCAATCTGCTGCAAGTCTGTTTCACATTACACTCAGCGATATGCTGAACTTAATATTTTCTGGAAAATACCTTTAAGCTAATGTTCGTTTTTGTACAAAACTGACTATAAATAAAAGTTTCTTGTACCTTGCATTCTTTGAGCTATACTTTATAATTATTCCATAGATAATATATTCATAGTATACCTTATGTTATAATACCTTCATTATATATTTCAACACTTCTTAGATGTTTAGCTGTCAGTGACTCCTAGTATATACCCATTATCCATAAATATATCCTCTGTTCTCTTTGTGATTATCACTAATTTAGCAATGACCAACTGGAGAAACCCTTTAGGTAAGATATATGGCTGTGCCAGAGTTATACCCCTTTGTATGTTTTACAACAAGGCAGAAATCCATTGAAGATGCCAGAATTAACATGACTGGAGACATATTTGTGTGTTGATAATATGTTTTCTTTCAATTAACCCATCTTAAGTGTTTTCCTCATTTTAATAGATATTTTAGAATAATGGCCCATTCCAGTAATACTTAAAGAGTGTGTTCCCCCCCTAAGGCCCTATTACTAAAATATATGAACTTCTATATCTATTGTTTCCACCTGATGGAGTAAAGGAAGACTCCCTTTGTTTGTCCATCTAACATTTATTTTTCATTTTTAAATGCATGAAAAACTGTCAAGTTCAAAGCTATATCTTTATTGTTAGTTGTATGTTTTAGCTGTCTCTGGTTTAGATTGTGCAGTTGTATTTATACAGAAAAGGGCATGCATTGTGATGAGGATTCTACTTCTAACTTTCCTATTTCAATCTCGAAAAAATTCCATCTCTTTGAGTTTGCCGTGATTTATATTAAACTTTCAGTTTAAATGAACATATTAAAGAAATATTCCTTTGGTGCTTTCTTTTATATAATTTGAGTCTTGGATTACTTTATGAACCTCCCTTTTACCCAGTTAATCAAAGATAAAAAACAAACAATATCATAATCATTGAAAGACGAAATGTTTTTTTAACTTATTGCATATGAGAAATAATTGAGCAATAATAATTGCAGCTGAAAGACTCAAAAATCGAAAGAAAAGCACAGATTTTTTTTTTCACATTTCTTTCAAAGATATATCTCTAACTTTACAATTATTGGTGTATTGATCAACCAACATAACAATTTTATTTCATGGATTGAACGCATAGATAACATACTTTCCTAAGTAGAATCATCAATCTCCTGAATGAACAATTCTCTGCGTAAAATGACATAAAGTATTATGGTAGATTTATGTAACTAGCATAAGCAGTATAGTGTTAGAGCAATTTATGCTATTACTATAGTATACTTATACAAGCATATTTATATGTTACTTAAGTTGGGAAAAACATTTTCCATTTTAAGTGCTTTATATAAAAGATATGAAATTGTTCATTGTTGCATTCATAACCCAAGTGCCATTATTTAAAATAACATTTGTTTAACCCTGAGCCTAGTTGAAGGAAGCCAAGTGAACAAGGAACTGGTGGTCATTCTATAGACAGGGGCTAAAAGTAGCTTTAGTTTTGGCAGACTTTGTAACCCTTTACCAATATTAATGCTATTTATATCAGTATACGAGTTCAGAAAGTTTTGAGGCATTGTTTCTTTATTTGTCAATCACTAGATGTTGCAGCAGTAATAATAGATACAAAATATATCTTAATATGTAACATTTATATTGTGTTATGAGCTATTTTATTTACTTAATGTGTTCTCACATTTACAGTAGTCAGTAAATAAATAAATATTTTTTTTAGTCATGGAATATCTTGAGAGAATTAAAGGTGCCTGACAGTAATTTTTACTATGAACATTAGTTATCCAGTTTCAAAGTTGTGGCATAGAGTACAAACCTGATCAACCTGTGAATTATCAATATGCAGACCTTAATTTTTACTTGTAGCCTAGGAGATATCCTTTGTAGCTTTCTTGTGGTAAATAGTTATTATGCCCCCCCCCTTCGAAGAAGAGGGGGCATATTGCTTTGCACATGTCGGTCAGTCCGTCAGTAGACCAAACAGTTTCCGATCAATAACTTGGGAACACCTAGTCCTAGGAACTTCAAACTTAGTATGGAGATTGATCATGACCAGTAGATGAACCCTATTGTTTTTGGAGTCACTTGGTCAAAGGTCAAGGTCTTTAGTGACCTTGATTTACTGGGCTTGAATTTGAAAATGGTGACCAAGCTGTTTCTGATCAATAACTTGAGAATGCCTGGGCCTTGGAACTTCAAACTTAGTATGGAGATTGGTCATGACCAGTAGATGAACCCTATCATTTTTGGAGTCACTAGGTTAAAGGTCAAGGTCACAGTGACCTTGATTTACAGGGCTTGATTTTGAAAATGGTGACCAAGCTGTTTCCAATCAATAACTTGAGAATACCTGGGCCTAGGTTCAACTTCAAACTTTGTATGGAGATTGTGCATGACCAGTAAATGACCCCTTTTGATTAAGGGGTAACTAGGTCAAAGGTCAAGGTCACTGTGACATTGAATGCTGAGAGATATTCTGATCAATATGGGTTCTGGTCACCAGATTTTTTTCAGCATTTTCACCTTTACTGGATGCAATTTACAAGGTAAAATTCAAATGAAACATTTTCTTCTTGTTCATTCTGCATGCTTTTCACTTAATTTCATGGCCCACATTATAAAGCCAAACATCATACATATAATATAGCGGCATATGAGGGGGGCATATATGTTTTAAAAACATTTCCTGTTGTATTAGGATATGACTAAGTGCCAGTAAGTGGTGATCTTTATGTGACTTTTCTAGATGACAATTATAGCTGCTTAAAACTGAATGTTTATGCTAGATACCAATTGTTTCTTTAAATTTATCTTATGATAAAAAATATTTATTGCAATTGCAAACAACAATAAAAAAATTACAATAATAGACAACTTATTTGTTACTGTTAAATTTATAACATGAAAATGTAGAAGTATTAATATATATATATTACTTTTACCAATAACTTTCATACAAACATGCATAGTTGCATGTCATTCTAACCTGGGTCAATATTTGCATACTAATTTTAAGTGTCGTCTTAATTTTGTTAATTTAAATCTGTATCATGATTTTATTTTTTTCTTGTGTTTTTTTTAGCTCACCTTAGCACAACCTGTTTCCATAACATCTTGGACAGGTTAGAATTTGTGTCATGTGGGGTCAAAAAGTATGTCCTGAGGTCAAATCTTAGAAAAACCTTGTTAACCCTCTAGAGGCCACATTTTTGGCCAAAACTTCATGAAACTTGGTCAGAATGTTTGTTTTCATAAAATCTTGGACAAGATCGAATTTGGGTTATGTGGGGTCAAATCTTAGAAAAACTTTGTTAACACTCTAGAGGCAACATTTTTGGCCCAATCTTTATGAAACTTAGTTTTTTAAAAGGTTTGAAATTGGGTTGGGGAAATTTCATAAAATCTTGAACAAGCTCGAAAGTGGGTCATGTGGGGTCAAAAAGTAGGTCAATATGAAAAATCCAACATATGTTGCTCATTTATAATCAGGTGAGTGATTCAGGGCCATCATGGCCCTCTTGGTTTCTGTACTGTTTTCTTCATTGTTTTTCAATAAGCAATAACAAAGATGAAAGTTTTCATACTTTGATTTTTTTAAATTGATTTAAGTAGGTTTGTTTCTCTTTTTCCTAAAAAGTTTCCAAGGTTTTCTTTGATACCTGTTTGCCTCCCTATTTTAAATGTAGAATTATTTCTTAATCTTCACTGATAACAATATCCAATATTTCATTTTTGGCATGACGTTGCATGTATTTGTATTACTGCATATCTTAATTCAAATTTTAATCTTAATTGTGATTAATTTTAGAGTTTTAAATATGTTGATGGATTTTCGTTATTGATCAGGATCAGAGGTTTATAATTAATGTTGACCATGGTCAGAGTTTCATTATTGACCATGGTCAGATTTTTATAAGATCATAATCAGAGTTTCATTATTAATGTTAATCATGGTAGGATTTCATTATTATATTGATTACAGAAAAAAGGTGGGACTAATTGTAACAGGATAATAAAAATTATTATATTTCCTATTATAATTTAATTTTTATTCATTTATTATGAACATACAATGTACTCAGATTATAGAATAGTATGGTGTTATCTCAAATGTTTGTACCTGTAGTACAATATACCAGTAGTTATCTACTTAGATCAAATAAATCTATTTCATTCTCTTATTTTATCTACTCAAGTGCAACAATAACACTATTTAACTATCACTATACACTATATCTATGAACAGACCAAAGGACCTAAAATTTTCCCGTGGACTGATGATTCCCAAGAGAGGTTTGATCTACGACCATGTATACATACGCAAACAGTACGGGTCCTGGTACCAGTGGAGTTCTCTACTCACAAATTTGGACATTGACGAGAGGACAAAAGTAAGAAATACTCTTGTAATACAGATGGTGGTGTTCATAACATTGGTAATTTGGTGCAGTCCTTAGTTTTTTTTTGTTTCCTTGAATATATCTAATGGCTATTTTGAAGAGGTTATTTTTAATTTCATGTAACATAGATAACATCCTTTAGCTATTGCTCCTAGATTTTACAGTTTCCAGAACTTAGCTATCAAGTAATGCTCTTTATTATTATTTTTTTAATCAAATTAGAACCTGATCTTCTTTGTCAACTTTCAAAGTTCATTAATTTGTTTTGTTTTGTAATGCTGCTAAGCCTGTGATGCTGCTCCAAGCTTGGATAGATACATGTATTAGTGGGTTTATACACATGTGTTTTGATAATAAATAATTTCTCACCAGCTCTAGAAGTCTGATCTGCAGTGATGATATTTTTTAAGTTTGTTAAGTTCTATGATTTAATACTTCTGTACTACAGTTTATCTATGAAATAGCAGACATCAAGTGAATATTTACTTGTCATCACAATAATTTTCAATATCATATTCAGCTAAGGCCAAAATAAAATTCCGTTTCTGGTCTCCAAGCCAACTCTAAAGTTGATTTTTTGCATTTCTGCCTTTAAAAAATCTTCCCTTTATTTTTTTATTCTTTTTGCATCATTCATAGCGGGGAAAAAAGGAAGGAAAATAAAAACAAAACATTTTCCTGTATTCTACCCTCTCTTTTTTCTGGCTGGAGACCAGAAACTGAATTTTTTTTTGCCTAAGCACTTTTATTTGATACCAAAAATATTTTTGGATTGAACAGTTAAACTTTTTTTCCAGTAAAATTTCTGAATAGCAAAATATTGATATGTTAATATGCTTAGTAACCTGCATAGCATGGCAAACTGATAGGGAATGTTTTCCATCTTTTAAACACAAGCCTGTTTAATTTAAGAATTGTTAATATACACCCAGAGGGATACTGTCTTGATAGGAAAAATTGATTCAGAAGGATGTTGTATTGATGCAACTGTGTTTTATTCTATAGCAAGGGACAAGTCAGGTAAGACACGGACCCAGCTGGGCAAGATGAGGGCTGCAGAGCCTACAAGCACCTGTACTTATACCATACCTAACATACTTATAGTGGGAGAACTCCTGGAGATATGGTCTGCCACACTCAGCAGGATTTACAGTTGTACTTACTTTCCCTTGTTCTTGTAATACCTGTTTATCCCATTTTTTTATTTTTTTTTCATTTTGTACCATCGATGGTCAGTTAAGACAAAAGTGTTTTTCAGAATGTGCAGATGTTTTAATTACTTTGTCAAAGGCATTGTTGATACTTGATTAGCCTATGGAATACTTGCAGGCTGATCTGGTTTTACATAATTTGGACAATTGCCCAGCTAATAACTCAGATGTAGCGATGGTTATGTCAGCTTCATCTAAATTATAGAGACAAAGTTCTCTGAACTGACAAAGTCACTGTATGAAATATTTAGGTGGGGATCATTGGAAGGTCATAGACAAAGCTTCCTTTTTTGCAGACTTTGAGCTTATAGTCTTTGATGGCTACCATATCTCATATCCAAACAATAAGAATTATAAGGAGTATCTTGAGTAGGTTACTAAACAGATGTAGAGACAGAAATATTGGGCATACCTTAACAGTATTCCATACTACAGCATGGAAAAATACAACTTGCATTTATATGTTTTCAATTTGTATAGGAATACAAAGGAAATAATTGAAACTTAATAAAAGATACTGTTTTGGCTTGGTCAGGAATAAAACCAATATAGTGTGGCAGAACCATGTCCAAGGTGTGTCTCCAGAGAATGCTTGATTTCTAATGATTGTAATGTGAAAATGCAGCAGGTTTACCATAAAAAACTAAATTCTCACATTCCAACAAAAAGTGCTGTCATCTTAAAATCTGTTGGACATCTGATATTCACCAGCTTTGCACTTAACTTTAATAATTTTATCAATAATGTATAATACATTATTGTTTTTCTGATATTTAATGATTTGAAGATGTGAAGTTAATCAGTAAAATTATTATACAGTAAAAACTCAATAGTAAAACCTCCATTTGGACTGCAACCAGCTGGTCTGAGTAATTAGGTGGTCTTATTATAAAGTTGAATTGAGCAGTAGTTACACGAAAAATGGTCGTAAAATGGGGGTTTCAAATGGGGGCCAAGTGACCCCTATATATAGATAAGCCATAAGCGGTAATTTAGATTATTTGAGGGTCAAATTGAACAATTTATACATCATGATCATGAAAATTTGTGATGATATCAAGGGGGCATACATATTAATGTGATTTTAATATGTTGATGGTCTTATTATGAGGTTTTACTGTTTAATATTCCAGATATTTGGTGTTATGAATGTGTGAAGTTCCCCCATATTTACAAGTTTGGCCTTCACCCTACTTCAGCCCACTAACATAATGATCTTATACATTTTTCATGTGCCATCATTCTGTGTAATAGAAAAGTTCTTGAGAAGTTGAGCATGAATAAGTATACTTCAGTTTACCCTTAAACAAAAGCATGAATGTGCAAATAATTATATCTATATACAAATATATTCCAATATAACTCAGTATTAAAGCCATTGTCACACTGCCTGACTATCTTAAAGCAAGTCATTTGGAAAAGGATGCTTGCATGTTTTATTTATTAATCTATTCAATGTGATTACTGAGACCTGTTATTACATTCAAAGATACTACAAAACAAAATGATATCAGTTAAATGTCACACATATATCACCTTTTCCTTTATTTTTAAAAATTATTCAGTACTTTAATCAAAATTTCAGCTTGAATATAACTTCAGACAGACATTTACTAACAGTAAATTCAATTTATTTATTATAGTTACACCATACAATATCGATTAGTGAGGAATAACTTGTTTGCTGTGAAATGAATTAACTTTTAATATATTTAATAGTGTGACTTGAGACATGTATGCATACAAGTGAAATCATAATTGTTAATTTAGCATTCATTTAGCATTCATTTAGCATTCAGTGCGGAAAATAGCAAGGTTCAAATACATTTCATAAAAGAAATACTTTTGAACTGTTTTAAGAATTTGAAAATATAAACTATAACTTCATAATCTTTTACATTTTATATGGAAAATGATTTTTTTTAATCTTAAAATTTTCTTTAGAACATTAGATGGGTCAGTAAAATTTGGCATAGTTCATAATTATCTGCATTTTAGCAATTTCGATTTCACACTTAAAATAGCAAGGATTGATGTGTTTGTTGCTTTATCTTACACTTATCCACTGTTGTTATTTTTACTCCCGCTGTCACCTATCATTACAGGAACTACAGGTAAATATATATAAGTAGATTAACCCTGCCTTGCAACCTGGCCTGTATATATATACACACATATTGTTTTATATTTGCATTTTAGAATATGGATTTGGGAGAACCCAATTTTTGTAGCTTTTTAATCTTAATTTTAACTTCTGTATTTGCATGTCAAGCACCTCAGATTACCAGCATTTGCCCAATTTTTTTCCATTGATTGTAATTGTATACTAGATGCTGTAGGTAGCTGGAAGACCCTTGTACATTGTACAGTATTACTACCTATATGTTGGGCTCAACATTAACTCTGTAGCTTGTGAATATAAATCATGTACAAAATTATGACTTGATGAATATTGATTTTCTGAAATTAAATGGCCTATGAAACGGGATTCATTCCCACACAGACTGTGTAGAATCTAATCTATGAGCAAACTGAAGAGACCCTGATCAGATGGCTTAATTCTTTCATGAACTGGGTCTGCTCTGTTTGCCAAGACATCTATAGGTGATAGGTGAGGTGATTTGGTAAATCAGTTTCATTTTGGATTGGAAATGAATTAAGTTGATCTTTATAATTATGGTTTTGGTTGATTTTTTGAATGATAAGGTTGTAAATGGGACGCTGTAATTGTTTAAGGTTGCAGACATTTTTGATGAATCGTTAACAACAGAACCCATTTGGGACATCCCTAATGACTTTAATGGTGCTGTAAGTTCATACACAAGGACACTGTTTGCGTGTGGGGCAGTTTTATTGTTGGTCTAATGGACAAACACTGGGAGGCTGCTTGTGGAACATAATTCAAAATAGACATCTTCAAGGGAGATCCATTTGAAGTTAATAAAATCATTATTATTTTAGTTTATTGCAAAATATTATTTCATTTTATGGAATAAGTATCTTATATATCTGTTTCTGCCTAGATTCCTTATGATTGGATTTAATTTAGAGTCAGTTTTACTGGTGGCTACTGATAGTAGAAATGTAAGGTCAAGTCTTTAACCCTTTCCCTCATATAGACTCATTTTGATGCACTCAGTAGGTACCACATAAAGCCTGATCTGCAGAAAACCGCAGTTAAACCTTACCAAATTTAATTACAAAATCCTCATTTCCAGACCACTGAGGAGCAGCGAACAGCATAAAACCTGATCAGCCTGAGCGAACAGCATAAAACCTGATCAGGTTTTATGCTGTTCGCATAGGTCTTTTCATGGTTTCCTCTATGAGGGAAAGGGTTAAAAATGGTTAGATGAAGGATATGTGATAAAAGATGTACGAGATGCTTGGAAATTCTGGCTTAGGTGTGTGAACATTAATTGCAATTTCTTGAGCACTGAATTGGGAAGGCATGAGGAAATTAGAGCGCTATGGTGGGTGTATCAATGCACTGGTGGAAGATATTATAGCATGATATCCCATGTGTGTACATATGTTTAACATTGAAGTGACCATAAAGAGGATGAGTATGAGATTTGGGGTGATGGAGTTACTCATATCTGCACTTGAATGTAATTAACTATATATTTAATGGTACAAGCCGTGATTGACCCAACCTCTTGATTGTTAAGACCCTTTTAGCAGTAAAAATATTATTTCTGTATTGGTTCTTAGTGGCAGGAAAATTATCATGAACATATTTGTCTATTTCTTCTACTGCATAGTTTAGTAATTGACATATTTATAGTATCTTGAGAAACACAATTATATGGAGACAGAACAAGAAGGGGAAGTGACTGCTGTTAACTATATTCTATAATTGACACCGTATTTACCCATGTGGTGTGTATTTCTATAAAGGCTAAACAGCCAAAGTCCAGCTTGGATGTTACAGATGAGATGGTAAGGCCCCCCCGTATTTCCCCAGTGTTGTTCTTCATAAGCCAAAGTACTGTGGTAGCATGATTTCCGTTTATCTCTGCATGTCACAGATTTCACATTCTAGGGCAATCTAATGTCTCGACAGAAATCAGGATATATGGATAAGATCACTCCAATAGAGACTATTCAATGATATAAGGCTATGTTAATGCAATACTGACAAAATATAATTGTGCAAATGGATTACATTAGTAGTTCTAAATGAAGACTCTTTCAGAATTCATATAAATTTGTATGGGGGGATACAGTTATATTTTAAACTTAAAATAAAACAATATCAGTAGGAAAGTGTATTATACTATGTGACAATATTTTCTGGATTGCCCTAGAAAGGAAACTCTTGCATTTGTTTCTATCCTTCAAACTGTAACGTGACATCTAAATGCAGTTATTTAACAGTCACACAGTTTTTATGTAGACTTATTTTCAGTACCATTTGTCAAATTATTTGACAATAGAAAAAGTTTTGTTTACTGAAAATAAAAATCCCATGTAGGTCAAAGTTCATACTTTCTTAAGTAATGG
This sequence comes from Solen grandis, assembly GCA_021229015.1. NCBI lineage: Eukaryota > Metazoa > Mollusca > Bivalvia > Adapedonta > Solenidae > Solen > Solen grandis. Next base: position 38,175,960 of record CM037795.1, on the reverse strand, counting down.
CAAATTAGGATTGACTTTAGTGAACAGCAGATATGATAAACTGTCATTCTTTCAAAGAAGAAATATATATAATTCATATATAAAATTCTAATTGATCAATATATCATTATTTTCAATGTTAGAAAAAGGTAAGCATGTAGCATCAGCCTGAAGTTCCATACCAGATAATTATATGTTTGTAGGCCATAAATATTGATTTTGATCTTCATTTTTGCAGACAATTGAAATATTGAGTATCATCTATTACATCTGTTTTTACAGAACTAATTAAACTGCTCAGATGATCTTTATATACTCTCCATTGAAATGCCCATCGACTGTTGTTGTATATAGTGGGTTTTTTTGTTTTTTTTTATTTGCTATATATTTATATTTTGTTCAAATGCTATTTGCATGGCTTATTTCTAGTATTATATAGTAGTTACAACATATGTCTATACTATTATGATAGTGCTCATGGTATGATATGATATTACTTGTGAGATGCCCATATCTCATCCATAGAGCAGAATATATAATGTTCTTATAGACATATAATGTATTGTTCTTTAATGAATATATCACCTTCAAGTATGAGCTAGGCTCTCTTTCTCTCTGTAGTTAGAGAAATGTATATATATATATATATCTTGCATCAAATACATAAGTGTTTTTTGATAAACTGCAAAATCTCAACAAGGAGATAAAAAAGGAAATAAATGATATAAAAAAACAAAAAAACTTAAAGACTTAAATTTTAAAAAGGAAATGACACAGATCCAATAGAAGATCATGTGTGCTACTTAAAATATATCAAACATCCTGATAATTTATATCCAGAATGATCCATATATATAATGTTTATCAAAAGACTCTTGCCTGAGTTCAGCATCATAAACAGGTGCCAGAGTTTTACCAGAAAATAAATAGAATACAAACCATTTCCATGTACCAACTAGTTATATATATATTCCACAAGCTGTCAGTTACAACCCTTTAGGCTTCATGAGAGCCATCTAGATAATATAGAATAAAAGCAGATCAATATACTATTAACTTATGGGTTGATCAGGTTTTATACAGCACTCTACACATCAAGACATTCAAGGTGAGGAGAGAACCATGTAAAACCTGACCAGATTGAGAACAGCTCTCAGTGTAACCAGCTGGCTACATGGAGAAAAATGGTTCAAACCATTGATAGTTGAGAAGACTCGTTGGAAAGACTTACTGGCACCTACTATGATGTGGAACAAACTATCAATAATAATCAATATTCACCAGCTCCTGGGTATGAAATGGTTTGAAAAAAAAGTTTTTTTGTTTTTTTTGTTAACTTATGATAAACAGTTTAAAAAAAAACATGTTAACCCTTAACCTGCTGAATTTCTCAAATGGACTTAGCTGGCACCTTTTATGGAACTGTCCACTATCAGTTTTAGGGATAACAAGATGAAAAAATTGCAAGTGCTAACCTTTGTCATCAAAGGTTAGCACTTGCAATTCCAGCAGGGTAAGGGTTAGAAAACGATAAAATTATATTTCATGATTTTTATTAATCAGTTATAATAATGAACTTATAATAAAAAGTGACTACAAAAATCTCTGTGCAATATAGCATCATATTTTGGCCTTTTGTATCATAACCATACACCATATGGAATTATGATGTACTTGAATGAATCATCAAAAATAACATTAATTGTATCAAGCACTGTTTTTAGTGATTGAACTTCTTTTTTTCTGCCAAATCGTATCCATGAGTAAATGACTTCACGTGCTACATTTTCCTCACTTAAATGTATTAGTGATACATAGTTCAACTTGTATCCATGTAAACTATAGACATTTAAATTCCACAAACAATATTTTGTGTTATGTAAAAAATATTTTGGGGCAAATTTTATCTTTCACATTTTGCTACTAAATACCAAAAAGTTAATTTCTTAATACATATGGTTAAACATTAAGATGATAATTTATGAAACTTAGTCAAGTACTTGAATATTTGGATAAAACAGGAATGGTGGAAAGTGTTTCTACCTAGTTTAACCCTTTCCCTCATATAGACTCATTTTGACGCACTCAATAGGTACCACATAAAGCCTGATCTGCAGAAAACAACAGTTAAACCTTACCAAATTTAATTACAAAATCCTCATTTCCAGACCACTGAGGAGCAGCGAACAGCATAAAACCTGATCAGCCTGCGAGTTACTCGCAGGCTGATCTGGTTTTATGTTGTTCGCATAGGTCTTTTCATGGTTTACTCTATGAGGGAAAGGGTTAAGAAGTTAAGTATTACTTAGTGCTAAGTATTGTTGGTGGATTTGAATCAGATCACATAGTAGAAGATATATGAATTACTTCAAGCTTTATATCATTGTAGATTGTCAATTCTCACTTCATGTCAAGGAAATGATATGACGATTATAAATCTATTTACCAATTTAAATCATGTAACAAGCTTTGCTTTTTGCTCTTTTTTTTAAAAAAGAAGGGGGGATATTTTTAACCTCAAATCATATAAATGAAGTAGGGAAATACTGGAATCATGCTTGTTGCGTCTAGTCCTGTTCAGTGTCTCATAGTGTGACACAGTGCTCGACTGCACCTATTTCAAAGATTAAAGTGAAAGGATTGTAGCGGTGAATTAATATTTACACTGATGGGCACATTTTTGTAGCTCCCTCCGTCTTGAGCCAACCATAGAAATAATGGTCAGATACAGTCACAACAACAAGATGTAGACAGGATAGTGCAAAAAAGGGTTTGCCATAAATCCCACAGTTTATAGAAGCAATGTTGACATTCCATTTTGATCCATCATGGATAATGTTAATTTTGTGACTTTGTTTTCTCTCCTCCCCTGTGACTGAGTTTGATTTTGTCTGTCTGTAAAACAAAAAAAGAAAAATGCATCTTTTTATCGATTTTGATAAAAAAAAGTGTTAAGAGCTTGTTAAGCTTTGATAATGTACTGAAGGAATGCTAGTACTGGCTAAATAACAAGTGATAGCAATGCATTTCCTTGACATTGATTTTTTATAAAAATAACATCTTTCATTTCATTGTTGGTAATACTTTTTTTATAATACTAAAAACATGAATTATTTTTTAATTTTATTTAAAGATATTTTGATTTAATGGGTAATATTTTTTCATGATTAACACAGAAAAGAAAATAACAATATGTTAGTTAACTTAAGTATGATGAATAGATGTGAACTTTAATTTATATGATTATTAAGAAAAAAAAAAAAATCTTCATCTTTCCAAGTTTGAAACTAACATACTTTTGGTTTAAGTAATTCCCATAATGCTCAAATATTTGACATTTTAAAAATAGATTAAGGGCATTCTTTGATGTATTTCCCACAATTTTCTAGGCATAACCTTAATAAAATTGAAAAACAGGATATCAAATACAACTTTTTGAAACTTAATGATTCAATAAAAATTTGTGATT
>CM037795.1:38122412-38172412 GCA_021229015.1 Solen grandis | reverse complement strand
GAATATACAATTGGAACTCAATATAAATAACTTTAACATTATAAGGGAATACATATTTATCAATTTAAGGGAAAATATATTGTATATGTAGAAAATATATAGGTACGGTATCTATTAAATCTTGTTATCCGCATGTCGAAATTAAAATACAACAGTTACATGTATTTAATGATGTCTCGTATTTTATAAGTCAACTGTATGTTAACTGAATCACCATTCTCGACAACCACAAAACAAATCCTGACAGAGTGTGGAGAGAGAGATAGGGAGAAAGAGATAGGTAGACAGAGAAAAAGAAATATTCCTGCAGTAGGGAGCTCACGCTACAACTGGTGTCAGAAGTGGGATGTTGATATATTTTTAACATCCCGGACGTTTCTCTACGTATTTAGGAATTTGACCCTCAACAGCGTCTACGGAAAACCTTTGCGGATCCGCACGCAAACCAAGTTTGCAGGACGGTACGGTTATATCTTGTGCGGTCGCATTTTGCGGTTTCACTTTGTGCGAGAGACAGACTAGAGCGACTGCGGATCCGTGACGTGGTATTAAGCGGAATTGCATGTGCAGATTGCAGACGTATGCTGACGGAAATATCTGTTTTACGGATCCGCACACTACGGTATTTAAGCTTTGCGGAATCACATTCTTATTAGAGCGGAACTGCATGTGCGGATTGCGGACGTATTCTGACGGAAATATCTGTTTTACGGATCCAATGTGGGATGCGGACGTATCTGCGGAAATATCTGTTTTACGGATTCGCACACTACGGTATTTAAGTTTTGCGGAATCGCATTCTTCGTAGAGCGGAATTGCACGTGCGGACTGCGGACGAATATTGACGGAACATTTTTTTTTACGGAACATATTTTACGGAGTCGCACGCTGCTTTAAAAGTTTTGCGGAACTGTGCACGAGGGATAACGAACGTATACGAGCGGACAAGTCTACTTTTCGGAACGATTACAGATCTATTAAGTACTGTTATTTTGCAGATTAACGGACGTGTTCTTTTGCAGTACATAAATATTTTTTTTATATAATATTTTACCACTGCGGATTTCCCTCCCGTATTTTACGATCTACGTTAGACACCGTATTTTGCGGATTTTCATAATTTTGAGGTGAATAATTGAGACGTGCGGATTTACAGATAGGAACAGATATATTAAGCTATATTAGATAATACATACAGATCTATACGAAAATAAACAAATATCCTCCGATATCAAACAAATCAAGATTTACTATTTTCATTGGAAAGCTCAACTTAAATTAATAAATAAAATGGCGGACGAACACGATACGGATTCTGAATCGGAGGTGATATTTAACATCAATAATAATGAAGATCGGGAACATGGAGAACATCAATACGCTAGGCAAGGAGAGCGTCGTAAATGTGTAGGTCCTCGGATAAAGCCTGACCCTTTCACCGGAGAAGAAGACTGGGATCAGTATATAGCATATTTTGAGGATTGTGCTGAGTTAGCGCAATGGACAGAAAGAGAGAAACTTCTTTATCTCGCTACATCACTTAAAGACAAGGCAAGGGTACCTTATAGTTCGCTACCCAGGGAGGAAAAACGATCATACCGGTTTTTGACAGCTAGTCTGGAGCAGCGCTTTGGCAGTAAACGACAACAAAGTAAATGGATATCTAAACTGCAAAGTAGGACTAGGGGGAGGAATGAGACAATTGCTGCGTTTGGAGATGAAGTCCGTTTATTATCACAGAAAGCCTATGTGAACTTGGACCAGGAGGCCCAAGAGATGTTAGCGTTGCAACATTTCTACAAGGATGTGTCGCCTGAGATGAGATGCAGATTAATGGATAGGGACTGCAAGGCCATCAGGGACGCTGTGGGTGTGGTTGAGCGCTATGAGGTCGTGATTGGGAGAGCGGACATAAACGCAAAGGGGTCTCAAATTCGTGGTATCTCTAGTTTGGGTTCAAATGACAAGAGCTGCAGAAACCTGGGAGCTGGTGACGGAAACGATGAGATAAGAGGTACATTACAGAGGATCGAACGACGGCTTGATAAATTAGAGTCAACGGAACACTCAAGGAAGAACGTTCGTAAATGCTACAGGTGCGGATCCACGGAGCACTTGATAAATAAATGTCCAGTCAGAAACTCTAACAAAGAAAATTCAAGTAAGAACCAGGGAAACTTCAGATTGTCACCTCAGTAGGCCATGAAGTGACAGGCGTTGTTCAAAATCGGCCTGATTTAAGTAATACTTCAAATAAACAGGAAGTAAGCAACTCAAGGATAGGAGAAATTGGTAACCGCGTTGATACCTGGGACAACGGTCTTTATATAATGGGGGAAATTGGACAAAATGACGTTGAATTGGTGCAACCTGTTCACTCATTTCAAAAGAGGCTTTTGACAAGTGTAAAAAGGCAATTTTAATCAAAACTGATGATAAAGATATATGTATACAAGGAGTTGAAGGTAGCAAAATTCGGGTACATGGTACAGCCAATTTAACGTTGAAGTTAGGAGAATTCTCAACAGAATTAAATGTTGTTATCTGTGACATGTCACAAACTGGTATCCTTGGGCAGGATTTTATTATGAAACATATAAAACTGTGGGACTTAGAGAAACAAACTTTACATACAAAAGATGGTCACGTGATTGAATGTTACACAGGTGAACGTAGAAATGACATATGAAGGGTAATGGTTTCTGAGAAGACAACTGTACCATCTCAAACATGTATCCTTGTACCAATTCAAATATCAAACACACATGTACTACCAGAAGTGAAGTTCATTGAAAATGCTAGGAAACAAGATGAAACATTTAACATGACACTAGTAGAGGGGATAGTTGAGTCACATGACGGACAGTGTTGCATTGGACTGGTTAATGACACAGACTGTGATATTGTTTTACAGACAGGGGAGAAAATTGGATATTGTAGACGCATCATAGAGGATGATCTACAGGTTCCCCCAAGCTGTATCTACAACAAAGTTGATTAATGCACAAGACAAAGAAACTAGTCTACCTGCACATCTTCAGGAAATGTTTGACAAAAGTGTTGTTCTCCTTGATGATGATCAAAGGCAAAAATTCAAGGAATTACTCATTAAATATCAAGATGTATTCGCTTCTTCATCAGATGACTTTGGATGCACAGACAAGGTAAAACACACAATCAACACTGGAAATTCAGCTTCAATTCGCCAACCTGTAAGACGACAACCATATGGAAAGCGCGAAATAGAAAAACAAGAGGTCGTCAAGATGCTGGAAAAGAAAATTATTGAACCTTCAAATAGTCCATGGTCGTCACCTATAGTTTTAGTGACAAAGAAAGATGGCTCAACAAGGTTCTGTGTGGATTACAGAAAACTCAATGAAGCAACTGTGAAAGATGCATATCCTATACCCCGTGTAGACGATTGTTTGGAAGCACTTTCAGGGTCAAAGTGGTTCAATTGCATGGATCTCTGTTCTGGATTTTGGCAGATTGAGATGGATGAAAAAGACAAATTAAAGACAGCCTTTTCAACAAGCTTAGGACTATATCATTTCAAGGTCATGCCGTTTGGTTTGGTCAATGCACCATCCACGTTCCAACGTCTCATGGAAGATGTCTTACGTGGACTTCAATGGAATGAGTCACTGCTGTATATGGATGATATCATTACACCTGGAGAATCAGTGGATGAGTGCCTTTTCCGCCTTAAAAATGTTTTTCAACGTCTTCGGGAGGCACACCTGAAACTAAAACCATCAAACTGTATATTTTTCCAAACCACTGCAAAGTTTTTAGGTCATGTTGTCACAGAACAAGGCATTGAAACAGACCCAGACAAAATTAAAGCTGTACATGGATGGCCTACTCCACAAAATGCAAAACAAGTTAGAAGTTTTCTAGGACTTGCGTCCTACTATAGACGCTTTGTTAAAGGGTTCTCTGAAATTGCGAGGCCTTTGCATAAGCTCTGTGAGAAGGGAAAAACCTTTCGGTGGAGTGAAGATTGCCAGTCAGCATTTGACACACTTAAAAGGGCACTTACATCAACTCCTACATTAGCTTATCCAGAATTAGGTTCAAAGTTCATACTTGACACGGACGCATCGAATGTAGGCGTTGGAGCAATACTCTCACAGGTTCAAGCAGGAAAAGAGAGAGTTATTGCCTACATGAGTAAATCATTGAATACTCATGAAAAAGCATATTGCATTACGATGAAAGAACTGTTGGCTGTTGTAATTGCTTTAAAGCATTTTCATACATATTTGTACGGTCAGGAAATTCTATTAAGGACAGATAACTCAGCTGTCAGTTGGTTGAGGACACTCAAGATGCCATCTGGACAAGTAGCCCGCTGGTTGCAAAAACTGAATACATATAACTTGACTGTGGTACATCGCAGAGGCAGAAGTCACGGGAACGCGGATGCTCTTTCTAGACAACCATGTAAATCTTGCAGACATCAGCAGCAGCTTCAGGAAGGGTTTCAAGCTAAAGAAGCTGAAGAAAATACACAATTTGATAAAGAAATCAGAGCTGTAACTAGGAATTCCGCAAGTGAACAAAATAAAAGTATGTCTGATAATCATATTCTGCTATCAGGATGGGACCCAACAGTGATTTCTACAGAACAATACTCAGACCCAAATATAGGCACAATAAAATTGGCAATAGCTGAAAATAATTCTAGGCCAAACTGGACTGAAATCTCAGCATCTAGCTCTCAGCTAAAAACACTATGGCGACAATGGGATCGCTTAGAAATTAAGGGTGGCCTGTTATACAGAAAATTTGAAACGGATGATGGTGGCATTCAATATCAGCTACACAGCTACAAGTCGCCGACAGGAAGTCATAAGGTATCATCATGACATTCCAAGTGCTGGTCATCTTGGTGTGGAAAAGACACTAAGTAAAATAAGACAAGCTTTTTACTGGCCAGGTATGACCCAATCTGTCAGAAATTATTGTATTCGCTGTGACATCTGTGCTGCACGAAAACTTTCCAGGGAATCAAACAAGGAAACCTTTAGGAGAATATGTTGTTGGTGAACCTATGGAAAGGGTTATGATGGACATTTTGGGACCCCTTCCAAAAACAGCAAGTGGAAATAAGTACATTTTAGTCATTGCTGACTGGTTCACCAAATGGATTCAGTGTGTTGCCTTACCCGATATAGAGACGAAAACAGTTGCAGCAGCCTTTATAGACCAATTCATAAGCCGATATGGAACCCCACTGCAAATATATACGGATCAAGGAAAATGTTTTGAATCAAAGCTTATGTCGGACGTTTGCGACTTATTGGACATAGACAAAACACACTCTACTTCAATGAGGCCGCAGGCTAATGGCTTCGTGGAAAGGTTTAATCGCACCTTGATTGCAATGCTGAAATCATTCTGTGAAAACAGTAAGAGCAAATGGGATAAATATCTGCAGCAAGTAACAATGGCATATAGGTCATCACCACAGAGTTGTACAAAAGTTTCTCCAAACAGAATGGTTTTTGGGCGTGAGATTGTACTACCCCTTCAGGCTTATATAAGACGTCCAGTATCTCAGGATGAGGCATGCAGCCATGAAAGCTATGTTGCTGAGTTACAAGATAAGATCATAGAATGTCATGACATTGCACGGAAAAATATCAAAGTTTCAACCAAGTTCCAGAAGAAGCACTATGATATAAATTCAAAGAGGAAGAAGTACCATGCTGGACAGCTGGTCTGGTTACATGACCCAAATCGGAAAGTTGGAGTTTGTTCAAAACTGAGTAACAAATGGAAAGGACCTTTCCTGATAACAAAGACATTGGATGATTTGATATGCATGGTGAAGAGGACATCTTCAGGAAAAGCTAAGGCATATCATGTGGATAGACTACATCCATATCATGGGAATAGGATACCTACTTGGGTGAAAAGAGAAATAAAGGGAATGGATATTCGTGCATAATATTGCTTATATGAATTTTGTGCCACCTAAATTAAATAACTTGTTTGCTTTGTTGTTTTGTAACAAATGTTATGATGAAAATAAACTAAACAAAAAACAAAAAACAAGTGACTCCTGAGACTGCCATTAAGAGAGTGAGCTCATGAGTGGTATAACAAGTGTAAAAGTTTAAATATATCAGAGTGAATGACTTACACATTACACATTAACAATTTAAAACAACAATTACAGAATCAACATACAGTGGACTTATCAAAAGCCATGTAAAAGAAAATAACAGTACAATAAATAACAAGTAAATATATATGTAAAAGGAAAACACAATTTAAACAACTCCTGCTAACAAAATGGTGCCCCCTTTTATCTATTTTAGGGAATCCTGCTGGTTATGTGAAGCCATGTTTCCAACCCGGACAGCCCTGAAGAACCACATAGCTGGCCCGGCTCACCATCGCCTGACTGTGTACTGTCCATGGTGTCTTAGGACTGAGAAGACTTTCACCAGGATAGCGGATTTGAAGTATCACGCAAACGTTACGCATAAGGAGGATGGTGCTGCTGATAGGTATTTCACAAGAGGTTGTGGTTTTTATTTTGCCAAGCATCCTACTGATTACATTAAACTTGTGGACTTTGTAGCCCCATATGACAATAGAGATGCCTATGAGGCCAGAAAGCTGATGAGGAAGTGGGCAGAGTCAATGCCGCGCAGCAAACAGTTGCTGGATACCCTGAATTCTGGGTGGAAGGAAGGAGGGAATCAGGAAAGTAGAAAAGGAAAGGGAGTTTCCAGGAGTTTAGAGAGAGAGGAGAGAAGAGTCCGGTTTAAGGAGGGGAGCGGTCAGGTGGAGGTTAGAGACTATAATAGTGACCCAGTCAACCTACGAGATGTTACCACAAAGGAACAGGAGAGCTCGACAAATATCAGGGTAGAGACAGATAAGACCAAAGGTACTGAGGAAGGCAAGAGAAGAATAGATGATCAAGAGGAGGAGACGCAAGAAAAGAGGAGAAAAGTAGTTAAACAAGTGGAGGATCAATCATTGGAGGAGTATGTAGACGACATTGAGCTAGGGGAAGCGGCTGGTGAAAACGGACAGTGTGCGATACCAGCAGAGTCTAAAACTCATGATGAAGATGATGATGATAGATGTAGTTCTTCGTCGTCGTCATGTGACTCTGAAGAAGATTCTACCCTGCCTTTATATAAGGACGTTCATGGAAGTATGCGGGCCAACGCTACTATGATTCTCATGAGAGGTGCCATGAGGCAAAGTGGCCCCCGAAGAACTGGCGGACCATGACTCCGGAACAAAAGCTGATGGCACACGAGTATACGGCAATGCTACTCGAACATGATAGGCTCAATAAAATCCAGTAAGAAATTGGGCAGAAGAGCCTTACTGGAGAAATACAATTTCCTGAGCCTGGAAACCTAAAATTGAGGAAAATCCACAGGGAAGGAACATGACCAAGATGAGGCTTTATAACTTTGAGTTTGTGAAGAATGTTGCAAAGGGTGCAGTTGCAGAGGACAGGACATCTTCAAGCATCATCAAGACTTTGACCAAAGCAGAAAGGTGGACAGACACTGACTTTATTACAAATAAGTTAGACGAGGCCGGAGTTCGCTTGAGGGTCTAAAGACTTAAAAAGTTGTGGTTTTCAATTAGTTGTTTTAACTGACTTGTAGTGACTAGTCTGGAGAATTTGAGAAAGTTTTTCTTTGGTACTGTTCTATCAAGTGTCAAATATGATTTTGAACATATTTCCTTATTATTACTACTGTTTGTTTATGTTTGAATGTATACTTATTCCAGAATAATAACAACCTATTATTTGGAGATGTATGTATTTTGTTTTTATGTAATCCAGGAGGATTATGAAAATAAGGAGGGGGAAGTGTAATGTAAAAGGTTCTTCTTCCTGCTTATATTCTCATGATTAAAATATATTGTAGTGCATTAATATTCGAATGCGAGATTTTCTTACCTGTATTTAAATCTCATTGGTAGCGAAGTTACATTACTAATCCCCTTTCTCCAAGAATATATATTAATATAGTATGGCAATAACTGCCATGGCAAAGACAAAGTACTTTAATTCAATTTCAGTATGTTAACATGGTTCAAATATCCAACAAACATTTTGTTGTACGAGTTTCATTACTTTGTTTACATGACACACGGAAGTGTCACTTGTTTATTCTGCGGCATCCTATGTTCCAGGAACTATTTCTCTATTTTAACCTGCAGATAAGTTAAAAACTATATGAACCTTACGCTAGTTTTGGTATGGAAATACTTTGTTAGGGTAATTGTGATGCTTCATATTAATTTATACTTGTGGGATGTGCAGAAGTGGATGTGTTAGGATTTCCGCACATAAGATGCACTTTTATATGGCGGAAGTACCCATTTTATGGATTTCTCCGCACGGCATCTGATTGGTGGAGGATCCCCGATTATGGGAATTCCCTACTCTGATTGGCTAGAGGGCAGATGACTCAGTGTGACCTCATCACAAAGTATCCCGGCGCGCGAAAGTATAAATAAGGGAACGCAAGGCAGTTTGACAGCTTTCCATTTCGGACCAAAACATCCAAAATTTGTCAAACGTAAGAAAACCAGAAAGAACGCCGCCCGCTTGAAAAAAATGACTCAATATAAATAACTTTAACATTATAAGGGAATACATATTTATCAAAAAAATTTAAAAAATTTAAAATTGGAAAAAAAAATTTAAAAGGGAAGTTAAGGGAAAATATATTGTATATGTAGAAAATATATAGGTACGGTATCTATTAAATCTTGTTATCCGCATGTCGAAATTAAAATACAACAGTTACATGTATTTAATGATGTCTCGTATTTTATAAGTCCGCTGTATGTTAACTGAATCACCATTCTCGACAACCACAAAACAAATCCTGACAGAGTGTGGAGAGAGAGATAGGGAGAAAGAGATAGGTAGACAGAGAAAAAGAAATATTCCTGCAGTAGGGAGCTCACGCTACAGTATCTTTATTATGCATCATTACACGTATCGCATCAGATCAACAGCTCGATTTTCAATGGTTACATACCGCGAACAACAAGCGTGTATATAACGAGCACTAAATTACACATTAAGCAAACATGAATGCAACAGACCATCACATCTCATGATATAAAACACATACTTATTTTTATCTTTTTGCAAATCAGCGTTTTATGTTAAATTGTTTGTCAGTACCCAATGATGCCTTCCAGTCGACCATATTCGCAAGGCAAGAAAGACAACTCATATTATTGTCTTTTTTATTTCGTCATTGTTAATATAAATTCGATTTTTTACCAAATACCAGACAATTTCCTCATAAAGTTTATATACGGTTGCTGTGGTAAACATAGGAGTTTTCCCGGTAAACAAGTGAAATTTTAAGGAAGTAAACAATATACACTGCGTTTATCGACAAAGTCGGCCATTTTGACACCGCTTAGAAGCAACCACGTTAAAAACGTGAACGGTATCTGAACGAGATATGGAAAAGCGCATGCGAACGCACTGACTTTCGCTATGTTAAAACAATGCAAACGCGTTAAGCGAATGTCTATAAGTGAAACGTTTAGGAACTATTCATTTTGCTGGGACATGGTCTAAAAAAGGATAGCTAAACAAAGAAGAACTTTAAAATACATTTAAAAATAATTTGTGATGGCTTTCCGGTTTGCAACTTTTCGCTCGGCTTGTTACATTTCCAAAGGAAATACACAAACTGCTTCTTACGAAAGTTATAATTTTTCTACCAAATATCATTCTATTACAAAGAATGGAGGAGCCGTGTCTTTTACAGAGTTTTTCAAGAAGAGGACAGTTTTAGTAACAGGAGGGACTGGGTTTATGGGACAAAATTTGGTAGAAAAACTTTTACGAGGTTGTCCGGAAATTGGTCAGGTAATTTTGTCTGTGCGAGACGGCAAGAAAAAATCGGCGGAGGAAAAATTTCATAATTTTTTATCTTACGAGGTTAGTTATACACATTGAATTTAAACTTTTTTTTAAATATTTTTGCCAACTTTTTAGCACTACCTTCGGCACTCAAGGACTTTATTACCGAAACCTGTCGAATATACGACAGGATTGGAAATTAATGTAAGTCCTGTCGCCTGGGTTACAGTTGAAAACATGGTTTCGCATCATCTGACATGTTTCTTGTTTACCACCGGTATTTGGAGAAAAAATATTTTTTTGAAGATAATGTGGTTATAGTTGAAGCTGTGCATTAATTCATCTAAGTTTCATAACGACCTTTTCACTAGATGTTGTTTTCAAATTATGTATGATTTATTTAAAATAAATGTATTAGTGAGTAAGCCGCTAAATCACAAGTGCTGTTTTCGTCCAAAATGTCTAGTTGCGATTATCATAGTAACTCATGAACATCTACTGTATAATTTTGATTGAATTATATTCTTTATTTCCATTTTCAGATGTTGATCGTAATCTCTCTCTCTCTCTCTCTCTCTCTCTCTCTAATCGCCGTTGCATAAAATATTAGGGGAAAGGACAGATTCCTCTAATGATATACGAACATGTGGCCTAACGGCCTAACCCTCATTTTAATATATGTGAATACTACAAACTTGATTTAGAATTTATGAACTAAAACTTTTTTGTTTCAATATTTTTTAGGTTTTCGCCTCCTGTCGAAGGGCGGAAACCTATTGTTCTTCTTCTGTTGATTTGTTGTTGTTCTTCTTGCGGCCAGATGACGATAGCTACAGTTATGAAATTTTACAGTCACGTGTATCTGAACATGTGCCTAATAGCAAAAAAAAAAAAAAAAAAAAAAAATAGAATCAATTTTGTCTCTGATATCGCCGTTAGTGGGCGTTTTGCATGAAATCAATGTTTTGCATTAAGTTGAAGTCTGATTCGGATGAGGTTTTCAGCAATCTGTTCCTTGGTCACACGTGAAAGCTACATTCACTGGCTGATCAGGTTTAAAACTGTTCATTTAAGCGGAAACCGATGCTGTCGCTGATGCGACTCTAGTTTTTTTTTCTAGTCACCTCTTTTGCACGACATTGTGACGAGAAAAGAACAGCCATAGTTATAATATTTTAAATACGCAATAACATGTGCCTCACAGCGAAAAAAAATCAATTTTATTTCGAAGTTTGCCGCTAGGGGCGCTTGGCTTGGTATCACTCTTTTGCTTATAGCTAAAAACATGAAGTCTGATTTGAATGCGATTTTTCGCATTCTGTTCCTTGGTGACAGCCTGATAAAACATGATGGTATTGTATTGGTACCAGAAAAATATGCTTTAAGAGAGGCTGAACTTGCAAAACACTGTGCAAATGAGGGTAGGTCTACGAAAAAAATGCCCATTTTTGTTAGAGATCAGATAGAAGAATATTTATTGATATCATGTAACCTTTGTAAGTTTAACCTTTTCAACAACAAAAAGAATGCAAATCTGTTCAGAAATAGTGACTTTATAAGAGTTTAAAGTTGCACGCTACCATGCTTTTAAGTTAGTGATTACCAAGACACATGTAAAATCCTAACAACAGCTAGAGGTAATATGTCTTATATCTCAGTTATCTGTATAAATTTCAGAGCTCAGTATGTAAAACGTTTACCTATATAGATTGGTATAGTTTGTACTACATATATAGCAAGGTGGTGCTGTGTTATCTATCTCATTTCTGTCATAATATAATACTCATTTACCATCTGTATATGAATTTGATATAATTTCAGATATAGTAATTGACTTACAAACATATTAATCAAAGAAAAAAATTGCAGGATATAATTATTTGGGACTTTAATTCCTGAATTAAATGAAAGTATTTTGCCAAATAATTACATAACCGATGGTTAGGAAATTTGTATGCGCGTTTTATCAAATCTTATAACCTATCCTATGCATGTATTCCTATGCATTCTTGGTGATACTTTTACATATTAAAACATCGGAAAAGGTATAAATTTCGATATTTCCTTAAACATATGGACATACGTGTTCTTTTGGGGTCGTAAATATGCAAGATTTATTTCAGATATTGTCGCGACCTGTGCAGGTGTAACTGTCCCATCATTCATTTAATGAGAAATTGGGATACCGGTATTTCTATTATGAAACAATATATAGTTAAACAATAAATCTTTTAATATTTAATATTGAGTCCTAAATTTGATTGATTTTGGAAGTATCTATTTGGTCATTTAATCTATAACAGTCATTTCAGGACGTTGGTCAATCAACTTGTCAATTTGATATCGTACATAAAAAGAATATCACAAGCTTGTTCTATTATTCTGAGCAAATATTTGAAAAATCCTTTTCATTTGAATTTTACAAATGTACTGGTTTTATGAAAAACAGTTTTCAAGTTCGCGACTACATAACTGAAATGGTGGCCAACCGTATTCAAATACTTGATCTTTTGTATAACATGTATTCAAATACATGATCTTTTGTATAATATGTATTCAAATACATGATCTTTTGTATAACATGTATTCAAATACATGATCTTTTGTATAATATGTATTCAAATACATGATCTTTTGTATAACATGTATTCAAATACATGATCTTTTGTATAACATGTATTCAAATACATGATCTTTTGTATAATATGTATTCAAACATTGCGATAAAAAATTAAAGATTATACATATTTGCATTTGATAATGGTCAATTTTGAGAATAATAGTGTTCAAGACTGCGACTTCACAATTAAAATGTAATTACAAATGGGTTTAACATATGAGTAACAGATCAAGCTTAGGACTTCATAAAAGTTTTTAAAAAAATTACCCCAAAATGGTTTGTCACAACTAGTTGTCACTTCTAAAATCTTGAAAAAAAAGTCTGCAAGATTGTAACATCATAATTGACAAGTGGCAGTCAACAATATTCAATGAAATTGTCTTTTGTTTAAATCTTGTTCATTCAATGCGAGCAAATACTTGAACAAGAGGGCCATGATGGCCCTGTATCGCTCACCTGAATACCAAGGAACAATCTTGGTAGAGGGTTACCCGTATCGCTCACCTGAGTACCAAAGAACAATCTTGGTAGAGGGTTACCCATAGAAAATATGTGCCAAAACATTTTAAAATTTTTGTCAAGCAGTTTCAGAAGAGATGGCGTTTACAGTTTTCACTATGTATATTTAAGGCAAATTAGCCCCGTCTCTGGCGGCTATGTTTTTCACGGATCGGAATAATTTTAGCAACTTTGGTAGGGGGTTACACAACGAATATCTGTACCAAAACATTTTGAAATCTGGCCAGTAGATTTTAAGGAGATGATCTTTTTCCGTTGCCATGGCAACCATAGATCTACATGGATCAAGTTTTTTAGTAACTTTTATGAAGGTTCACCAAAGGATCATCCCTGCTGTTGTTGTTGTATTGGGGTTTACCATCGCTGCGATAGTATTTCAATCATATAGCGACGTCCAGCTAATTACAGGTGGAGGAAGACCCCGAGAACACAGAGGTACCCGGGTAGAACCACCGACCTACCGCAAGCCAGCTGGAGGGCTTCCTCACATATAAAATCCGAAGTCCCTACCGGAATCGAACCCACAGCGGTGAGGGGCTGAGAGATTTGTAGTCCACGACTGTAACCGCTCGGCCACGGCGGCCCCTGATCATCCCTGTCAAATTTAATCAAATTATGCCAAGCGGTTTCAGAGGAGATGGCGTTTACAGTTTTCACTATGTACATATAAGGCAAATTAGCCCACCTCTAGCGGCCTTGTTTTTTTTACGGATCGGAATAATTTTAGCAATCTTGGTAGAGGGTTACCCAAGGAACATCTGTACCAATACATTTTGAAATCTGGCCAATAGTTTTGAAGAAGATGATTTTGAAACTTTTCATATTTTTTTCTTTCCGTTGCCATGGTAACCTGAATTCTACACTGATCATGTTTATTTTAGCAACTTTTGTGAAGGTTCACCCAAGGATCATCCTTGACAAATTTGCTCAAATTCTGTCCAGCGGTTTGAGAGGGAATGTCGTTTAAAGCAAATTGTTCACGACGCACGACGACGGACGTATGGTGATCACAAAAGCTGACCTTAAGCTCGTTTTGCTCAGGTGACCTAAAGATCATGGTTATATCATTGTATTCGGCATTCAAAAAGCCAGTGGACGAAGAAATAGAAATATTTCTTTGGAACAAAGCGACTTGTAAACCGAATGTAATTGCTTTTGCGAAAACCGGTGAAATCGCGATTCTAGTTTAAAATGTTTTATTAGACAAGTGTGATTTTTGATAATTATTTCAACGAATAGGATTTTTTTTTTGTAGTTCTACAATTTGTGAATCTCAAACGCTTTTTTTATCGATTGATATCCCAAAGTATCACAGCGGGCACATAACCAAAGCTGACGTGTAAATATTTTGAGGATGTAACTTTTGAACAGTTGAATCTGTATTAGCACCCATCTGTATTAAGCGGTCAATCTGTATTTAGCGGTCAGTTTTGATATTGCATGTACTAAATTAACATTTTGTTATATGTTAAGCTTCATTTAGGGGCCACCTCTGTTAAACGGTCACTTTCTTTTGTTCTCTTAAATGACCGCTTAAGACATGTTTGACTCTATTTGCTTTTTTTCTCTTGTGCAGATCTTGAAAACTCTTGATATCACTCAAACTGTTAACCGCCCTTTACTTTTAACCAATCTAAATGGTGACGAAACCCCTTGCGAGGGAAAATGCTCTATAAAAGATCGATGCCTTGAACCGTGTTGGTAACAATATCAATCAATCATTATTTTTGCACATTCAAAACTGAAAACAATTAATATGATGAAAATCGTTAAAAAAGATATTCTGTGTGTTTAGAAAAACAACAACAAAATCTTATTATCATTATTTAATTGAAATGTTACATTTATAATACTCGTATGTATTGTTATCCTCTAAAGTAAAAAGTATATAAAAGAAACGTGCAATGTGCAGGCAGTCGAATTATAAAGTTAAATAGAGAGAGTGATAAGAAAATGACTACTTAATTAAGATAAAAGCACCACAAGAGCAGTCATCTGTGTAAAACTACTTTATGGTATGTGGTTTAAATATTAAAAAAAAATGAGGAGCTGCTAGCTAGGTGACTAAATAAGAAAAGAAATGTAATGGAAGTAAAAACACATTATATAAACAAAATCACTATACCATGTCTTGCAAGCCTTTACAATTTCACAATATCACATTACTCGTTTTTACTGATGTAATTTCAAACCTAAGATTATTTGATAATTTAACGAGGATAGCTCTTTGGGTACTGAAATGTAAAAGAAAGTTTAATGCGTATAATTTGGTAATATCCGTGGTATCTATAATTCCATACGAGTAGAATTCAGTTATACTAGTAAGCTAATTTCGTAAAATTATGATGACCACGTAGAACAGATACATCACTGTAAAGTCAGTAAATATCACAATTACTCGTTTTTACTGATATAATTTCAAAGCCTAAGAATATTTATGCAACAACGTTTTGTTGCTGTATACGTTTTGATAGGCCTATGTCATAAAAGTCTATTTTAGAATATAAATATTCACTTTAATATAAATTTTCAGTTGCCGCAACAAAGCGAGGGGTCCAACCTTTTACTTGTACTTGTCTTCTATAAAAATAATAAAAAAAACTTTTCATTGCACATTGGCAACAGCCATATGCTTGATGTTGTCATGAAACTTAATCAAATAACTGAGAACTTAAAATTAAATGAATGTAACACACAGACTAAAATTACAGATTTCTTCCAAAAGTGAAAAGTAACATTTTGACAACACTGATTTGCATGTTTTCATTTTAAGTGACAGTCACAATTTTATCAGCTTTACTCTGGTATTTGAATAATTTTAAACTTTAATGATTTGTAACATTTTATTGCTTTTATATGTATATATGTGAATGTTTATGCACATTCTTTCTTTTAAAATATAATGTTATAAATGATAGTATCATAACATTGATAGTTTAAAATATTGTCTTCTCTGAAATTGAAAACCTGGCTATAGTGGTCACCTGTCTATAGTAGTCACTTTCAAAATTTCCCTTGGCTGACCGCTATTTACAGGTTAGACTGTATTTCAGTATGAGTGAAACATTTCCTTCCAAAAAAAATAGACTTTTATCCTCAAAAACGTCAAGATTGATTTCAGTAACAAAGTGTTAATACTAATCGAATGTGAAATAACTTGTCGACACATTTTGCCACAGAACTGACAATCTATCATTCTTTCACTGTTAAAAGAGTATGAACAGTGTGGTTTGGAACAAATGAAGGACGAGAGACATGAAAATGTTACTTCACAACAGTAGAGACAGCAGAGTTCATGTCTGTGTTTCGAGTTAATTTAAAAGGCCCAAAAAAAAAAATAGCGCCTTTGTTTCGCGTTAAAACGAGTTTCAACTTCCCATTAAAACGCTTTTTTCGCGTTTTTACACCTCTGTTTTGCGTTATAACGTTTTTGTTTCGCGTTATTACAAGTTTCAACCTCGCGTTATTACGCCTTTGTTTCGCGTTATAGCGCCTTTGTTTCGCGTTAAAACGAGTTTCAACTTCCCATTAAAACGCCTTTTCGTTTTTCACTCTGTTTTACTAACTCCTTTCAGTTTTGCGTTATTACGTTTGTTTGTTTCTGTTCGCGTTAAATTTACCAAGTTTTCCTTTACACCTGGCGTAGTGTTTATTACGCCTCTGTTTTCGCGTTATAGCGCCTTTTTTGGCGTAATTACGCGTTCTGCGTTAAAACAAGTTAATTAGCGTGAAGCGCCTTTATTTTGCATTCCTACGACTTGATAAATATATTTTTTATCAGTGATCTTAATAGACATCTTTAACGGAGGGGTTTTGAAGAAGACATTGGATATTACTAGGTTACAAATGCCATTTTATTTTGAAATATTTATAAAATGTATATTGATTGACTTCTGACAGGGTTAATGGTGTAAAATATATATTTCCCCCGCAAGCGAAGTTTAAGAGGGGGTATTTATAAGTCAGTCTGTTAGTCGGTCGGTTGGTTGGTTGTTTGGATGGTCCGTCTGTCCGTCAATCTCCCAGATCTTTTGGCGCGAACAACATCTAGATTTCTTTACCATCTGAGGTCAAATTTTACACTTACATGTATAATGAGGTTTTAAAAGTGCTTGACGTATTGGTTTTGGGAGTCATCCAAAGTATGATGGAGTTAATGCCCCGGCTGGACTTAGCTACATGGCGGAGTTATTTATCACCTCCAGTGACTTCCAGTTTCACCTATACTTATTTGTTACATGATTTAGTAATAAATAAACCTGTGTATATGTATATGACAGATAGTTTGGTGCGAATTAAGGACGTTTCAATGCCAAGCAAAAAAAGAAATGTTTCTATGTTCAAATGTCTGATTTAAAACAAAATAATTGGAATGGTGAAAAAAATATTGTCACGCTATCTTTATTGGAAGAATTCGGTAGTTTTTACGTTATATTGACTAATGTATTGAGAACGTTCTCTATTTTTCAGTAACACTACGAGAAAAGCAGATACTTTGGGAAAAAAAGGCCAGTTTCTTACTGTGGGACTTTAAACCCACCAAAACAATCAAATGAAAGAGCGAGTAGGAGAGGATACAATGAAAAAAGGTGAAATCGAAAAAAAATGTTTTGAAAATTATTCGTAAAAGTATATCTAAATAATCATACACACAAAGAGAGAGAGAGAGAGAGAAGGAGGAAGTGGGGGAGAAAACACGGGGGGGGGGGAAGCAGTGGTCCAGTGGTAGGACACGCGCTTCGGGATCGAGGGGTCCCGGGTTCGAGTCCTGCCAAGGACACTGCCAATTTCCTTGAACAAGAAATTTATCCCGCATTGTTTCACTTCACCCAGGTGTAAATGGGTACATGAGAGGGGGGTATAATTCCGTGGCGCCATGGTGTGGGCTGCCATAAGCGGAGTGAAAGACTCCCCAGGGAGATCGATAGATAGATACAAGTAGCCCGATGACCAGGGGTAAAAGCTGTAAAGTCGGTGAACGTGCCCAAGGCATGAAACTTAGACTGTAAAATGCATTTACTTTTACAAAGAAATACAGGAAGAAAAAAGAAAGGGGGGGTGAGAGTGCACTAAGTAAACAAGAAAAAAAAAACACTTGCTTATAACAATATAAATCACACGTAGTTTTACCGTCTAATGAAAAAACATAATAAATATATGTAAAACCATATAATTATATGTAAGACATGCAAAATTCATGGTTGCAATGTAACTAAAAGTTGAACAGCCCTCATCCGAAGTCCGATGTCCGCTTCAAAACACCGCACTCTGACCTCCGTTGAAGATGTCTATTGCTTTCGTAGAAAACACCAAGTACGGATAAGTACACTTTCCGTATACAATGAGAAATGAGCTACTAAGATCAGAGAAAGGAACAAGCATCGTTATCTTTTTGAAGAATATACATAAAAGAATACGTACGATGCTCATATTATGAACGTAACCAAAGCAATAACTCACTTGTAGAAAGTGCCGAGGTTAGTGATAATTGAAAAGTGAACACGCATACACACAGCAAAGATAATCTAATACTTAATTTTGAGCAACTCATCTGTTTAACGTGACCACTTGTCTTTTTCTTGGCCCTTCATCCATCGCTCATTTTGTTTATAGTTGAGAATGACCTGTGCGAGCGCAGAGAGGCTGCCGATATATCGATTTCTGCGCCGATATGTATAGGAGATCCACAATAAATTATGCTTTAGCGTCAACAGGTTTTCCGAAGACTCAAAGAGGAGTGTCCGAATTTCGCCGAGAAGATCCGATTATTGCGAGTCCAGCTTGAGGAGCCAGATCTGGGTCTCACAGATGCTGTGTACAATGATCTGTGTTGTGATGTGTCTGTCATCTACCATTTGGCAGCCGCTGTTGCAATCAATAAGCCTTTAAGGTTAACTATTTTTATATCCTCGTGCCACCCCACTACTTAAACATTAAGTCAAAATCACAGCAATAAACGCCTAGCTGATGGTCAGGAATTTTTCCTCAGATTTAATAAAAATGATGAAGATAAAAATGATTTATGATTATATCTGGGGCACAGCCTGCAGTTTTAATACCTTATCATTCAGAAATCTTGTGTAAAAGGGCGCGACATATAAGAAAGGTAAAAGTAATTTTAAAAAACTGCATTTTCGGTTAATCAATTAGTAGCTTAACGTATTAGCTCCCTAATAGCCATCGATTCCATCAAAGCCATGCATATCACTTCACAATATAAGCATTTAAAATGTCAAACAATGGAAATCTTAGGGGCAAATTGTAATGACATGTGACAGAAGTTCTTTTATTACATCCCCCCCCCCTTAATAATTTTGCTGTCATGAGTTTATCTCCCCCTGATAACTAAAATAAAAGTGATTGTCTCCATTTTTCTACGGTAAAGTTAAGATTTTTTTCTTGAAATTTGAAACAGAATTATATAATGTATCTTTCTACCGTGGATTTTTCTCATAAATCATATCCCTTTTTTTCTTATTTACAGAAAATGTGTATTTCCCATAGGCTTCAATGTTGACTTAAATACATATTATCTCCCCCAAATTAGATAAGTGTTGAAAACAAACTCTTGATGAAATATTTTCATTTTTGAATGTCTTCAAATTGTCAAAGTTTCATAGAAATATTACCATCCAGAGGCAAGATATGGAATATGGCTATTAGGGTGCTAATACCTTAAAATGAAAACAAAAGTTTAACCTTCTGGGGTTTCTCTTACACAACTTTCGTTTCCAGGTACATACTCAACAATAACGTGACAACCACCGCTAATGTATGCACATTAGCAAAGAATTGCCATGACTTAAAGGTATGATATGTTTTAACGTCCTACCGACAGTATTTCAGTCATTTAGAGACGTTGTCTACTTGAGACATATATAGTGCTGACACACTGCAGTATCACGCCGTAGACATGTGGCATAATACAACAACCAGTCACATTATCGTGACATCAGGCCAACCAATCTTGGAACTACCCTTAAATGCTTCGCGAAAAAAGCAAGGGAGCTATATACCAGTACAATTTTGGTATGTCGCTGCCTGGGATCGATCGGCCTCCTGATTCCGTGACGGATCACAATTTTTGACTAGGATAAAATTAGACGTGCAATTAGACGTGCTATAAATTCTTATCCTATGTTATTGTGACTAACAATACCGTATACGTATGCATGTTTCGATTTAGAATGACTTCATCCGAATAATGGCGACGGTATTGTGTATAACCGAAAATTGGCAAATTCATATCCGTTGATATTCGTTAAATGGGTCATGTTATACGTGAAACTAAAGTGCTTACTGCAAAATAGTTTTATATTATTTTCTGAACTGTATATCTTTAATGAATTAATTATTTTGGGTGTTTAACTATTTCGCTGTTTTATTTGAGGACCAAGAATGTTTTTCGCCTATAAGTATTGCTGGGTGCTATGAGGGAATGGTGAAGGCTGAAAAAGTTCATCTGATTAATGGGCGTTTTACATTAAAAGTAGGGAACATTGGATATTTCACTGTAGAAATACCGACTTTTGGAAAATATAACTTTTACAATAATTTAATACTGTGAAATCATATATGAAGGAAATAAAGGTAATATATATATTATATATATATATATATATATATATAATATATATATATATATATATATATATATATTCATGAGTGTTCAGAAATATTAACCAAAAAATATTTCGGTTAAAACTTATCATGATTTTGCCACAGAAGATTTTTGTCGACCGCTTTCCAGTTTTCTTTAACAATACTTGTGTTACAGGCATTCGTTTATGTATCGTCGGCCTACTCACACTTACAGGCAAAATATATCAAAGAGGAAGTGATCGAACCTTCAGTACCGACAAAATTCATCAAGCGAATAATCAGGTTATCTTATTTTATCATAAATTTTATACAGTAAAGTTCGTTTATTAAAATACAATGTTATAAATATTTTTCAGTCTCTGAACGGAATTGCTTTACACTCGGTAATTATCGTCTGCGCACAATTAAGTGATGTCTGTGTAGTTGTATTATTTAAAAAATAACGTTTATTCCATTATCATTTTATATGCAGGTGAACATGTTACTCACTATATTTAATTATAGAAATTATAAGGTAACTTACTTTATTAACCCGATATACTGTGAAATAAACGTAAATGCGACTACTGGAGCTGTATTTACATGTATTTTTACGAACGATAACCCTACCTGACCGGTGTCTCGGGGGAACTGCATATATTATGATAATTACTGTGTTTTATGCTATCGTACGTGGAATGTTTAATAAAGATATACAACAAATAATTCTTTATCTGCTTTAAGGGTGTATGTGACAGTTTGCTACATTTTCTATATAGACAACGGAAAATTTAAACTATTAAATAGATTTTTTTAACTTTGCATGATTATAGAGAATCATAAAAGAAGCATTTTTATGAAAAATAAATTGGGGGTCACCGTCCTACTTTTTGAGTTATCTGCCCATGAATGTGATATTTTAGCACTTTTATGCCATATTCAAGGGCAAAAAGCTTTCCTTTCTCTTCTGGAAACCGGACTCGCTGTTTCAGTGGGACCATAGTTTTACTGAACCTGTATGTATATCTTTATTGGTAAAAACATCTCACAAATAAAGTCATGCATACCCGCACAGTAATTATCTCACTGTTATCACTGTTTTGTATATTTTGTCTAATAAATTACATGATTTAAAGTATTTTCCCTCAGAATGGACAGAAAGACTAATTGTACCTATACATAAAAAGGGATATAATTGATACATGTAACTATAGAGGAATAACTTTGTTGAGGATATTTGGGAAAATATTTACCAAGATTTAAAATAAAAGATTAAATTTGTGGGCTGAGAAATATCATGTTTATATTGAAGCACAATCGGGTTTTAGAAAATATTTGGTTCGAACCTACTTGAAGACTATTGTGAAAAATGGAAATTGACTGTTAATCCAAACAAAACTTAAGTTATGGTGTTTAAAAAAGGAGGTACATTGGAAAAAAGATAATATTTTTTTATATAGAGATGTTATAATTGAAATTGTAAATAAATGTTCATATTTAGGAATATTATTTACAACAAGTGGATTTTTTAATGTAACATTTGAATCTTTAGCTGGGGGCAATTCAGGCATTATATAAACTTAAGTCAGAATTAATTTAAGTTCCTGGTATAAATATTAAACATAAGTTTGATTCAAGTTAAAATCATGGTTCAGAAATTTGGGGTGTAACTGACAGTCAGAAAATAGAAAAAGGGCATTTAAGTTTTTACCAACAAATACTTGGGGTTAGACATCATACACAAAATAATTGTGTTTATGGTGAGTTCGGCAGAACATCTTTGAGTACAAGTAGGGCTTTGAGTGTTAAAATATTGATTAAAAATTGTACAATTAAGAGACATAAAATATGTAAAAAAAATGTATATAATATGTAGATATGTGATAATATGTGATATGCAGAGAAATAGAAATTCACCTAGAAAAGAAAATTGGGCCAAAGGGGTACAAAACATAGAAAATCTAGCTTTTAATGATATATGGATAAATCAAAGGGTTTGAAATATATATATTTTTATACATTATGTGAAAGGAAGATTAAATGACAAATTTATACAAAATTGGTTTTCAGAATTGAGGGAATCTACTCGTGCAAGGGCTTATGTTTTATTTTATTATTTTTTTCTTTTCAACCATACTTTAATTTTTTAAATTTAGATAAATATAGAATTGCATTAACGCGTCTGAGTGTATCTTCTCAAACAATCAAAGAAACATAAAATTGATACCGCCGGTAGCAATGCTCTGCCTTGCACCAGGAGTGATATTCACGGTTTGCCAATTCTCACTCGCACCTATTCACAGAGATGTCGGGACAGACGTTATATCGGCCTGGGGATCAGGTTAGTAGGGCCTTATACAGATGATAATGAATATATATACTAAGAGATTACCCAGATGGGGGATGTTTTCCGATATGAAACCCTTTTTGTGGGGTGGTGAAAAAAAGTGGGGTGTTTATATCACCCCACTTTTTCTCGACCCGATTTTGATGCAATATTTACAGTATACAATCCATCAAGTACAAAACTGAAACATTTAGGTTTCACATGAAAACCATATATATATATACACTCGTAGCATTGATTTCCCTTTATACTGACCACTCACAGTCCAGTGCATTTTCAATTTTCATGCAACAGCTTTAGACTCACATTAAACAGTAAAATGTGTGATATTGTACAATCGAGCAAGAAAGCAACTTTTTACTCCCGCACCGCTGATGTAATAGAAAAACAGATTTCTTCTCAGTCGGTCGCAGAAAGATAAAATGGTCAAATTATGCCGGGAACGTCACGCTACATTATCAAGGGAAGTTGTAACTGTCGGGAAGATTGTAAATACCGGGACCTGTACCTAAATTCCGTTCATTGTCCTTGATGATGATGCTTTTTTACATTGACATTAACACCGTCTTTGTAGTTTATTGTCTGAAAATTGCATGCATCTTGCAGACCCAAGCTCTTCCAATAATTATATGAGAAAGGAATTACTTGTTGTAAAATATATCTTTAATTATTGATCTATATATTAATTAAATGATTTATGGCATCTCAAACCATCATTATATAATTTGTTTCGTACTATAATTAAAGTATTTTCTGTACTTTTTTTGTTCTATATTTCTGAATAAGTTGATAATATAAGTTTTTTGTTGTTTTTTTACTTATGAGAACACACTTTAGAAATCTCTGAACCAAACGGCCTACAGCTAAGGACATTTGTCAAAATGGCATGTATCATTGCCGAGTGGAAATATTTTGACCCGCTGTTTGTAAATAATGCCTGCATATGTTATTAAAATATTCTGAATGGCTTTGCCTTATGTAAGTGCTTCAAAAACATGCGCGGCGTCATCAAACTTAATCTTGTTCGGTACATGCATTATTCGACACAATTTTGTAAAATATGAAAATATAAGAAATTTGCTTTACAACTCTCTCTCTCTCTCTCTCTCTCTCTCTGTTCCATTTTCTTTCTTTACAGCAAACTTATATCGTTCATATGAGAGAAAATGTGCGTAAGCGCGTGTCGACTGTGCCTAAAGGAAGCTACGCCAGTGATTTTGGGAATCACGGCTCAAACATTGTACGAGGAAGGTTCAGTTGCAAGTGTTGCAATTTTGGCCACGAAATCCACCATTTCCACGCTTTTACCTAGGTATTCATTTCATATCGTGGATCAAATCAATAGCTACCTGTTAGTATTGGTATTGGTTGGTATTCAATTATTTTATTTAAACGATTTGAAGTAAAGACATTTTTTCACATTTCTAGTGAGTATGGTTCATAATTACATGTTCAGTGTTGGGGCCGTGGTTTCCAACCGTGGGGCCATGGTTCCCAAATGTCAAATAACCGAACGTAACAAATACAAGAAGATTTTCATTACCAGGAAAGTCGTTATAAATAAGCTCTACTTCTAACATGAAACGTAAATATGGAACTACTTAAGAAATGGAATAATAAATTGATAAAGCTTCATGATACATCAAGACCCTGTATCCTGGGGCTGACAGGGCTGTCATTTACACTTTGCTCAAATATGCCGAAAATTTGCTGCCCTTTTGTCGGTGTCGTAAATTAAAATTACTCGAACAAAGAATCCAGTCATAATGACAATGTGTGGCATGCACAAAACGTAATTAATTATGCACATAACGAAATGGAGAAAGAACACAAGAAAATGGCATGTGCGTATAACATAATGAAATGTGCACATAACGAAATGAGGTTGCAAAAAAAAAAATCAACAAAAAATTATCGGTTCACATAGCATAATGAAATGTTAACATAACGAAATGGGGAATGCACACAACAAAAAATCAATACACATAACAGAAATTGGCAGAAATTCGGTTTATATTAAGAGAGCGACGAGCTGCCGGAAAGCGTTATATACTGTGTGTGTATTAGTCTGGTTCCCGTCGTACTATCCTACGTAATAACATAGTGACAGGGGCAGGTAATCCAGGCTATGTGTGTATGTGTGTGGCACTGTGACAATTAAAAAAAAATCGCAAAAAAACACTTCTCTCAATTTCATAATTGTTGTTTTATTGTGTCTTGCAGAGAAAATGATTTTAGCGTTAATCTAGATGCTAGGATTGTCACAACTTACACGTTCAGCAAACAAATTGCCGAGAAAATGGTGGCTGAGGAATTAGACAAGCTCCCTGTCGCCGTGTTTCGTCCCGCGCTTGTGACTCCGTCCCTACATGAACCGTACCCAGGTTGGTCCAGTGGAAATGTAGGATTCAATGGAATTTTTAACGCAGTGGGTATAATATATGAAATATAATTATACTTTCTTGTCTTTTTTTTTTTTTTTGTGTGTAAAAGGAATAGATGTGTATTCCCATTCCCATTCCTGTGAGAATGTAAAAAGAAATCAGTTATAGAGTCTCTAACCCAATGGTAACATTACATGTGGTACAAAGTAGGCATTTCTTTGTACTCGTGAATACAAATGCAGCTGAATGCAGTTATCTGATTGACAATTTGCCTCGAAGTGTAGGAATCCATTATTAATTCAGACAGCTTGTTCTTTATATATGGTACATGCTACTTGGTGCACCATTTCTATCTCACTAAATTCAATTCAAAATTTCATTTTTCCTTCATTTGCTCTAAACTTCAAACTTGTCAATTTTTATTGATGAGTTTTCCCATCATTTATGAATATTTAAGTTATATTTAATTTGTGTTGTTGTTGTTATTTAAGATTCTTAAATTTTCTTATGATACATAATCTAAAATGATTTATTAGAAATAAATATAGTATAATTATGTAACACTTGTTTTATTTTCACACAGATGCAGAACGGAAAGTTAAGATACTTATTAGGCCACCTGGATATTCCTCTTGAACTGGTACCCGTAGATCTGTGTACTAATGCTATCATAGGGATCAGTTGGTTGCTGGGTACCAGGACAGGACTTAAGACACCGGAAGTATTCAATTTTCATCCTAGCAGTGTAAACGAGCTAACGTTACGGGAGTTTGGTACATTGCTTATATACATTTTATCAAATATCTAGAATATTTTTACATCCATTATCAAAATCTCAATTCAAGTCATTGAGCATTTAGGATACAGATTAAGATTAAATAAATCAGTCGTTAAAGTATGATAGAAATAAGTATCTTTATAGGACATTAAATGGTGGAAAGTTTTACGTTTTTTTCTTTCTTCAAATCCGAAATGTGCAGTCTTATAAATGGATTTTATTTTGCAGACCAAAAAAATAAATATAAAAAACAATATCTCGTACATTTTTTCAGCTTTTTATGTGAATCGGGTGTTTGACCAGACAGACTCATCCAGCCGACTTACCCTGACATCAAGCGAGTGAGTTGTTCTGAGTACGAGTGTTTTATATATATAAGCGATTCAGTGCCAATGTTATCTACCTTATATATACACCCGCACTGATGAGAATCAAATAACTCAAGAACTTACTTTAGGTACCTTATGTACGCTTTACCTCGAGGTGGGGTCGGGGGGGGGGGGGGGTCCAACAAAAATATTAGTTGGGGGGGGGGTGGGGGGGGGGGGGGGTTCGGGCCACTTCTCGGTGGCCAATCAATGGAAATTACCGTACGTGCGGGAGGGGGTGGATCCGTGTCACACTTTTATCTTCTCCTTTTGAAATCTTTACATCTCCGACGGTTTCTTTCCGATGGGACCCCCTACACCCCAAGCCTTCCCCTTTCTTGATTCAGTAACCGCTTTTAAACAGCTACTGTATACACCCCCTACTAAACGGTGGCACATTTTGGTGATCTGTTTAAATGAGAGTCCTCGACACTTCCGTTGTAGAGCCCTCGACCAAAACAAGGCTGGAAAAGGTTAGCATAGTTTATAAAAATACCCGTTTTAAAAGAACATACTTGTTTTATTCAAAAATTCGAAGAATGTCGTGCAACGTACAACATTTTTCTCATCACTTTGGATGCAATTTCGATAAGAAAGTTGCTAGAACTTATACCAAATAGAATAGAATATAATTAATTTTATTTCAAATCATGGGCCACTGGGTGGCATAAAATCACATAATACTTACTACTATTAAACCATACAAAAGGGATTTCTACCAACTAGAATGTTAGTGTTCAACTAAGCATTACTTGTTAAAGGATTTAAGAATATCTAAGCGTCTGTGATAACATTTAAAAATTTAGTTTGATACCATGTTGATAACATCGGTATCTTTATTACTTAATATCTATATGAACCTATCTTTTGTACATGAAAGCTCAAAGTTTGGACATAAACTATTTAATTTATTAAAAAGTTCAGTTCTTTCAAGTTTGAAAGACTCACAATATAACATGAAGTGACATTCATCTTCAACTGAATTATTACCACACATTTCACAGTATCTCAAATGCTCAAATGTGACTCAATCTTCTTATAACTCAATTTCCAGTTTATGTGCACTTATTCTAAAATTGGCAAGACACCTTCTAACAGACACAATTTTGTTAGAGTTAATATATGGTTCTCTACAAAGCCTTTGTTTAAATAAAGCATATGTTCTTAATTTCCCGGTGTTCTTTGTGGTACAAGAGTTTTTATAAGCTGTCCACTGACATTTACATTTTTGTACAAGCTTATTTTGTACCTTGCTTAAAATACCATCAGATAATAACTGTGTATCAGTCCTATTCAGGTGTTTGGTATAATGTATGTGGCAGACCATGACTTCATTTTCTGATATAACTTATTACTTTCGATAAAAGCATATTTTAGAAAGCTGTCTTTATCAGATTATATCAACTCGTGTATTTTATTTTACGAGGAGACACATCTTGAGTGACTTCTCTACCGTGAAGTAGATGTTAAACCACTTAATCGTGCAAGTAACATTGTCCCAACCTCTCCTTTGGCTCAACACTAAAGTAGTTCACAGAGCTCGGTTAAAAACAAAATACTCACATTTTTTCAAATGGGATCGACAGGGTGCCATCGGCATTGTGAAAAAAGCCCTCGTAAATGTCAAACGTGAAACATAAAGGAATTTGATTGAACAATTATTAAAAACATTTTTTGAAAATAAGTCATCAATCCATGCAATTTAGTCTATACATGAATATTAATCGGTATAAGTTCACAATATTTACACCTATTGAAATACAATGTATATAAATGATGGTTTTGGTTCCATCACATTTGCCCGGGCTCTT
Source organism: Solen grandis (assembly GCA_021229015.1). NCBI lineage: Eukaryota > Metazoa > Mollusca > Bivalvia > Adapedonta > Solenidae > Solen > Solen grandis. Next base: position 38,144,115 of record CM037795.1, on the reverse strand, counting down.
TCACATTGCGTGTTCATAGGAAGATTTTCCTATTCTAAAAGGTGGCAAAATTTTACTGATATAGATCTAATCGTCGAAATTTTAAAAATGTGCATCGAAAATCGTTTGGTAAATTATCTCTTGTTTTTGTTGTGTAGTTCCCCCTTTTACACACAAGGATTACGTTTCAAAATATGGTATTGTGTACTACTGCCAAAGCTACACATTTCTGTGGGCGGAGCTATAAAAGCGCGCTATAATGCCATGCTCTTAATGATTAAGTGCAGCTCCTAACGGGTCCAATTCAGTGATTTCATTGGTTGAAAATGTAGGTTATATTCTAAACTAAATGTTTACAAATGACGTCAACATGCGCTTGTGTGCACGCCTCGAGTGTGGAGATTTAATAAGGCGAGGCAATATCTAAAAATAATGAGATGTGCAGTTCGCCGTAAACTCTTAACAGTTAAATCTTAATTAAGTAGACAAGTCTCGCAAAATCTCGAACTCTTAACAAATTAAATGGACCAGGAATTTGAATTTCGGCTCATGATAATAGAATGGAACTCTAACGTTTATAGGGTGTATCGTTCAGTCGCGTAACTCTTACAGTTAATTATTAAGTAAAAGTCTTCAAACCGACTCTAACAAATTAAATGGACCAGGAATTTGAAATTTCAGGCTCACTGATTGAATAGAAATAGCGGGAAAACTCTAACGTTTAGTAGGGGTGTATACAGGTGCTATTTAAATGAGTTTGGTGTGCCGCGATCAGGGATCAAATCCACGGCTTCCCGATTCGGGGGTTGACGCTTTATTAAGCTTAAACTTGGGTCAATCCTAATGAGTTTATTTGATGTGCGTTAACCCATGTCGACATTTTTAAAAGAATACCAATTTTACATGATTGCCATTACAGGTTGAGATTTAATCTGCTCATGTTTTTGAGATATATCGTACCGTGTTTGATTGAAGACCTGACATCTCTACGGCATGGTAGACAGAACAGGTAGCTGTATAACTTGAATTTGTAACTTTGTTATCATAAGAAGTAGAAGTAGCAGTTGTGGTGGTGGTATTTCCTATTAAATTGTCAAGTAAAATGTACATAGTCAGTGGGCAGACGATAACCTTGTTGATCCAGTTTCACACAAAAATATGTATTTTATTTTTCCATCGTCGGAATTCACGGTATGTATTCCGTTTCACTACTTATATACCGTGGGATTTCATCCCGCAAAACGCCGTCTCAGCTACTCGTGAGCATAGTATTTTGAAGTAGCAAAAGCAAAAGCTGACTCATCGTTACCCTAGGATAGACAATGAGCTTGAACGGGTGCTTTTGATTTCCGCCTTTTGTTGGAAAAAAAATATGTTAGTTTAAACATATTTATTCAAAATATCAAGCTTATAGTATATTGACAAACATTCAAATAAGGATTAGAACGGAAGATGAATATTATCGTGTTCTTCTCCATGTAAATATATTGTAAACAATAATACGGCTGAGATAGTTATATATATGATAATATATGGTTTATAGGGAAATGTATGCAGGGAGGAAATATAGGTAAATAAGAAAAAAGCAAAGTAGATAAGGGGGAGGGTAAAAAAGGAGGAGAGAGAAAAAAGGATATAATAAAAGGACTGGACTGGACCAGCGGCAAGACTACTAACTGTCAAAACGTTTGGAAGATTTGATGAAAGCGTGTACCGAGTTAACTATTTTAATGTTTAATTCGTACGGGATAAAAGTCGCAAAGCAGTAGCAAATCAAGATCAACATTTTGTGTAAATGACAGTTCATTAAATAATACTAGTCTGTCATTATCAAAGTTTGGATAAGAGAAAAGGAAATGTTCAGTAGTTTCTCTTGAACCACAGGCACAGAAAGGAGATTTGGTAATATATTTCATGAATAAAGTATGATTCATTTGACGAGAATAAATATATAGTCTGGCATAGGTATTTGATCTTTTCTGTCACCGTAGTAGAAATGACGTGGTGTTATTTTACCATGTAATTTTATCAAATTATCTTTTAAACACAGCAATAGATATTGCATTTCTATTTGATGAGATTAATTGTTCCACTCTCGTAGAGCTGAAGGAAGAAAAAAATAATATGAGTTTGAGTGTGCATGGATATTTTTGGATACTGTTTGTGTTTCTTAGATTATACTACCTGTTCGGGAATTAAGTCTTGTAAATATTTTGGTGTTTTTATAAAACAAAATTAATTTATGATTTCTTTTCTAGAATGAAGGGATTCCCAACATATTTCACTTTCTAATCTATCAATAGACACTAGTTAGAAGTCCCTGTAACAACTCTAGCAGCCTCATTTTGAATTTTATCAAGTTCTATATTTTCATATGTACTACAGTTATCAAAATTATACACCATAATCTAATATCGGTCTCATTGATGATATATAAATTGTTTCTAACGTTCAGCGATCTGATACAAACTTCTTTTTCCTTATATTAATTCGTGCCCATGCCTTGGACTTTATATAGTCTATGTGGCTATGCCAAGAAAGATTATCCGAGAAATAAATGCCCAAGTGTTTATGTGTCACAACTTCAGTTATCAGATCATTGTTCATTAATAGTAGAGGATGGTTTATTTGTGTTATTAAATGTGTGTAAAAAGTGAAGATTCAGTCTTTTTAGGTTCGAATTTTACTAGCTATTTATGAGCCCAAACATTAATTGTCTGTAAGTCATTGTTGAGATACGTTCTAAAAATAATGCAATATTGTCTGCAAATAATCTAGTATATGAATTTGCATGATCAACGATATCATAAGTGTAAATTAAAAAAAAATAGGGCTTAACAAGGATCCCTGAGGGATACCAGCTCTTGTACAGACTGGATCAGACTTGACACCCTGTAGAACAACACGTTGGCTTCGATCAGATAAATATTTTAAACCTTTCAAGTACACTTCCTGTGATACCAGCAGCCTTAAGTTTGATAAATAAGCCCTTGTGGCAAACTCGATCAAATGCTTTGCTGATATCGCAGAAGACCGCTCTGACTTCTTTTCCTAATTCTACAGTGGAAGAAATAAAATCATAAAAATAATTTAATTGGTTAACAGTAGAGTCGCTGAATTAAACCCTGACTGAAATTTCGTAACTGTATTACACTCAAGGAAGAAGTTGTGAACATGTTTAAATTCACATTATTCAAAGGCCTTTGCGATACAACTTAATAATGATTCAGGTTGGTAACTGGAAACAACCGATCGATCCACTATGGTGGCTGATTTCTGCCATTTCGTGTGGCGGGTTTCGGGGCGAGATTTCGCAGCCAAATGTCGAAATCTCGGGGCGAGATTTCGGAGCGAAAAGACGAAATGCGAAATTTCGGGGCGAGATTTCAAGGCGAAAGTCGAAATATTATGTTTCGTGTGGCGGGGATAGATTTCGTGTTTCGCTGCGAGATCTCGCCCCGAAACTTCGACTTTTCGTGTTTTCGACATTTCGCCCCGAAATCTCGCCCCGAGATTTCGACATTTCGCTGTGAAATCTCGTCCCGAAACCCGCCACACGAAATTGCAGAAATCTGCCCCCATAATCCACAGATTTATGAGTAGGACATACATGGGCTTCTTTCCAAGAGGATGGTATTACAACCTGCGATAACGATTTATTGAAAAGGCCACATAAAAGATGTGATAATTCAATTGCCAGTTCACGAAGAACATAATTACTGATCAAATCTGTTCCTACAGTCTTGCCTATTTTAAATTAATTAATACGTCCTTAATATCCTGATGAGTAAAATTATTGAACTCAGTGATTTTCAGATTGTGTTGATGTGGCTGTATGGGACATTGAATCGTGAATGAGTGTCTGGTCTTGAAAACATTTATTAAGTAGATTGGCCTTATTAATTTCGTCAACAATTAATGATCCATTTTGTTCTACGGGAGGTATTTCGTTGGATTGGTTGTTATTAATAAATGACTTTAAGGTGGACCACCAATTTCTGGAGTTTCTGCCACCCGATTTAATATGTTGATGTATATGCTTATAGTTTAATAACAGTAAAACATTTAATTCCAGCCAAGTGAGGCAGATGACTTTGCTTAACACTTGCCATCAATAGTATTGATAAGGCACTGTTGTACTACAGTGGGAGAGAGTTCCAGAACATTGACAGACTATGTCACGTGATGTCTGCAGAAGACCGAGAGGTAAGGGAATTATTAAGTATCACCAGAACATGGAAAGTTCGATAACATCAGTTGGAAAAGCCCCTGTTGTTGATATTGTTTTGATTTTGGAAATTGTGAAAAATAATTTTTATTATGTTTCTGATGACCTGCTTTCATTTAACTTAATCATAGAGATTAAAACTAGAAATATCACTGCATGGAGGTGATAATTATCCCTGATAAACCGCATTGACTCTACAATATGAAAATATAGTAAAGGACGTTTCAACGGGTTTCCACTTTTTTTTTTCTTTTTTTTTTTTAATTTCTCATTTATTTAAGATTCCTGCATTAAAACATGAACAACAGTATATCTGCCAATGCTTGAATGCCCAAAAAGTCTCATTTTGGTGTTTTAATGCAAAATTGGCTAAAATTTAATAAAGCAGTTTTGGGGGGAAAAACAAGCATGGTAAGGTATACGGGGTTGTTGTTTTTTTACATTTTTAGAAATCTTTTATATCAAAGGATTGAATATGAAAAATAATTGAAATATGTCTATTGACTTTTTTTTCAAGGAAATATATTCATAATTTCATAGCTTTTGGGTAGTTTTGGTCCTGAAACAATGGCGATTTCGCACGTTTGTATTTTCCATGCATTTTGACAGTATTTTCACCTGTAACTTATAAAACAAATTGTGATGAAAATTACTGAAAATATTGTTCTTAATTGTAATAAAGCATTTAGAATGCAGTCATTTTTGTAAAAATTTTTAGCAAACAGTGATATTTTACCATAAGCAAAATATCTAAGCATGGTGACTTTTAATTCAAATATCTTTTAGTTATGGCAAACCAGTGTGCACATTTTAGAAAATCTGTCCGTTTAAAAAAAAAAAAAAAAACGCTGATACGCCTTAAACCAATTTGATTAAAATCAGCTCCTAATGTCACTCCGCTATAGTTCAGTACATTTTGTCGCTTGTGATTTAGTCAGACCTGATAAATAAACATGTATGTATGCATCTTTGTTATTGACGTACGCATTGATTGTATTTGTATTGAAATCATTTATGCATAAGAAGATGAAAGTTTTAAAATTAAAGTTAATTACCTATAGTCGTTTTCATTTACATTACTTAATCATAACATATTTTAAAAAAGTGTACATTACATATTACGTTCACTGCATGAAAAAAGTGGGTGGGATGGGCTTTTGTTCCAACGATCGACATGATTTGGGATATTCGAATACATGCCATACTCGAAATAAAACGCCGATTTCCGGGATTTCGAATAGCCTGGGTTCGACTGTATATTGAAACGTCATTATAAAGTTGATTTTAATCAGATTGGCCTTAAACTTGTTGAAATTAATCAAGTGACGGGACGGAACAACGCGCACAACTCCCATTTTAAATTGTTAAGCAGGAGTTTAAACATTTTATTAAGCTTCATTATGTTTTTCAGAAGTTCCCTATGGACCTGAAGCAAATTTCATGGAGCAGTTACATCCCCATCTGTATGGGACAGAAAAGTGAAGAAAAGTAAACCTTCCGACGATATCAGTTAACGTCAACATCGACGGCCCAAGTATACAAGAAGTCCAGTCAAATCGTATAGATCTGCAGTGAATCAGAAGCAAAATAGCATAAAAACGTCTTGTTTACCTGACATTCGAAGAAGCAGAAAAGCCTTCAGCTAGGGACCAATTGTCAGTTTTTCGTGTAATAGATATTTGTATTATACAGTGCACAATTATATCCACACATTTTATAACCTTCAACACCATCTCACATGTATTATTGCTGTTTTACGCGCAAATGATCGATCTGAAAAATATGTACGCACGTTTGTTTAATGTAGTTCGTTGTTATCTACATAATTTAAATTTGCCAAATAAAAAATATTTCACTTTTTGTTTTATTTATTTCTAAAATGTCTCAAATTCCAGGTATTATATTGATTTGTTAGTGATTTAAAGTCTGATGTCTGACAAAGCTGCTATAAAGAGGAAAGCTACTCTCATTATTCCGAGCATCCCAATTATCCGAAAGTTTCATTAAACTATCTTCTCTTGTTTGTGTTCGCAAGTTTTATGTAGTTTGTTTATAGGATTTTTCAACCGTTTATGATTTCATTTTGAATACATTAAGGAACGCTTGGTCCGACTTTGTTGAAATATCAAAGAATTAATAAAAAAAACGCCAACTAACAACTGGCTAGAATGTAGAACAATTGTAAAAGGTGATTTACAATATGTTTTAAAAAGGGGATGAGTGACTCTTTTCACTATATTGACGAAAGGTATAAATCTAAAACTCGAGCGATTTATTGGATCAATAAAAAGTAAAAAAGGCGACCTGGGCAGAAAATGGTCGTGGATAATTAGATTTTATATTATCTAGATCATAATCAAGTTTTAAAGGTGTCTATAGCAAGTTAGCAAGGCTATAAAAAAGCTCACACTATGTAAGTGTAGGTAATAACAGAACGCTGGATACTAGTTCTATCCAGCTAAATACGTAAATAAGAAAAGACTAATTTTGATGCACAGTATCAAAGACCCCGCGCAATTTTCGAAGTTTTAAAGGGGGTCATTAGGGTAAAAACAATATATCTCTTTTTTGGACGGGTTTTTCGACGAAAATTATGTCCTATAAATTGATGATGTCCGCTCAGGCTGACCTCTTTTTTTATCTGCTAAAACTTAGAACTATGTCCTTCATTGAATTGCTTCATTATTTGGACAGTTGCTTATGTTGATCTAGTTAACCTTGCCACCTTGACCTATTTTGATGAAATAACAGCGTCTGAACAGGTTTAGCTCTGTTATAATTTCTATGTGCTTCATTGGATTGCTTCAATATTTGGACAGTTGCTTAAGTGGGTGGATTTCTTCAATATGCAGTTGACCTTGACTTTTGTCCTACCTTTAATGAAAGTGGCCGAGAGGGTAGAGTCGCTGACTTTAACACTCAATTAGCCCCTCACCACCTGGGTTCGAATCCCGGCAGGGTCATTTCATATGAGGAAGCCTTCCAGCTGACTTGCGGTAGGTCGGTGGTTCTACCCGGATGCCTCCGTGCATTCGGGGAATTCCTCCACCTGTAATTAGCTGGACGTCGCTGTATGACTGAAATACTGTCGAAGCGACGGTAACTTCAAATAGTCAAGTCCATTTTTTACCTATTAAATGTGACAAAATAAGGTCAAAGAAATACTCTTATTTCCAAATTATTTATAACGATCATTGATTAATAGATATAAATTAACTTCTATATAGAACATTGAATATACATGTAATAACAGGTATTTCCTTTATATATATTTGTAGACATTGTTTGAGTTAGGGTCTGCAAGACGCTAGGAATTTCGTAGGACTGCAGGATTTTGTCAGTGTTAAACCGGTGCGAGGAGAATGATATTTTTTATTGATAATGTGTAAATGTATTACATGTATTACATAATATGTAAATGTATTACATAATGTAATGTATTACATGTATTACATAATGTGTACATGTATTACATAATGTGTACATGTATTACATGTATTACATAATGTGTACATGTATTACATAATGTGTACATGTATTACATAATGTGTACATGTATTACATGTATTACATAATGTGTACATGTATTACATAATGTGTACATGTATTACATAATGTGTAAATGTATTACATGTATTACATGTGTACATGTATTACATGTATTAAATAATGTGTACATGTATTACATAATGTGTACATGTATTACATAATGTGTACATGTATTACATAATGTGTAAATGTATTACATGTATTACATAATGTGTACATGTATTACATAATGTGTACATGTATTACATAATGTGTACATGTATTACATAATGTGTACATGTATTACATAATGTGTACATATATTACATGTATTACATAATGTGTAAATGTATTACATGTATTACATAATGTGTACATGTATTACTTAATATGTACATGTATTACATGTATTACATAATGTGTACATGTATTACATGTATTACATCATAGTCGCATATTTTTGCGATAGCTCAGTGGTAGAGTGTCCGCTTTGCGTTCGGGTTCGAATCCCAGCCGGAGTACTTCTTCCGGTAATGCGTCAAACCAAAGACTTATAGAATTGGTACTGGATGCACGTAATAATGAAGCTGCGGAAGTATATAAATAGTACACACACACAACACACACACACACACACTTTATATAAATGAACATGTATTCTGATAAGTAATATCTGTTTCAATTCAAACAAATGGGATTTTCAAAATCGGATATTTTCATATTATTGACGTCAGTGATAAGCACTTGAATTTGTTTGTTCAAATAACAGACAATCAACATATTACTGCTGTTGATAACCCGTAAATTTATGCAATATATTGCGATACGATACGTATTTTGTTGTCCGTTTCAGGTAAGTCATTCCAAGATAGGCTCAAACGGATGCCTTTCCAATGGTTAGGCTTATCAGAATCTAAATGACTTCGGGCAAAATAGCTATGATTGTTTGGTATATGATATAATATTTTTCGAATTGTTCAGCCAACAACAGGACCAATTCCCGCGGTTTCCTGAGTGAGCCAACCAGAGAAGATGGCGTTTTCACCTCCGTGAATTATTCCTGATCCGTGATTAGAACTAGCTTTTGTGCGCACCCACACTTCGTTGCCCTTTTGGAGTTCTAGAATCACTGTCCTGCTTGCAGATGTATAGTGAAGAGACCCGGTTGCGTCCCCGTAGTTTGATATCACAAAAACGCCATCTTTAACCAGATTCACGTACTCTTTTTCTCCAGGTTCCATCAAAAAGGCGTAATTGAACACATAAACACCACTTACTGGCGCCCTGAAGATCCCGGATGTGTTGCGATATGCGCCACCAACATTGGTGATCTCATGATTGTATACTATCGTTTGTCCTTGGCCCAGTCCAGACAGGCTACCCCCAGATACAACTGCAGTGAAGGCGATAGTTGATGTTGCCTGCTGTCCTTAATGAAATAAAAAACAAATTAGATGTATGAACTATTGATACGTTAAATCCTACTAATATAGGTCTCTCAAACGAAACACTGACTTGATTTCAAAACTGTTTATGGAGACTATATAATTCTAGAAAATTATAATCTGATTTGACAAGAATTCTGCTAACATTCCTTAGCGCAGGGCCTCATTGTATATAAGTAGTGAAAAGAGACCCTGCTTAGAGCTAAGTAATACATGTACTTAAATTAGGTAGAAACGCATTCCAACATACATCACTGTTTTATTCAAGTACATTACTCACATATATTTAAAATAACTACCGTAATGAAGGACGATTTTTTTTTAACGGAGTGTTAATATAACTCAAATAAACCATTTCATTTTCACTAAGCCCAGACTGAAATGAGCCAAAGTAAGATCGTGTCATATTACACATTTATCTAATACAAACATGGAGCATTACCCTGCACGGAGTAACACAAAATGCCTCCATCATCGGAAACCCACGAGCGATTAATTCTGATACTCTTCATATATCACCGTAGTAAAACGTTATATCCGACGATTTAGTGCCCTGTCTCTCAAGTCAAATCATTTTATCTTTATTTTATTGAGTTAACACACAAACCATAATATATCTAAAAAAGATATTCGGCGTAGCTAAATAATTTGTAAATGTAAAACATATTTAACTTTCATAAAATTAGAAATGTTACCAAAAATGTTTATAAATACCAAGATTGGGTAATGTGAAGACTATATAAAAAATTAGATTTACAAATAAAAAAAAAATCTTCCAACTTCCATTAAATATTATGCACTTGCTGATTTTTTTAAAATAAACACAATTCGTATGTAACCAAGCTAAACCGAAAGACGTTAATCGCGTATATCCGATTTTCTTTCCAGATCCGCACAATAAACTACACAACTCATCCGCAGTACTTACCTCCCCTGAAGGCCGAGTCCACTTTTACAAGTTAGGGGACATTGTGGTCTAAAATTAGACATACGCCTGCTTTTAAATCATGTTTCCAAAGCAGCATTCCTTAATTGTTTAGGATTCATTACTGTGTTACCTTTCATGTTTAAACTGAAAAGAAACCTGTTATATCAAGTAGCAAGATATATACAACCTGAAACTCCCGTTTTAAGGTGGGATGTCCTAAATATCCTTAAAATAGATTATACAAGCCAATGATAGCATTGCATTTACTCTGGCTTTATTTGCATAACAACATTTAATTGGTTCAAGAAGTAGGTCAAAATTAATTTTATACAGCTATAACTGTATTTGAAAGTCATATAAGCTTAAGACAGGGAGAGTATCTATCATCCATATTACTTTCTCTTTATATTTCTGTCTTTATCTTAAAGGGACAAAGGGGGTTGATATGGGTTTTTTTTTCTTGCTCATGTAATCTGATGATAATGCAATATTTGAGAAATTCTATGTGAAAATTGCAATAATGGAAGTTAAAGGTTAATATGAATGAAACTTAAGTTTTGACATTTAAAAAAAGATGTAGACTTCATAGGGACATAGAATTCGTGTATGATGGATCACCCTTAGAAATTATAAATAAATTCATGTATTTGGGTATAGTTTTCACAACTGGGGGATATTTTACAGAGGCCACAAAGACATTGGCTGGTCAAGCACACAGGGTATTTTTTTAGACTTTTTGAATCAGTGTGTAAATGTTACTCCTTAAATATAAACTTTAACCCTTTTGATATATTTATTAAGCCAATACTTTTATTTGGTTTCGAAGACTGGTTTACAGTAAGACGAATTATGTTGAGTACATTGACATTCGGATATTTGTTTTCATTTAGTCCGCTGAATTATTTATCATTTTCCTTATAAAATGCAAAACAGTACAGTATTGTATATGTAGTCTCTCCTTAAATATCATCTCATAATGTATAAGACAAACTATAATAAATAAACATGGCATTGTAATAGTGAGATGTATATGTCTGTTACTTTAATTAGTCTCTATGGTATAAGTATAATAACTATCGTATTGTAAAAATTAACATTACATTTTGATTAACAATGTTCGCCAGTTCAAATGTTTATATGAATTATAATAATCGTAGGTCATTTTGGCCTACTTGTCATGTGTATTCTGGATGAAATAAATTCTGTTTGTTATACGATCTCTTAATGGCCTTCTCATATGTAAACACGTACAACCATTCAAGAGTATGTTTCCCATTCTATGTATTCTAGAGAAAAGAATTGTCTGTCATCTTTCATGAGTGATCTTTAAATGACATTTAGATTTTCCACGGCAAGTGATTTTCTTAAAAGAAAATTGACAAATATTTATATATTGATAAATGTGAATTAAGTATTGCATTTAAGCCTGAATGAATACAATTTTCATGAATGTAATGAAAGGCATGAAACTAAATTTAGAAAAGAAATATCCTAAAATGCATTTCATAATGAATCAGATAATAGTGCAAACAGCCGCAATTAAAACATGAGAATAACACAGTGCTTACTTCTAATTATTGAATTACGCCTAGATTTTCTTTTATTGAATTCGCCATTGGTTCTGTTACTGTCTTCCGTCGATTTGTCCTCAGGAGCAGAATTTCCATCGTCCGCATTATCTTCAACTTCACGGTCCATCTGCAGAATGACAATATCTTGTTCTAGTTTCAGAATCCTCGACTCCATCTCTCCATTTTGTCTCATGACGGTGTCTAGTGCCTCCTGTAACCGTTTATTGCTCATCACCACCATTTTCAGCTCGGCTTCTAACTGGTCATTCTTCCTTACGATTTCCAACAATAACTGCTTTTCGGAAAAGCCAGCCTTGTTTTGTTCAGGATTATCGCCTCCTACAGTTGCAGAGGCGAAAGGAACAGAACAAAACAACAACAAAAAACCAAAGCGACAATACATTTCGCCCCTTACAGAAAACAATCACGGGACGGTGACTAATAGTTATCTTCACAACAGAAGTTGTAAACATTCGAAAGTATATTAACGTGGGAAAAAAAGCATATGACGTATTCCAAGTATGGAAATAAAAGATAAGATTCAAATCGTACATGTACTTTCTTGTTCTTTTAAGATGCGTGCAACACTATCAAACCCACTGTGTCAAACAATATTTACAGTTAATCAAATGTTGTTGTCCCTCTTGAGTTCACAAAATAAACACCAAAAAGAGCTGACACAGACACTGTGATAACAAATATGATGCAAATGGACGCTGTGGACTAGTGTTAACGTATCCGACTGCGAATCCAAAGGCTGTGGGTTCAAGCCCGGTTGGGGACAATGATCTTACAGGACCTTCCCAAGCGAAAAGTACTGGTCCGACCCATGAACCGCCCGTTTGCGAGAATTTGTTTACATAAACCATCGGGGAAAGGGTTCAATATTAACTGCCAGAAAATCCCTATACCAACTGGCGCATCAGCGTTTGAATTGTGAATGCCGTCATTATCAACAACCTTGAGAAGACTGGAATTTTAATTAGATTTATGTCTCAAACACTGACTAAACAGTATATATAGAGAGACCAAAGACATAGAAAACAAAGATTGGCAACCAGTCTAAATCTTACCAAAGCACATGGCAAAATAAATAAATTCTTGCTAAGTCACGTTTTCAAATACCTCCTTTTCTATTGAAGATATGAGAACGTAAATTGTATGTCACATTAGAACTTCACGTCACCATCAAAATGATACCTAGTGTTAAAATAAGTTAAGATTTTTTCATGTAACATAGAAAGTACCTGCATGATGATAATTATGTACAATGTTTGATACTATACAATGTTCCCCGATAATTTAATTAGTGCCAGATAATATAATCAAAATTAATTCTTTTGATTTACTTATTGTTTCTGTTGTTCTACTTTTGAAGAGTTTTGAAAGAGAACATATGGAAAGACAACAATGCTAAGATTTTTACTATTTCAGTATTATGATAGAATAAAAACAAGCAAACATACAGATAATAACAACGAATTGACATTCATTAAAATCATCTTTTACACCATTGATTAATTTAAAAAAAATTGTCATTTTCTGCGACGTTTGTATTCCCTTTTTATATATAGACACAATAACCGCTTATGTCCATGATTTGGGATAAACACCTTTATCAACCTCATTAAAATCAGATTCAGTGTGCTAACTGGTAATCGCGGATAGTAGAGGAATGCAAATTAGGACATGATTTGAATGAGATTTCACCTTCACGAATATCTATATTGAATAATGTACAAGTATGGTGAAAAAAAACTCATTTGCATTAATAAAAAATCAACCACATTATCAAATCACATGATTTATGATGGTTCAACGTTTTTACTGCTTTCAAAAGTTCATGTATGGAAATAGGGCAGTTCAGTTGATCGACTTGACTTGACTATTTGAGTATAACGTCGCTTCGACGGTATTTCTGTCATATAGCTAATTACAGGTGAATGAAGACGCTGAATGCACGGAGGTATCCGGGTAGAACCACCGACCTACCGCAAGTCAGCTGGAAAGTTTCCTCACTTGAAAATCCGGATTACCCTGTCGGGATTCGAACCCACGCGTTGAGGTGCTGAGTGAGTGAGGCCACGGAGGCCCCTCAGTTTATCGATGATCAATCTGTTATCACATGATTCTCTCTACTTACTAAGATATATTTCCATACATTTCGATATTATTTGGGAGTGAGTAACACTATCTTCAGATTTCACATCATATGAATATTTTGATTTATTAAAGTATATTTTCAAAATTTTCTTGGTCTACATATTTTTATATTTATATTTTTTTTTTTTTACTGTTAAATCTTCGTTTCGCATTGAAAATATCATCCTTTAACTTAATCTTTTTACAAATCTTATCAAAGCAACTATATTTATATTTAATGTTTCATTGCCGTTATGCAAGAACAATCATATCATTATAATTTTGAAACAAACAACAGACATACATTCATCAACAGAACAATTTTCTGAAGTCAATCTTTCATTTATACTGTCAGATCTAGCTGTTAATTTATGAACATTTTATAAGATTAGAAGCTATCCCTCTTGGACTCATCCCATATTATTTTTAATTGGTATTGTTATAATTAGTTAGTTAAATGATTTTTGTACATAACCTGCTAAGATAAATAGGGCAATGATCTGAGAATTCAGTGATATCAAACACACGCATATTTTTAGAGTGCAATAACAATTGTGATTTCTAACGGATTAAATAATTATTGATTATTCTAGATTCAGTTAATTAACTATTCGTTTTATTATCATTACTGGAAAATGCTTTCAATTATAACGATAAGTTATATGATAATAATGTTCGTGCAAAAGACCGCACGTTTTCATGACATCATAATATCAGTTTTATCACAGATGTGAATACCTAAATGTAATGTGGTTTTGTCTTAGGCTTATAATTGATGACTTTAAATCCTGATAATATTTTTTGATTTCGTAGAATGCATCAATACATTAATATATAGTTTTATTGAAAACCTACTTTAAAATCAGATCACAATTTGTATAAGGAGTGTCTGCGAAAATCTTTTACTTATTGCCGTAAGGTACGTCGGATGAAAGACGATGGCGATAATAATATTCGGACAATATATTAGGATTGACAAAATGGCTGCGTCCAATCTAGGAAGGCAAAGTGGATGAGACGATGCTATTTTGAGAACCGAAACATAGTTGACATTAGAAATTATGTTTTTTGCGGTATAAAAAATCAATATAAACACTCTTTTGCCATGTTCAAAATAATCACATCAATAGCATTCGCTTTTTTCGACGGACAAAAATAGAAAAATCATCCCAAGGCCTAATTTAATTTCAGCTTTAATTTTTTAACTTTGAAGACATTTTTAGTCTGCATATCCTCGCTAAGATGCATCCTTTAAAAATGTTTCCACCATTTTCCAGACTCATCATGTATTTTTTCTCTCAGATGTCCATTCTCCGAGTGTGTTTCCCAGTATAGACCCATTTACAACCTGTGTACCATATCACATTCAGTATCCCGGTGTAACCCAAATTCGGCGATAAAAGAAAAAATGTCCTCGGCATTTTAAACAAACCACAGTAATCTATAATTATACAGGTTATAAATTTACTGCAACTTTTTTAAAAGTTACTCCGGAATAACGGCAAACACTGTTGTCATTCAGTTGTTGCAAAATATAAACAAATATGGCAGTTGTAAAGTTTCCATCGATTTGAAAACGTAACCTAAATCCAGCGATTCTGATTGGCTTTTATTTTTGCAGAAGTGTGACATAGAATGTCGCAAGACCTCGGTTGTAAAAATAGTAAAATGACAAATGACGATTGTCAATCTTTTAAAGCAACAATTTTTTTTTTTTAAAAAAAGGATTGTGATTGTTAAAATCACAGTAATGTGCTAATTCTTTTTGTTTACCTGTCATACCTCCATGTTTAGCACAGAAAATCAACCGAGTTGCAGAAATTGACTGTGGGACATAAACATGATTGACATTCACTTCCAAAATCACGCAAGAATTTAAGTGAGTAACAAAAAACAAAACATTGCCAAATTTAGGTTTTGGGGTACGGGAGGATATCTCCTGCAAAGGCATGCTATTTTCTTTTTGGAGGTGGGAGTGGGGATACTTTTTATTAAGGCTGAAAATATTTTTTTATTATTATTAGCCAGGTACCATTTATACTATTACCTGAGACATGTGATTACCCTTACAGATGTAGTCATTGCATAAAAAACAATTCACCACCTATTATAGCTAACACATTTCATTGTTCACCCAAAATATGTACATCTTAAGGCATGTGAAGAAAATTCTAGGACAGAGTGTAGAATTACGTTGGCCATTGAAGTAGAGAGAAGTACATGAAGTAGAAAAGGCCGACATGAGATAACAAGTAAAAATCTTTAACCCAGGTACCACCAATTTTCTACATGACCCACAGGTATTTGAGTACTCTTTTCAGCCCTACTTCTTATTCAAACTTTTAAATGTAAATTGAGAAAATGATATTAGTTTTAATAATTTTTGTTTTATTTGTTCTAGGTTTAATTCTTGCAAGTGGCCCTTTCTAATCAGACAGAGAGCATGATGTCTTCGCCAGGAGCTATTAGCCAGTTTGTTTCTGGGCTGAAAAGTCGCAGTGAGGAGACCAGGATAAGGACAGCCCATGAACTCTACCATTTTGTCAGTACAGAGCTGAGGGAGATGCAAGTAGAGGACTTCACTCAGTTTATGGACCAGTTCAATCATCATATATTTGAGATGATCTCCAGCTCTGATTTAAGTGAAAGGAAAGGTGGAATTTTAGCAATAGGTGTGTTTATTTGGGGTGCATAGATAAAACTTGAAATTACTCTGTAGGCATGATGGTGTTAATGTTCAATGACTTACATGAATATAGTCCACAAAAGTTATCAAATCAACAGTTTTTTTGTGGGGGGGGGGTGGGGGTTTGTATTATTAGCTCACCTGAGCACAACGTGCTCATGGTGAGCTATTGTGATCGCCTTTTGTCCGTCGTCCGTCGTCCGTGCGTGCGTGCGTGCGTGCGTGCGTGCGTCCGTCCGTCGTCAACAATTTGCTTTAAACAACATCTCCTCATGAACCGCTGAAGGGATTTTGACCAAACTTCACAGGAATCATCCTTATGATGCCCTCTATCAAAGTTGTACAAATTATTCAGATTGGTTAAAAAAGTAGGTCACAGGAGCTAAAAATAGATTTTAAAAATGCAAACTTTGAAAATCTTCTTCTGCAAAACTGCAAGGCCTAGAGCTTAGATATTTGGTATGTAGCATCATCTTATGGGCCATTACCAAGATTGTACAAATCATAGCCCTACGGTGATAAATGACCCCGCACCAGGGGTCACTTGTTTTACATAGTGTTATATAGGAAAATCTTTAAAAATCTTCTTCTATGAATCCATTAGGCCTAGAGCTTAGATATTTGGTATGTAGCATCATCTATGGTTCATTACCAAGATTGTCAAATCATACCCTAGGTGATAAATGCCCCGCACCAGGGTCACTTGTTTTACATAGAGTTATATAGGAAAATTTTAAAAATCTTCTTCTATGAATCCATAAGGCCTAGAGATTAGATATTTGGTATGAAGCATCATCTTATGGTTCATTACCAAGATTGTACAAATCATGACCCTATGGTGATAAATGACCCCGCACCATGGGTCACTTGTTTTACATAGAGTTATATAGGAAAATCTTTAAAAATCTTCTTCTATGAATCCATTAGGCCTAGAGCTTAGTTATTTGGTATGTAGCATCATCTTATGGTTCATTACCAAGATTGTTCAAATCATAGCCCTATGGTGATAAATGCCCCCACACCAGGGGTCACTTGTTTAACATAGATTTATATAGGAAAAACTTTAAAAATCTTCTTCTATGAATCCATAAGGCCTAGAGCTTAGATATTTCATATGCAGCATCATCTAATGGTTCATTACCAAGATTGTTCAAATCATAGCCAAACGGTGATAAATGCCCCCGCAATAGGGGTCACTTGTTTTACATAGAGTTATATAGGAAAAGCTTTAAAAATCTTCTTCTATGAATCCATAAGGCCTAGAGATTAGATATTTGGTATGTAGCATCATCTTATGGTTCATTACCAAGATTGTACAAATCATAGCCCTACGGTGATAAATGCCCCCGCACCATGGGCACTTGTTTTACATAGAGTTATATAGAAAAACTTTAAAAATCTTCTTCTATGAATCCATTAGGCCTAGAGCTTAGATATTTGGTATGTAGCATCATCTTATGGGCCATTACCAAGATTGTACAAATCATAGCCCTACAATGATAAATGACCCCGCACCAGGGGTCTCTTGTTTTACATAAGTTATATAGGAAAATCTTTAAAAATCTTCTTCTATGAATCCATTAGGCCTAGAGCTTAGATATTTGGTATGTAGCATCATCTTATGGTTCATTACCAAGATTGTACAAATCATAGCCCTATGGTGATAAATGACCCCGCACCAGGGGTCACTTGTTTTACATAGAGTTATATAGGAAAATTTTAAAAATCTTCTTCTATGAATCCATAGGCCTAGAGTTAGATATTTGGTATGAGCATCATCTTATGGTTTATTACCAAGATTTACAAAATGCCCTTGGGATAAATCCCCCGCACCAGGGGTCACTTGTTTAACATAGAGTTATATAGGAAAATCTTTAAAAATCTTCTTCTATGAATCCATTAGGCCTAGAGCTTAGATATTTGGTATGTAGCATCATCTAATGGTTCATTATCAAGATTTTCAAAATGGTGGCCCTTTGGAGATAAATTACCCCGCACTAAGTCTTCTCCTCGGAAACCATAAGGCCCAGTGCTTATATATTTGGTATGTAGTATTGTCAGGGCTAAAATTTTTAAGATTGAGTTATATCAGAATTCTTGTCTGTTTAAAAACCTTGTAATCAGTTGTAGCAATGGTACTCAGGTGAGCGATCCAGGGCCATCATGGCCCTCTTGTTTTTTTTAAAGAATTTACTACCTTTTACAGGTGGTTTCCCCTAGTGAAAAAATAACATTTTTCCCCAAAATAACTAAATATTTGTTTGGTGTTTTTTTTCTCAAAAGAAATAATTCATTGAATTTTAATGAAATTTGTTATATTCTTATACATGTAATTCAGATGTTGTTTTGAAACTTTCTTGGACATAAACCACCTACAGTTAGATTATTTTATTGTTAATCTATAACAGTTTCACTATCTTATTATTTCACATTTTTTGTGTCACCTACAATAAGCAAAGGTGACACAAAGGGATCACTTTTCTGTCGTATGTCTGTCCGTCTGTCTGTGCGTCACGCTTCAGCAGGTGACACATGTGTTCCAGAGAACACTCTTGTTTATTTACAACGCTATTTTTTTCTATAAGAAAGCCACAGGTAGTAAGAAAAATCTAAAAAATATCAGTAAATCCATAAAAGTTCATCATCATGGAAAATGTCATTCTGTCATACAAGTTCTTTGTCTAATGTATGAAAGACAGGTACTTCTTTCATGTGACAACTATCTTCTTGTGTCCCCATCATTTTATTTTATTGCATGTGTTATGTGTGCTGTCAATGCCATTGTCCGTGCCATTTTCTGCAAAGGAGATATATACATGTATACTCTTGCAAAAGGTTTCTTTATAAAAACTGTTGGGTGTCTGTTTTTAGCTCACCTGAGCACAAAGTGCTCAAGGTGAGCTTTTGTGATCGACCTTCGTCCGGCGTCGTCCGGCGTCAACAATTTGCTTTAAACGACATCTCCTCTGAAACCGCTGGACAGAATTTAATGAAACTTGGCAGGAATGTTCCTTGGGTGAGGCTCTACAAAAGTTGCTAAAATAAAGTTGATCCATGAAGAACTCTGGTTGCCATGGCTACAAAAAGAAAAATAATTTGAAAACTTTAAAAATCATCTCCTTCAAAACTACTGGCCAGATTTCAAAATAATTTTGTACAGATGTTCCTTGGGTCAACCTCTACCAAAGTTGCTAAAATTATTCCGATCCGTAAAAAAACATGGCCGCCAGGGGCCGGGCTTATTTGCCTTATATGTATATAGAGAAACCTTTAAACAACATCTCCTCTGAAACCACTGGACAGAATTTGATTGAAATTGGCAGGGATGATCCTTGGGTCAACCTTCACAAAAGTTGCTAAAATAAACTTGATCCATGTAGAACTCTGGTTGCCATGGCAACAAAAAGAAAAAAAAAGGAAAACTTTAAAAATCATCTTCTTCAAAACTACTGGCCAGATTTTAAAATAAATTGGTACAGATGTTCCTTGGGTCAACCTCTACCAAAGTTGCTAAAATTATTCCGATCCGTAAAAAAACATGGCCACCAGGGGCGGGGCTTATTTGCCTTATATGTATATAGAGAAACCTTTAAACAACATCTCCTCTGAAACCACTAGACAGAATTTGATTAAAATTGGCAGGGATGATCCTTGGGTCAACCTTCACAAAAGTTGCTTAAATAAACTTGATCCATGAAACGGTTGCATGGCAACAAAAAAAAAAAAAATAAAAACTTTAAAAATCATCTTCTTCAAAACTACTGGCCAGATTTTAAAATAAATTGGTACAGATGTTCCTTGGGTCAACCTCCACCAAAGTTGCTATAATTTTTCCGATCCGTAAAAAAACATGGCCGCCAGGGGCGGGGCTTATTTGCCTTATATGTATATAGAGAAACCTTTAAACAACATCTCCTCTGAAACCACTGGACAGATTAAAATTGGCAGGGATGATCCTTGGGTCAACCTTCACAAAAGTTGCTTGAATAAACTTGATCCATGTAGAACTCTGGTTGCCATGGCAACAAAAAGAGAAAAAAAAAAATAGAAACTTTAAAAATCATCTTCTTCAAAACTACTGGCCAGATTTTAAAATAAATTGGTACAGATGTTCCTTGGGTCAACCTCCACCAAAGTTGCTATAATTTTTCCGATCCGTAAAAAAACATGGCCGCCAGGGGCGGGGCTTATTTGCCTTATATGTATATAGAGAAACCTTTAAACAACATCTCCTCTGAAACCACTGGACAGAATTTGATTGAAATTGGCAGGGATGATCCTTGGGTCAACCTTCACAAAAGTTGCTAAAATAAACTTGATCCATGTAGAACTCTGGTTGCCATGGCAACAATAAAAAAAAAGGAAAACTTTAAAAATCATCTTCTTCAAAACTACTGGCCAGATTTTAAAATAAATTGGTACAGATGTTCCTTGGGTCAACCTCTACCAAAGTTGCTAAAATTATTCCGATCCGTAAAAAAACATGGCCACCAGGGGCGGGGCTTATTTGCCTTATATGTATATAGAGAAACCTTTAAACAACATCTCCTCTGAAACCACTAGACAGAATTTGATTAAAATTGGCAGGGATGATCCTTAGGTCAACCTTCACAAAAGTTGCTTAAATAAACTTGATCCATGTAGAACTCTGGTTGCCATGGCAACAAAAAAAAAACAAAAAAAACTTTAAAAATCATCTTCTTCAAAACTACTGGCCAGATTTTAAAATAAATTGGTACAGATGTTCCTTGGGTCAACCTCCACCAAAGTTGCTATAATTTTTCCGATCCGTAAAAAAACATGGCCGCCAGGGGCGGGGCTTATTTGCCTTATATGTATATAGAGAAACCTTTAAACAACATCTCCTCTGAAACCACTGGACAGATTAAAATTGGCAGGGATGATCCTTGGGTCAACCTTCACAAAAGTTGCTTGAATAAACTTGATCCATGTAGAACTCTGGTTGCCATGGCAACAAAAAGAAAAAAAAATATAGAAACTTTAAAAATCATCTTCTTCAAAACTACTGGCCAGATTTTAAAATAAATTGGTACAGATGTTCCTTGGGTCAACCTATTTATCTCAGGTGAGCGATTTAGGGCCATCATGGGCCTCTTGTTTTTGCTTGTTATTAGTTATTATACATCAATATAATAAAAACATTCACATTGACCACAACTTGAATGTTATTTCACC
>CM037795.1:38092263-38122312 GCA_021229015.1 Solen grandis | reverse complement strand
CGTCATTAGTTCGAATCTTGGATTCGCCATAAAACATTTGCCTTTTCAAATTTGGAAAAACGGACACCGGGATGCACAACTAGAGCCTAACATACACATTTTGTGAAATTTTGATAACAATCGATCCAGAAATAATGGCTGTACACCGCGTACAAACTTTTTCACCCGACGTCAAATCTGACGTTATATGACGTCGTATGAATATAAAATTCATTGCATCCGAAAGCTCATGGTTTGAAATATATGCCATAAAATTTTCATTGTTCTGAGTCAATGGCAACACCTCGAAATTAACACAAACATAAGAGGAAGAAAAAAAGAATAATAATAAGAAGAAGAAGAAGAATAATAAAAAAACAGTACAAACCCAATATGACTTTCTGCCTGTAGGCAGAAAGTCCTAATAAGAAGAAGAAGAACTAGATTTTAACAATTGACATTATATTCCGAAATCAGTGCAAATGATAAGAACTAAGTATTAGTCTGTGACGTAACATGATGTCATATGACGTAAGGACATGACTGCAAACTTGATTTCTAGTTTAAAGGTCCTATGTTCGAATCTTACTTCAGCCACAATACTTCGGTTTTTAGGAATTAAGGTTAGCTGACAAAATATTCAGACCTTAGTTGCAAAATGTACCATCTCTAAAAATTTGAAGAAAATCTTATCATAAATGGCGGCTGTAGAGCGCAAATACCATTTTTCACTATTTTCAGCTCTGACGTCAGGTGACGTCATAGGGTGCTGAAAATACTGTTGCTGAAAAGCGCATACTTTACTGCAATAACTCTGAAATTTTCATTATTCTGAACAACTGGCATCATGTCGAAATCATTGCCCCAAATTAAAATTAAGTGGTATGCTTATGACGTCCTATGACGTCACGATTCAAAAAATTTGTAGAAATGCTGCAGAACTGCAAACTGTGTAAGTTTCAACTTTCTATCTCATCCTGAAGTTCTTTAATCCTAAAATGAAATTTTCGGTCTTATGTTCGAGTCTTTTTTTCAGCAACAGAACTTCGGTTTTTCGGAATTTCGGTTAGCTGACAGGATATGAACACCTTAGTTTCAAGATGTACAATCTGTAAAAATTTGAAGAAAATCCGACCATAAATGGCGGCTGTAGAGCGTTAACACCATTTTTCACTATTTTTAGCTCAGACGTCACATGACGTTTTAGGGTGCTGAAGATGCTTTTGTTCAAAAGCGCATACTTTGTTGTCATAACTCTGAAATTTTCATTATTCTGAACAACTGGCATCATGTCGAAATCATTGCTCTAAAATGAAAATTAAGAAGTATGCTTATGACGTCACATGACGACATTTGACGTCACGACTCTAAATATGTTAAGAAATTATGAAGAACTGCAAACTGTGTAAGTTTCAACTTTCTATTTCATCCAAAATTGAATTTTTGCCAAATTGGTTTGGAATTTTTAAAAAAAAAAAAAAAAGGCGGCTGACTAATGTTCATTTTATTAACTTTACATGACGTGAAAGGGTGCTGATAATTCTTTTGTTCAAAAGCGTATACTTTACTTTCATAACTCTGAAATTTTCATTATTCTGAACAACTGGCATCATGTCGAAATCATTGCCCTAATATGAAAATTAAGAAGTATGCTTATGACGTTATATGACGTCATATGACGTCACGACTCAAAATATATGTAGAAATTCTGTCGCACTACAAACTGTGTAAGTTTCAACTTTCTGTCTCATTCTGAAGCTCTTTAATCCTAAAATGAAATTTTCGGTCCTATGTTCGAATCTTTTTTCAGCCACAGAACTTCGGTCTTTCGGAATTTCGGTTAGCTGACAGGATATGCACACCTTAGTTTCAAGATGTACCATCTGTGAAAATTTGAAGAAAATCCGACCATAAATGACGGCTGTAGAGCGCTAACACCATTTTTCACTATTTTTAGCTGTGACGTCATGTGACGTCATAGGGTGCTGAAGATGCTTTTGTTCAAAAGCGCATACGTTAGTTTCATAACGCTGAAATTTTCATTATTCTGAACAACTGGTATCATGTCGAAATCATTGCCCTAATATGAAAATTAAAAAGTATGCTTATGACGTCACATGACGTCATATGACGTTCCGACTCCAAAAATGTGTAGAAATTTTGCAGAACTGCAAACTGTGTAAGTTTCAACTTTCTATCTCATCCTGAAGCTCTTTAATCCTAAAATGAAATTTTCGGTCCTATGTTCGAATCTTATTTCAGCCACAGAACTTCGGTCTTTCGGAATTTCGGTTAGCTGACAGGATATGCACACCTTTGATTCAAGATGTACCATCTGTGAAAATTTGAAGAAAATCCGACCATAAATGACGGCTGTAGAGCGCGAACACCATTTTTCACTATTTTAAGCTGTGACGTCATGTGACGTCATAGGGTGCTGAAGATGCTTTTGTTCAAAAGCGCATACTTTACTTTCATAACTCTGAAATTTTCATTATTCTGAACAACTGGCATCATGTCGAAATCATTGCCCTAAAATGAAAATTAAGAAGTATGCTTATGACGTCACATGACGTCATATGACGTTCTGACTGAAAATATTTGTAGAAATTCTGCAGAACTGCAAACTGTGTAAGTTTCAACTTTCTATCTCATCCTGAAGCTCTTTAATCCTAAAATGAAATTTTCGGTCCTATGTTCGAATCTTATTTCAGCCACAGAACTTCGGTCTTTCGGAATTTCGGTTAGCTGACAGGATATGCACACCTTTGATTCAAGATGTACCATCTGTGAAAATTTGAAGAAAATCCGACCATAAATGGCGGCTGTAGAGCGCGAACACCATTTTTCACTATTTTTAGCTGTGACGTCATGTGACGTCATAGGGTGCTGAAAATCATTGAAATCAAAATTTCCTCACGTGACTAATAAGCCATAAAAATTTCATCGTCCTAGGTCCATTGCAACATATTAAAATAAGCGTTTAGTTAGGAAGAAGAAAAGAATAATAATAATAATAATAACTAGATTTCATTCGTTGATACGAATGATAGGACTTTCTGCAACATTTTGAAATGTAAAGATTAATACCGTTAGAAAGAATATATATTAATTTGAAGTAATATGTCGAAAATAAATTAATCTTTATTTTGATATCGCTTTCTTATAACTTGACCAATTTTAATTGTTGTTGTTGTATTGGGGTTTACCGTCGCTGTGGTAGTATTTCAATCATATAGACACTCCAGCTAATTACAGGTGGAGGAAGACCCCGAGTACACAGAGATACGCGGATATAACCACCGACCTACCGCAAGCCAGCTGAAAGGCTTCCTCACATGAAAAATCCGAAGTCCCTACCGGAATTCGAACCCACAGCGATGAGGGGCTGAGAGATTCCAAGTTTAGTATTCTAGGTACCAAATAAATGTCCTGAAAATCCCTACAATTCAATTGTAGCATATTTGGGTCTAGTTTTATAGTTTTTCAAAAAATAAGCAATTAAACTTAAACCTATTAATTCTGCATATCAAAATTCTTTTTTTTTTATTTCGTGTACAGTCGCGGGAATAAAACCGTAAATGCTACCATGCTATAGATTCGTCGACGCGTGTAGCCTCGTGAGTTAAATTTCAATAATGCTTGTACATACGATGGAGACGACTGTATTCGTTATAGATAGTGTTTATTAAGAGAGAATTTTACAGTTAAGAAGCCGGAACGAGCGTAGCGAGTGACGGCTTCTTAACTGTTACATTCTCTCTTAGTGTTTGAAATTATATTTTGTCCAATGAAATCATTCCATTTTTTCAAAATTTTGTCTCCATTTAATTCATTAAATCGGCATCAACTTGTCACTTAACACTATTCCGCTAAATCAACTAATCAATTTAAAACCAGCTTCAAGCACCTTCACTGCGCATGTGCGTCAAGATGTGTCGAGAAGCGGAGCTTTATGTGTTCACCAAAATAGACTAAGACCACAGTTACCTGCCCTTGGTTACCGGATGTGCCTACACAGAAAAAAGTGACCCTATTTAATGTTGAATTAAGGTGAGATTTTGACTGAAAGACATGCAATAAAGTTCCACAAGTTCTAACAACATTAGTATGGGTCATCGCTTTAAAGACACTTGTGTAATTTCAATGTCTGAACATGTTAACAAAGAACGGGCAATATATAACTAATTACTAAACAAAGCGATTAAGTAAATATCCAATTAAATAAATTCAAATTGAAAAATGTATATAAAAAAAAAAAAAACACTTACAAACAAGGGTTGCTTAAATAAAAAAAATTAATGTTCAAACCACAACATATATAGGTGCAGATATATGAACCTTTCTAAACAGTATCTTTTATTCAAATTTCAATCACCACTTTTTTGCCGAAGAGATCAAAGTCGGCTTCCGGTTCAATGCTCATTTGGAGCGTAGATCTACAGAGATATACACAGCTAGAGCGACGCATTGACCTTTGACATAACATGTTACATGTCACGTGATGTAATTAACGCCGGGAAAAGGTTGATAGGGCGGAGTCTAAAAAATCAATACTATATTTGGAATGTGAAATTTCAAAACATAATTTCAAACACTAAGTACATATAGGTTAGTATTATTTAGTAAGCATTAAGACCATTAAATCGGTCGCGCGGCTTTGCCGCGCCACACCGATTTAATGGACTTAATGCTTACTAAAAAAACACTAACCTATACTTAATTAACACTGACTAACTTAAACTTAGAGTTTGCCCCGCCCTATTACTATGTTATGCTGCTATATCAGAAGATGGCGCCATATAAGTGTTACGTCAGCGTGTTGTTAAAGTATTAACACACGTGCACGTGCTTTCCAAATATGGATGTAACACATAAATTTCGCGCATTTTTTGACCGTCGGCTCATTTCTTTTTCAGATTTCAATCAATTTATGTGATGGCTGTTTTTTTTATTTATTTATCTTGTTTGAATTAGTTGAAAAATCAGAAAATAGCAACTGATTGACATTAAGGAAAGAACGAAATATGGAAAAGATAATCGTTTAAAAAAGTCGGTGTCAGCGGAAGATATCAAGGCTAGGAATACCCCGTAAATACCAAATTAAACGAGATAACACATGATCTGTAGGTTGTTTAAAAACCTTATATCAATTATTCAATTCTTGTATTTACTAAATTCGTAAACATAGGTACTGGTATAGCTCCCTTGGTTGGCGCTCAGCTTAATAAGGGTAGTTCCAGGACTGATGGCCCGGTGTCCGGATAATGTGACTGGGTGTGGTATCATGCCAACTGTCTACGACGTGATACTGTGCAGTGTGACAACACTACATTTGTCTCAAGTAGACATTGTCTCCAAAAGACTTTAATACTGTCGTGGGACGTTAAACCTAATAAACTATTCTTGTATTTTAGTATTTAATTTAGCATCTTTTCCTTTCCTTAGGAGTCCCTTTGCAAAAAATATTTCCGAAACTCCTCATTCTTATGTAAATGTTTATCTATAAACATGATTATTTAAGCAACTTTAATAAATGTTTACAAAAGACGTCAACATGTGCCAGTGTGCACACCTCGTGTGTAGGGATCGGTGTAATAAACACTGCTATATATGATATCAGTTTGTTTGTTGGGTTTAATGTCCCACCGACAGTAATTCAGCCAGTCACGATGTCTACTTCCTGCAGGTATAGGACTGCCACACTGCAGTATCACGCCGTAGACATGTGGCATGATACCACACCCAGTCACATCATCCTGATACCGAGCCAACCAGTCCTGCAAATACCCTTATATGCTGAGCGCCAAGCTATAACAGTACCATTTTTTACGACTTTGGTATGTCGGGTCGGGGATCGAACCCACGACCTTCCGCTCCCGAGGCGGACGCTCTAACCACTCGGGCACCGGAAAGGGTACGCTTGTTTAGCTAGTAATATCAATATGATATAAGTAAAAAGTTGTTTGCAATTTATATGACTAATACATAGCTGTAAACTTACATATTTTCCGAAAATGCTTCAATTAACGTGAAAGCGAAAGTAGGGTATTTCTCGAAAATTCTTACACTTGGGTTTATATTCGTATTTTTAATGTAACTTCCTTATACTTTAATCAATTTTAAAACTCTAGGTACCAAAATAATCGTCTTAAAATTCTCTACATCTCACTCGCTTAAGGTGTGGACATTTTTCTAATGAGCTTTGAGATATTAGCCGTAAAAGATTGACAACACGGCAGAATCGCTGAAATTCTACATGTTTAAATTCTTATTTTTGATGTAACTTCCTTATACTTTGTTTAATTTCAAAACTTAAGGTACCAAATTATTCGTCTGAAAATTCTCTACATTTCACACGCTTTATGTTTAGGAATATTACTAATACTTTTTGAGATACAAGCTCTTAAACCACCTGAAAAATGAAAAATTTACCAAAGCTACATACACGAATTTCGTTTTTTCCCATCACTCCATCAATCTTTGGCCAATCATTAAAGTTTAGGCATCAAAAGAACGGCCAAACATTGCTCTACAAATAATATTCATCATCATATTTTCAAAAATCAAAGGATTTCGAGATATAAACGGTTAAACACACTGAGGGTTACTGAATTTTTGTTTTTCCGCCATAACTCAACCGATTCAACCCCGATCATCAAAAACTAAATATCATCTGAAAGGTCTTTCTAAGCACTACAAATTATACGCATAATGTCTCGATAGAATATTTACCGTTTGTGAGATATTTAAGGCCGAAGAAAAACCCGATAATTGATATATGACCTTGACCTTTGGGATTTTCCGGAAACGGAAGTGACATAGCTCCATAGAATCTAATACTGCATCTTCAGACAAAATTTCAAGTAAATCATGCAAAAAATAAAGCCTACAGGGCTTAAAAACCGTTAAGTTTTAATACGAAAGTTTTTAGAGCATTATGACGTCATGTGACGTCATATGGCGTTCATCTTTTCGGAATGTAAAGAAGACATAGAGACTAATATTCAGTCCAAATCTCAGCTTTCTAGCTTTTCTGGAAGCGATTTTATACGCATTTGAAATTTGACGTCATTAGTTCGAATCTTGGATTCGCCATAAAACATTTGCCTTTTCGAATTTGGAAAAACGGACACCGGGATGCACAACTAGAGCCTAACATACACATTCTGTGAAATTTTGATGAAAATCGATCCAGAAATAATGGCTGTAGACCGCGTACAAACTTTTTCACCTGACGTCAAATCTGACGTTATATGACGTCATATGAATATACAATTCATTGCATCCGAAAGCTCATGGTTTGAAATATATGCCATCAAATTTTCATTGTTCTGAGTCAATGGCAACACCTCGAAATTAACACAAATATAAGAGGAAGAAAAAAAGAATAATAAGAAGAAGAAGAAGAACTAGATTTCATTCGTTGATACGAATGATAGGACTTTCTGCTAACATTGAAAAATATAAAGATTAATTCCGTTAGAAAGAATATATATTAAATTCCCTACCTTTTACTCTTTTTTTTTCGTATGGACTTCTCATGCATGAACTTTTTGAAATAAGCCATATTCCAAAAATAAACAAGTAACAGGGATTTGAAGTTCAGTAGAATTTAGTATTCCGTATATATAATAAAAAATATGTTTTGTATGTATGGAGTACTATTATTTTCAGAATTTTATTTTAAATTACTGAACTTCAAATCCCTGTGATATTTATTTCAATTTAAAAACACACACTCACAGACAAGTGAATTTATATCTAAGTCTTTAAATAATTTATTTTACAACAAGAAAATTACCAAGAAACAGCTGATTTCTCCATACTGCCTGGGTTTTTTTTTTCTTTCAACGCCCGAATAGTCAGCCCTTTAATAATTTAAATTTAATGGTTTGACAGATTGCGGGAAAATAATCGCAATATCGCTGACCAATTTCGCAGCGTAAAAATCCGAATCATCCCGAAATGTACTGCGCTGCTGGTCCAGGTTGTTGTCCTTTTCTCGGATTCGCATATATTTCAAACAAATAAACATTCAAAGGAGGATTATTTTCACGACAATTTTGTATATTTCGATAGAGAAATATATATTTGAGTGATTCCGTATGTTAACTTCATAGATTTATTTGAATGATTTGAAAAAACGGAGTTGAAGCGAGTCGACCCCTGAAAATATGTCCACCCTTATTGATAGTGTATGTACAGTGTGTGTGTGTGTGTGGTGTGTGTGTATGGGAGCAAGTCCCTGTGGCCTAGGTCACACATTCAGGATTTTTACTGCCGTCCTTGATAGGACCATTCCCGATTAAAATGTGTCAAAAGTCTGATCAAGATCCTGTGATTCGTGGCTGGAAATTCAAACTTTTATTAAAATTTGTAAAAAACATTTATTTAATCACGACAACAATCAGATATTGTTCAGGAGGCGTCCCGATCCAGCCGTTTCCAGCAGAATTCGTCCGATTATCCGTTCTCAATCCCATTCTGATCCGATACAGCAGAATTTGTCACGACATAGTCACGATTGTAATCCGACTAGACAAAATCGGCTGAGTTTCCCGAATGTTACGGGACGCACCTAACTGTCAGGAGTGCTTGGCCGACCTCTCCGGACCATTCCCGATCCGTAGGACTCTGTTACGAACATATACGACTGCGTTCAGACAATGATAGGACATTGAGGATAGTAATCCGACTTTTTCGCTTTTCGTGTCGTAGCGCTGTCTGATCTCAAACGGGAGCCATAATCGACACTGTGTGAACGCCGCATTACAGACAAATTAGCTTGCAGCGTCTTGAACGGATGACATGTGTTGATCATTTTGTTTAAAACGTCTACACTTATGCACGCTCATGGTATCTCAAGCTGGCAATTAAATTACATTGTTCTATAACATATATTTTCACATAGGTTATCATTTATCATAAATTTGGAATATAGCTTGTACAACATTTATCGATAGATGCAACAATAAAGTCGGGAAATTGCAATGTTTCAACTGATATTCATAAGTAACGTAAATAAAATGATTTGACAAAACATTAAATCATTGTCAACACTTGTTTAATTTGTTTGTTTGTTTGTTCGGTTTAACGTCCCACCGACAGTATTTCAGTCATTTGGAGACGATGTCTACTTAATGCAGTTATAGTGCTGCCACACTGCAGTATCACGTCGTAGACATGTGGCATGATATCACACCCAGTCACATTATCCTGATACCGGGCCAACCAGTCCTGCAACTACCCTTATATGCTAAGTGTCAAGCAAGGGAGCTATAACAGTACCATTTTTTACGACTTTGGTATCGAACCCACGACCTCTCGCTCTCGAGGCGGACGCTCTAAACACTCGGCCACCGGGAACGGTACACCTGTTTAGCTAGTAATATCAATATGATATAAGTAAAAGGTTTTTTTTTCAATTTATTTGACTAATACATATCTGTAAACTTACATTTTCCGAAAATGCTTCAATTAAGGTGAAAGCGAAAGTAGGATATTTTATGAAAATTCTTACAAATGGCTTTATATTCGTATTTTTTATGTAACTTCCTTATTTCTTGATCAATTTCAAAACTCTAGGTGCCAAAATAATCGTCTTAAAATTCTCTACATCTCACTTGCTTAATGTAAAATTTTTCAATGATTCTTAAGAAAATTGACATGACGGCAAAATCGCTGAAATTCTACATGTTTAAATTCTTATTTTTGATGTTACTTCCTTATACTAAAATAATATCAATTTTTTCTTTTACTCATGAATCTTAGGTCAATCATTAAACTTTAAGCATCAAAAGAACGGCCAAACATTGCTCTACAAATAATATTCATCATCATATTTTAAAAAATCAAAGAATTTCGAGATATAAACTGTTAAACACACTGAGGGTTACCGAATTTTGTTTTTTCCGCCATAACTCAACCGATTCAACCCCGATCATCAAAACCTAAATATAATCTGAAAGGTCTTTCTAAGCACTACAAATTATACGCATAGTGTCTCGATAGAATATTTACCGTTTTTGAGATATTTAAGGCCGAAGAAAAACCCGATAATTGATATATGACCTTGACCTTTGGGATTTTCCGGAAACGGAAGTGACATGGCTCTATAGATTCTAATACTGCATCTTCAGACAAAATTTCAAGTAAATCATGCAAAAAATAAAGCCTACAGGGCTTAAAAACCGTTAAGTTTTAATACGAAAGTTTTAAGAGCATTATGACGTCATGTGACGTCATATCACGTTCATCTTTTCAGAATGTATAGAAGATCTGGAAACTAATATTCAGCCTAAATCTCAGCTTTCTAGCTTTTCTGAAGCGATTTTATACGCATTTGAAATTTGAGGTCATAGGTTCGAATCTTGGATTCGCCATAAAACATTTGCCTTTTCGAATTTGGAAAAACGGACACCGGGATGCACAACTAGAGCCTAACATACACATTCTGTGAAATTTTGATGAAAATCGATCCAGAAATAATGGCTGTAGACCGCGTACAAACTTTTTCACCTGACGCCAAATCTGACGTTATATGACGTCATATGAATATACAATTCATTGCATCCGAAAGCTCATGGTTTGAAATATATGCCATAAAATTTTCATTGTTCTGAGTCAATGGCAACACCTCGAAATTAACACAAATATAAGAGGAAGAAAAAAAGAACTAGATTTCATTCGTTGATACGAATGATAGGACTTTCTGCTACATTTGTTAAAAAAACTTGCTTTTGTATGGCCATAACTTAAATAAACTTTGAAAAATATAACCGTTTAACTTGGAGGATATGGCAAAAGTAACTGAAAATCATTTTTTTATATCGATTTATTTAACTTGGATTATTTTTATAATCTATGTTACAAATCAAATTTATTTAAAATGCTTACAATTCGAATTTCATCCTGTAATAATTGCCGAAGACCGCATAAAAGCTTGTGTAGACAGCGTCAAGTTTGATGTTATGTGACGTCATAGGCATAAGAAAATCAATGAAATGAAATATTAAGTATTTTGAATATATCAAGTAATTTTTTCATGCTCCTTACAACTTTGCAACATATAGAAATTAACGCGTAGATATATTAACATTCTTTTTGACCTTATGACGTCAAATGACGTTAATCCTCACAGAATATGAATAAGTCTCAAAGACTAATATTCAGTCCAAATATCAACTTTCTAAATCATCTGGAAGCGATTTTATATGTATTTGAAATTTGACGTCAATGGTTCGAAACTTGGATTCGCCATAGAACCATTGCTTTTTCGAATTTGTAAAAAGGGACCCGGGATACACATATAGAGCGTTACATATACATTCTGTGAAATTTTGGTGAAAATCGGTCCAAAAATAATGGCTGTACACCGCGTAAAACCTTTCACATTAATATGAATTACATTGCATTCTAAAGCACACGGATTGATGTACATACCATTAGATTTCCATGGTCCTGGGAAGTAAACAACATATTTAAATTAACGCGTATATATCAGAAATTATTTTTGACCTTATGACGTCATATGACGTCATGTGACGTTCATCTTCATAGAATGTAAAGCACTCTTGGAGACTTATATACTATCCAAATATAATATTATATTTCTAACTCATCTGGAAACGATTTTATACGTATTTGAAATTTGACGTCAATGGTTCGAATTTTGGATCCGCCATAAAACCTTTGCATTTTCGAATTTGGAAAAACGGACACCGGAATGTACAACTAGACTTTAACATACACATTCTGTGAAATATTAATGAAAATCGGCCCAGAAATAATGGCTGTAGACCGCGTACAAACTTTTTCACCTTACGTCAAATCTGACGTTATATGACGTCATATGAATATGAAATTCATTGCATTCGAAAGCTCATGGTTTGAAATATATGCCATAAAATTTTCATTGTTCTGGGCCATTGGCAACACATCGAAATTAACACAAATACAAGAGGAAGAAAAAAAGAATAAGAAGAATAAGAATAATAAAAAACAAACAAACCAAACCAAAAAAAAAAAAAAAAAAAAACCAAAAAACGAAAAACAAAAAATAATAATCTGAATAAGAAAAGAAGTAAAAAAAAACAGTACAAACCCAATATGACTTTCTGCCTGTAGGCAGAAAGTCCTAATAATAATAATAAACAGTACAAACCCAATAGGACTTTCTGCTTTAGGCAGAAAGTCCTAATAAAAAAACAGTACAAACCCAATATGACTTTCTGCCTGTAGGCAGAAAGTCCTATAAAAATAACAAACCCAATAGGACTTTCTGCTTTAATTGTGAAAAGAATGATAGGACTTTCTGCAAGCTGTGTTAATGCAAAGAGCAGGAGATAGAAGTTTCATGTAATGACTCGCCTCTGGTAGTATTTCATGTTCATGCTGAACAATTGACATTATATTCCGAAATTAGTGCAAATGATAAGAACTAAGTATTAGTCTGTGACGTAACATGATGTCATATGACGTCAGGACATGACTGCAAACTTGATTTCTAGTTTAAAGGTCCTATGTTCGAATCTTACTTCAGCCACAATACTT
The DNA here is from genome assembly GCA_021229015.1 of Solen grandis. NCBI lineage: Eukaryota > Metazoa > Mollusca > Bivalvia > Adapedonta > Solenidae > Solen > Solen grandis. The sequence continues at coordinate 38,109,778 of CM037795.1, read as the reverse complement.
AGGTTTTTCGGAATTAAGGTTAGCTGACAAGATATTAACACCTTAGTTTCAAGATGTACCATCTGTAAAAATTTGAAGAAAATCTAATCATAAATGGCGGCTGTAGAGCGCGAATACCATTTTTCACTCTTTTTAGCTCTGACGTCAGGTGACGTCATAGGGTGCTGAAAATGCTGTTGCTCAAAAGCGCATACTTAACTGCAATAACTCTGAAATTTTCATTATTCTGAACAACTGGCATCATGTCGAAATCATTGCCCCAAATTAAAATTAAGTGGTATGCTTATGACGTCCTATGACGTCACGATTCAAAATAATTGTAGAAATACTGCAGAACTGCAAACTGTGTAAGTTTCAACTTTCTATCTCATCCTGAAGCTCTTCAATCCTAAAATGAAATTTTTGGTCCTACGTTCGAATCTTATTTCAGCCAAAGAACTTTGGTCTTTCGGAATTTCGGTATGCTGACAGGATATGCACACCTTAGTTTCAAGGTGTACCATCTGTGAAAATGTGAAGAAAATCCGACCATAAATGGCGGCTGTAGAGCGCGAACGCCATTTTTTCAATATTTTTAGCTCTGACGTCACATGACGTCATAGGGTGCTGAAGATGCATTAGTTCAAAAGCGAATACTTTACTGTTATAACTCTGAAATTTTCTTTATTCTGAACAACTGGCATCATGTCGAAATCATTGCCCTAATATGAATATTAAGAAGTATTCTTATGACGTCACTTGACGACATATGACGTCACGACTCAAACTATATTAAGAAGTTATGCAGAACTGCAAACTGTGTAAGTTTCAACTTTCTATCTCATTCAGAAGCTCTTCAATCCTAAAATGAAATTTTGGTCATATGTTCGAATATTTTTTCAGCAACAGAACTTCGGTCTTTCGGAATTTCGGTTAGCTGACAGGATATGCACACCTTAGTTTCAAGATGTACAATCTGTGAAAATTTGAAGAAAATCCGACCATAAATGGCAGCTGTAGAGCGTTAACACCTTTTTTCACTATTTCTAGCTCAGAAGTCACGTGACGTCATAGGGTGCTGAAGATGCTTTTGTTCAAAAGCGCATACTATACTGTCAAAACTCTGAAATTTTCATTAGTCTGAACAACTGGCATCATGTCGAAATCATTACCCTAAAATGAAAATTAAAAAGTATGCTTATGACGTCACATGACGACATTTGACGTCACGACTCATAATATATGTAGAAATTATAAAGAACTGCAAACTGTGTAAGTTTCAACGTTCTATTTCATCCTGAAGTTCTTTAATCCTAAAATGAAATTTTCGGTCCTATGTTCGAATCTTATTTCAGCCACAGAACTTCGGTCTTTCGGAATTTCGGTTAGCTGACAGGATATGCACACCTAACTTTCAAGTTGTACCATCTGTGAAAGTTTTAAGAAAATCCGACCATAAATGGAGGCTGTAGAGCGTTAACACCATTTTTCACTATTTTTAGCTCTGACGTCAGGTGACGTCATAGGTGCTGAAGATGCTTTTGTTCAAAAGCGCATACTTTACTGTCATAACTTTGAAATTTTCATTATTCTGAACAACTGGCATCATGTCGAAATCATTGCCCTAAAATGAAAATTAAGAAGTATGCTTATGACGTCACATGACGTCATATGACGTCACGACTCAAGATATATGTAGGAATTCTGCAGAACTGCAAACTGTGTAAGTTTCAACTTTCTATCTCGTCCTGAAGCTCTTTAATCCTTAAATGAAATTTTCGGTCCTATGTTCGAATCTTATTTCAGCCACAGAACTTCGGTCTTTCGGAATTTCGGTTAGCTGACAGGATATGCACACCTTTAATTCAAGTTGTACCATCTGTGAAAATTTGAAGAAAATCGGACCATAAATGACGGCTGTAGAGCGCGAACACCATTTTTCACTATTTTTAGCTGTGACGTCAGGTGACGTCATAGGGTGCTGAAGATGCTTTTGTTCAAAAGCTCATACTATACTTTCATAACTCTGAAATTTTAATTATTCTGAACAACTGGCATCATGTCGAAATCATTGCCCTAAAATGAAAATTAATAAGTATGCTTATGACGTCACATGACGTCATATTACGTCACAACTGAAAACATGTATAAAAATTCTGCAGAACTGCAAACTGTGTAAGTTTCAACTTTCTATCTCATCCTGAAGCTCTTTTATCCTAAAATGAAATTTTCGGTCCTATGTTCGAATCTTATTTCAGCCACAGAACTTCGGTCTTTCGGAATTTCGGTTAGCTGACAGGATATGCACACCTTTCATTCATGATGTACCATCTGCGAAAATTTGAAGAAAATCCGACCATAAATGACGGCTGTAGATCGCGAACACCATTTTTCACTATTTTTAGCTCTGACGTCACATGACGTCATAGGGTGCTGAAGATGCTTTTTTTCAAAAGCGCATACTTTACTTTCATAACTCTGAAATTTTCATTATTCTGAACAACTGGCATCATGTCGAAATCATTGCCCTAAAATGAAAATTAAGAAGTATGCTTATGACGTCACATGACGTCATATGACGTCACGACTCAAAATATTTGTAGAAATTCTGCAGAACTGCAAACTGTGTAAGTTTCAACTTTCTATCTCATCCTGAAGCTCTTTTATCCTAAAATGAAATTTTCGGTCCTATGTTCGAATCTTATTTCAGCCACAGAACTTCGGTCTTTCGCAATTTCGATTAGCTGAAAGGATATGCACACCTTTAATTCAAGATGTACCATCTGTGAAAATTTGAAGAAAATCGGACCATAAATGACGGCTGTAGAGCGCGAACACCATTTTTCACTATTTTTAGCTGTGACGTCATGTGACGTCATAGGGAGCTGAAAATCATTGAAATCAAAATTTCCTCACGTGACTAATAAGCCATAAAAATTTCATCGTCGTATGTCCATTGCAACATATAAAAATAAGCGTTTAGTTAGGAAGAAAAAAAGAATAATAATAACTAGATTTCATTCGTTGATACGAATGATAGGACTTTCTGCTAAAATTGAAAAATATTAAGATTAATTCCGTTAGAAAGAATATATATTAAATTCTCTACCCTTTACTCTTTTATTTGTTTTCGTATGGACTTCTTTTAGCTTTGATGTCACATGACGTCTTAGGGTGCTGAAAATTCTTTTGTTCAAAAGCGCATACTCTACTGTCGTAACTCTGAAATTTTCATTATTCTGAACAACTGGCATCATGTCAAAATCATTACCCTTAAAATGAAAATTAATAAGAAAGCCTATGACGTCACATGACGTCATATGACGTCACGACTCAAAATATATGTAGAAATTCTGAAGAACTGCAAACTGTGTAAGTATCAACTTTCTATCTTATCCTGAAGCTCTTTCATCCTAAAATGAAATTTTCGGTCCTATGTTCGAATCTTACTTCAGCCACAGAACTTCGGTCTTTCGGAATTTCGGTTGGCTGACAGGATATGCACACCTTAGTTTCAAGATGTACCATCTGTGAAAATTTGAAGTAAATCCGACCATAAATGACGGCTGTAGAGCGCAAACTCCATTTTTCACTATTTTTAGCTGTGGCGTCATGTGACGTCAAAGGGTGCTGAAGATGCTTTTATTCAAAAGCGCATACTTTACTGTCATAACTCTGAAATTTTCATTATCCTGAACAACTGGCATCATGTCGAAATCATTACCCTAAAATGAAAATTAAGAAGTATGCCTATGACGTCACATGACGTCATATGACGTCACGACTGAAAATATATGTTGAAATTCTGCAGAACTGCAAACTGTGTAAGTTTCAACTTTCTATCTCATCCTGAAGCTCTTTTATCCTATAATGAAATTTTCGGTCCTATGTTCGAATCTTATTTCAGCCACAGAACTTCGGTCTTTCGGAATTTTGGTTAGCTGACAGGATATGCACACCTTTGATTCAAAATGTACCATCTGTGATAATTTGAAAAAAAATCCGACCATAAATGACGGCTGTAGAGCGCGAACACCATTTTTCACTATTTTTAGCTGTGACATCATGTGACGTCATAGGGTGCTGTAGATGCTTTTGTTCAAAAACGCATACTTTACTGTCATATCTCTGAAATTTTCATTACTCTGAACAACTGGCATCATGTCGAAATCATTGCCCGAAAATGAAAATTTAGAAGTATGCCTATGATGTCATATGACGTCATATGACGTTACAACTCAAAATATGTATAGAAAGTCTGTAGGACTGCAAACTTTGTAAGTTTCAACTTTCTATCTCATCCTGAAGCTCTTTAATCCTAAAATGAAATTTTTGGTCCTATGTTCGAATCTTATTTCAGCCACAGAACTTCGGTCTTTCGGAACTTCGGTTAGCTGACAGGATATGCACACCTTAGTTTCATGATGTACCATCTGTGAAAATTTGAAGAAAATCCGACCATAAATGACGGCTGTAGAGCGCGAACACCATTTTCCACTATTTTTTGCTGTGACGTCATGTGACGTCATAGGGTGCTGAAGATGCTTTTTTTCAAAAGACCATACTTTACTTTCATAACTCTGAAATTTTAATTATTCTGAACAACTGGCATCATGTCGAAATCATTGCCCTAAAATGAAAATTTAGAAGTATGCTTATGACGTCACATGACGTCATTTGACATCAGGACTCAAAATATGTATAGAAATTCTGCAGAACTGCAAACTGTGTAAGTTTCAACTTTCTATCTCATCCTGAAGCTCTTTGATCCTAAAATGAAATTTTTGGTCCTATGTTCGAATCTTATTTCAGCCACAGAACTTCGGTCTTTCGGAATTTCAGTTAGCTGACAGGATATGCACACCTTTGATTCAAGATGTACCATCTGTGAAAATTTGAAGAAAATCCGACCATAAATGACGGCTGTAGAGCGCGAACACCATTTTTCACTATTTTTAGCCCTGACGTCATATGACGTCATAGGGTGCTGAAGATGCTTTTGTTCAAAAGTGCATACTTTACTTTCATAACTCTGAAATTTTCGTTATTCTGAACAACTGGCATCATGTCGAAATCATTGCCCTAAAATGAAAATTAAGAAGTATGCTTATGACGTCACATGACGTCATATGACGTCACGACTCAAAATATTTGTAGAAATTCTGCAGAACTGCAAACTGTGTAAGTTTCAACTTTCTATCTCATCCTGAAGCTCTTTTATCCTAAAATGAAATTTTCGGTCTTATGTTCGAATCTTATTTCAGCCACAAAATTAAGAAGTATGCTTATGACGTCACATGACGTCATATGAGCCACAAACTTCGGTCCCCCCGGAATTTAGGTTAGCTGACAGGATATGCACACCTTTGTTTCAAGATTCCATCGTGAAAATTTGAAGAAAATCCGACCAAATGCCCGGTGTAGAGCCGAACACCTTTTTTCATTTTTTTTTTAGCGTGACGTCAGTGACGTCATGGTGCCTGAAAATCATTGAAATAAATTTTTTTCCTCACGGGGACAATAAGCCATAAAAATTTCATCGTCCGGGAAAAAAATTGCAACATATAAAAAAAGCGTTAGTTAGGTAGAAGAAAAGAATAATAACTAGATGTCCATTCGTGAAAACGAATTTTATAGGACTTCTGCAAGCTTGTTAATGCAAAAAGCAGGAGATAGAAGTTTCATGTAATGACCCCACCTCTGGGGAGTTTTCATGTTCAGCTGAACAATTGACTTATATTTTCCCAAATTAGTGCAAATGATAAGAACTAAGTATTAGTCTTGACGTCACATGACGACATATGATAACATAACCTAAACATATGTAAAAATTCTGCAGAACTGCAAACAGTTTTTAATTTAACTTTCTAATCTCATCCTGAAGCCTCTAATCCAAAATGAAATTTTTCGGTCCTATGTTCGAATCTTATTTTAGCCACAGAACTTCGGTCTTTCGGAATTTCGATTTGGGTGACAGGATATTTCACACCTAACTTTCAAGATGTACCATCTGTGGGAAAATTTGAAGAAAAATCCGACCATAAATAGCGGCTGTAGAGCGTGAAAACAAACCCTTTTCACTATATTTACTCTGACGTCCCCATGACGTCATAGTGTGCTAAAGATCTTTTGTTCAAAGGGGATATTTTTACTGTCATAACTCTGAAATTTTTTGTTATTCTGAACAACTGGCATCATGTCAAAATCATTGCCCAAAATATGAAAATTAAGAATATTTCTTATGACGCACAAGAAAGTCAAAAGAAAGTCACGACTCAAAATATTTTTAGAAATTCTGCATTAACTGCAAAATGTGTAAGTTTCAAATTCTATCTCATCCTGAAGCTCTTTATCCTAAAATGATATTACGGGGCCATTTCGAATCTTATTCAGCCACAGAAACTCGGTCTTTGGGAATTTTTGGTTAGTTTGACAGGATAATGCACACCTGAGTTTCAAATTACCATCTTGAAAATTTGAGAAAATCCAACCATAAATGACGGCTGAAAAAGCGTAAACACCATTTTTTCACTATTTTTTTGCTGGGGACGTCTGTGACGTCATAGGGGGGCGAAAATGCTTTTGTTCAAAGCGCATACTTTGCTTTCATAAAATCTGAAAATTTTTATTATTCTTAACAACTGGGATCATGCGAAATTCATTGCCCCCAAAATGAAAATTAAGAAGTATCTATACGTCACATGGGCGTCCCTATGACTCACGGGCCCCAACAAATCTATGTAGAAATTCTGCAGAACTGCAAACTGTGTAAGATTCAGCTTTCTATCTCATCCTGAAGCTCTTCAATCCTTCGGTCTTTCGGAATTTCGGTTAGCTGACAGGATATACACTCTTTAATTTCAAGATGTACCATCTGTGAAAATTTGAAGAAAATCCGACCATAAATGACGGCTGTAGAGCGCAAACACCAATTTTTCACTATTTTTAGCTGTGACGTCATGTGACGTCATAGGGTGCTGAAGATGCTTTTGTTCAAAAGCGCATAGTTTACTGTCATAAGTCTGAAAATTTCATTATTCCGAACAACTAGCATCATGTCGAAATCATTGCTCTAAAATGAAAATTAAGAAGTATGCTTATGACGTCGCATGACGTCATATGACGTCACGACTCAAAATGTATGTAGGAATTCTGCAGAACTGCAAACTGTGTAAGTTTCAACTTTCTACCAATCCTGAAGCTCTTAATTAAAATGAAATTTTCGGTCCTATGTTCGAATCTTATTTCAGCCACAGAACTTCGGTCTTTTGGAATTTTGGTTAGCTGACAGGATGTGCATACCTTAGTTTCAAGATGTACCATCTGTGAAAATTTGAAGAAAATCCGACCATAAATGACAGCTGTAGAGCGCGAACACCATTTTTCACTATTTTTAGCTGTGATGTCATGTGACGTCATAGGGTGCTAATGATGCATTTCTTTAAAAGCACTTTATTTTCTGTCATAACTCTGAAATTTTCATTATTCTGCACAACTGGCATCATGTCGAAATCATTGCCCTCAAATGAAAATTAAGAAGTACGCTTATGACGTCACATGACGACTTATGACGTCTCGACTCGGAAATATTTGTAGAAATTCTTCCAACTTGCAAACTGTGTAAGTTTCAACTTTCTATCTCATCCTGAAGCTCTTTAATCCTAAAATGAAATTTTCGGTCCTATGTTCGAATCTTATTTCAGCCACAGAATTTAGTATTCCGTATATATAAGAAAAAATATGTTTTGTATGTATGGAGTACTATTATTTTCAGAATTTTATTTTAAATTTTCGGTCCTATGTTCGAATCTTATTTCAATTTAAAAACACACACTCACAGACAAGTGAATTTATATCTAAGTCTTTAAATAATTTATTTTACAACAAGAAAATTACCAAGAAACAGCTGATTTCTCCATACTGCCTGGATTTTTTTTTCTTTCAACGCCCGAATAGTCAGCCCTTTAGTAATTTAAATTTAACGGTTTGACAGATTGCGGGAAAATAATCGCAATATCGCTGACCAATTTCGCAGCGTAAAAATCCGAATCATCCCGAAATGTACTGCGCTGCTGGTCCAGGTTGTTGTCCTTTTCTCGGATTTGCATATATTTCAAACAAATAAACATTCAAAGGAGGATTATTTTCACGACAATTTTGTATATTTCGATAGAGAAATATATATTTGAGTGATTCCGTATGTTAACTTCATAGATTTATTTGAATGATTTGAAAAAACGGAGTTGAAGCGAGTCGACCCCTGAAAAGATGTCCACCCTTATTGATAGTGTATGTACAGTGTGTGTGTGTGTGTGTGTGGTGTGTGTGTATGGGAGCAAGTCCCTGTGGCCTAGGTCACACATTCAGGATTTTTACTGCCGTCCTTGATAGGACCATTCCCGATTAAAATGTGTCAAAAGTCTGATCAAGATCCTGTGATTCGTGGCTGGAAATTCAAACTTTTATTAAAATTTGTAAAAAACATTTATTTAATCACGACAACAATCAGATATTGTTCAGGAGGCGTCCCGATCCAGCCGTTTCCAGCAGAATTCGTCCCGATTATCCGTTCTCAATCCGATTCTGATCCGATACAGCAGAATTTGTCACGACATAGTCACGATTGTAATCCGACTTGACAAAATCGGCTGAGTTTCCCGAATGTTACGGGACGCACCTAACTGTCAGGAGTGCTTGGCCGACCTCTCCGGACCATTCCCGATCCGTAGGACTCTGTTACGAACATATACGACTGCGTTCAGACAATGATAGGACATTGAGGATAGTAATCCGACTTTTTCGCTTTTCGTGTCGTAGCGCTGTCTGATCTCAAACGGGAGCCATAATCGACACTGTGTGAACGCCGCATTACAGACAAATTAGCTTGCAGCGTCTTGAACGGATGACATGTGTTGATCATTTTGTTTAAAACGTCTACACTTATACACGCTCATGGTATCTCAAGCTGGCAATTAAATTACATTGTACTATAACATATATTTTCACATAGGTTATCATTTATCATAAATTTGGAATATAGCTTGTACAACATTTATCGATAGATGCAACAATAAAGTCGGGAAATTGCAATGTTTCAACAACGGTCTAAATGACATGTGTCAAAAAAAGGTTGGGAACACAATGCTGCAACTGATATTCATAAGTAACGTAAATAAAATGATTTGACAAAACATTAAATCATTGTCAACACTTGTTTAATTTGTTTGTTTGTTTGTTCGGTTTAACGTCCCACCGACAGTATTTCAGTCATTTGGAGACGATGTCTACTTAATGCAGTTATAGTGCTGCCACACTGCAGTATCACGTCGTAGACATGTGGCATGATATCACACCCAGTCACATTATCCTGATACCGGGCCAACCAGTCCTGCAACTACCCTTATATGCTAAGTGTCAAGCAAGGGAGCTATAACAGTACCATTTTTTACGACTTTGGTATCGAACCCACGACCTCCCGCTCTCGAGGCGGACGCTCTAAACACTCGGCCACCGGGAACGGTACACCTGTTTAGCTAGTAATATCAATATGATATAAGTAAAACGTTTTTTTTTCAATTTATATGACTAATACATATCTGTAAACTTACATTTTCCGAAAATGCTTCAATTAAGGTGAAAGCGAAAGTAGGATATTTTATGAAAATTCTTACAAATGGCTTTATATTCGTATTTTTTATATAACTTCCTTATTTCTTGATCAATTTCAAAACTCTAGGTGCCAAAATAATCGTCTCAAAATTCTCTACATCTCACTTGCTTAATGTAAAACTTATTTCTAATGATTCTTAAGATATAAGTCGTAAAATTCTGACATGACGGCAAAATCGCTGAAATTCTATATGTTTAAATTTTTATTTTTGATGTTACTTCCTTATACTTTGATCAATTTCAAAACTTAAGGTACCAAAATAATCGTCTTAAAATTCTCTACATCTCATTCGCTGAATGTGTTGACTTATTTCGGGGTTTTAATAAGCCTTGAAACTCTTACATAACGACAAAATCGCTGAAATTCTACATGTTTAAATTCTTATTTTTGATGTAACTTCCTTATACTTGGATCAATTTCAAAACTTTAGGTACCAAAATAATCGTCTTAAAATTCTCTACATTTCACACGCTTTATCTATAGGAATATTTTTAATACTTTTTGAGATACAAGCTCTTAAACCTCTTGAAAAATGAAAAAATCACCAAAGCTATATGCACGAATTTCGTTTTTTCCCCATTACTCCATGAATCTTAGATCAATCGTTAAACTTTAAGCATCAAAAGAACGGCCAAACATTGCTCTACAAATAATATTCATCATCATATTTTCAAAAATCAAAGAATTTCGAGATATAAACTGTTAAACACACTGAGGGTTACCGAATTTTGTTTTTTCCGCCATAACTCAACCGATTCAACCCCGATCATCAAAAACTAAATATAATCTGAAAGGACTTTCTAAGCTCTACAAATTATACGCATAGTGTCTCGATAGAATATTTACCGTTTTTGAGATATTTAAGGCCGAAGAAAAACCCGATAATTGATATATGACCTTGACCTTTGGGATGTTCCGGAAACGAAAGTGACATGGCTCTATAGATTCTAATACTGCATCTTCAGACAAAATTTCAAGTAAATCATGCAAAAAATAAAGCCTACAGGGCTTAAAAACCGTTCAGTTTTAATACGAAAGTTTTAAGAGCATTATGACGTCATGTGACGTCATATCGCGTTCATCTTTTCAGAATGTATAGAAGATCTGGAAACTAATATTCAGCCTATATCTCAGCTTTCTAGCTTTTCTGGAAGCGATTTTATACGCATTTGAAATTTGACGTCATAGGTTCGAATCTTGGATTCGCCATAAAACATTTGCCTTTTCGAATTTGGAAAAACGGACACCGGGATGCACAACTAGAGCCTAACATACACATTCTGTGAAATTCTGATGAAAATCGATCCAGAAATAATGGCTGTAGACCGCGTACAAACTTTTTCACCTGACGTCAAATCTGACGTTATATGACGTCATATGAATATACAATTCATTGCATCCGAAAGCTCATGGTTTGAAATATATGCCATAAAATTTTCATTGTTCTGAGTCAATGGCAACACCTCGAAATTAACACAAATATAAGAGGAAGAAAAAAAGAATAAGAAGAAGAAGAAGAAGCAGAAGAATAATAAAAAAACAGTACAAACCCAATATGACTTTCTGCCTGTAGGCAGAAAGTCCTAATAATAAACATAACAAACCCAATAGGACTTTCTGCTTTAGGCAGAAAGTCCTAATAAACATAACAAACCCAAAAGGTCTTTCTGCTTGAGGCAGAAAGCCCTAATAAAAGTTTGAAGAAAGCCGTTATAACAAAGGCAATATGCTTATCGGTCCTGGTGTACACCATTGCATTCTAAAATGCACCTCATTCTCTCAAATACGCATCGCAATTCACCTTTCAACACGGGCACTCTTTCCTGCGTAGGAACGTCCGGATAGAGGGTAACCAACCCAATAACCGCCTTCTTCTCTTCCTTCAAATTGCCAGATTTTCATATACAAGCCCTTTCCGAAAAACATGAATATCTGCCATGTTTGTTGACGGAATCACTTGAAATTTTCAGGACATTTTGCACATTGTAGGCTACGGCATTCGTGCAAATTTCAACTTCAAACATCAACTTGCCGATTTTATATGAATTTTTTTAATAATTTCTGCTTAAATATGCATGACGTTATAATCACGTGACCAAACAAGTATTCCTTGCAGTATACATCACTTCACTTTTCAGTGTGTTAATCCTGAAGAAATCATGATTTTTGACTCAAAGTTCATGAAACTACAGCGTTTCAATTTCGTTAAAAGTACACTTTTCGCCTTTCTGTCATAAGTCAACCAATTCAACCCCGATCTTCAAAAACTAAATATCACCTGAAAGGTCTTTCAAATCACTACAGATTTTATCCACAGTGTCTAGGTAGAATCTTGTTCGTTTTTGAGATACACCTTGCCGAATAAAAACACCATCAGCTCTCTAATCCTAAAATGAAATTTTCGGTCCAATGTTCGAATCTTATTTCAGCCACACAACTTCGGTTTTTCGGAATTTCGGTTAGCTGACAGGATATGCACACTTAACTTTCAAGATGTACCATCTGTGAAAATTTGAAGAAAATCCGACCATAAATGGCGGCTGTAGAGCGTGAACACCATTTTTAACTATTTTTAGCTCTGACGTCACATGACGTCATAGTGTGCTAAAGATGCTTTTGTTCAAAAGGGCATACTTTACTGTCATAACTCTGAAATTTTCGTTATTCTGAACAACTGGCATCATGTCAAAATCATTGCCCTAAAATGAAAATTAAGAAGTATGCTTATGACGTCACAAGACGTCATATGACGTCAAAACTCAAGATATATGTAGAAATTCTGCAGAACTGCAAACTGTGTAAGTTTCAACCTTCTATCTCATCCTGAAGCTCTTTAATCCTAAAATGAAATTTTTGGTCCTATGTTCGAATCTTTTTTCAGCCACAGAACTTCAGTCTTTTGGAAGTTTGGTTAGCTGACAGGATATGCACATCTGAGTTTCAAAATGTACCATCTGTGAAAATTTGAAGAAAATCTGACAATAAATGACGGCTGTAGAGTGCGAACACCATTTTTCATTATTTTTTGCTGTGACGTCATGTGACGTCATAGGGTGCTGAAGATGCTTTTGTTCAAAAGCACATACCTTGCTTTCATAACTCTGAAATTTTCATTATTCTGAACAACTGGCATCATGTCGAAATCATTGCCCTAAAATGAATATTAAGAAGTATGCTTATGACGTCACATGACGTCATATGACGTCACGACTCAAAATATTTGTAGAAATTCTGCAGAACTGCAAACTGTGTAAGTTTCAACTTTCTATCTCATCCTGCAGCTCTTTAATTCTAAAATGAAATTTTCGGTCCTATGTTCGAATCTTATTTCAGCCACAGAACTTCGGTCTTTCGGAATTTCGGTTAGCTGACAGGATATGCACACCTTTTATTCAAGATGTACCATCTGTGAAAATTTGAAGAAAATCCGACCATAAATGACGGCTGTAGAGCGCGAACACCATTTTTCACTATTTTTAGCTGTGACGTCATGTGACGTCATAGGGTGCTGAAGATGCTTTTGTTCAAAAGCGCATACTTTGCTTTCATAACTCTGAAATTTTCATTATTCTGAACAACTGGCATCATGTTGAAATCATTGCCCTAAAATGAAAATTAAGAAGTATGCTTATGACGTCACATGACGTCATATGACGTCACGACTCAAAATATTTGTAGAAATTCTGCAGAACTGCAAACTGTGTAAGTTTCAACTTTCTATCTCATCCTGAAGCTCTTTTATCCTAAAATGAAATTTTCGGTCCTATGTTCGAATCTTATTTCAGCCACAGAACTTCGGTCTTTCGGAATTTCGGTTAGCTGACAGGATATGCACACCTTTGATTCAATATGTACCATCTGTGAAAATTTGAAGAAAATCCGACCATAAATGACGGCTGTAGAGCGCGAACACCATTTTTCACTATTTTTAGCTGTGACGTCATGTGACTTCATAGGGTGCTGAAAATCATTGAAATCAAAATTTCCTCACGTGACTAATAAGCCATAAAAATTTCATCGTCCTAGGACTATTGCAACATATAAAAATAAGCGTTTAGTTAGGAAGAAGAAAAGAATCCTAATAATAATAATAAACATAACAAACCCAATAGGACTTTCTGCTTTAGGCAGAAAGTCCTAACTAGATTTCATTCGTTGATACGAATGATAGGACTTTCTGCTAAAATTGAAAAACATTAAGATTAATTCCGTCAGAAAGAATATATATTAAATTCTCTACCCTTTACTCTTTTTTTTTTTCGTATGGACTTCTTTTAGCTTTGATGTCACATGACGTCATAGGGTGCTGAAGATGCTTTTGTTCAAAAACGCATATGTTACTGTCATATCTCTGGTGCTGAAGATGCTGAAAAGCGCATACTTAACTGTCATAACTCTGAAATTTTCATTACTCTGAACAACTGGCATCATGTCGAAATCATTGCCCTAAAATGAAAACTTAGAAGTATGCCTATGAAGTCACATGACGTCATGTGACGTCACCACACAAAATATATGTAGAAATTCTACAGAACTGCAAACTGTGTAAGTTTCATCTTTCTATCTCATCCTGAAGCTCTTTAATCCTAAAATGAAATTTTCGGACCTATGTTCGAATCTTATTTCAGCCACAGAACTTCGGTTTTTCGGAATTTCGGTAAGCTGGCCGGATATGTACACCTTAGTTTCAAGATGTACCATCTGTGAAAATAAGAAGAAAATCCGACCATAAATGGCGGCTGTAGAGCGTGAACACCATTTTGCACTATTTTTAGCTCTGACGTCACATAACGTCATAGGGTGCTGAAGATGCTTTTGTTCAAAAGCGCATTTGTTACTGTCATAACTCTAAAATCTTCATTATTCTGAACTACTGGCATCATGTCGAAATCATTGCCCTAAAATGAAAATTAAGAAGTATGCTTATGACGTCACATGACGACATTTGACGTCACGACTCAAAATATATTAAGAAATTCTGCAGAACTGCAAACTTTGTAAGTTTGAATTTTCTATCTTACCTGAAGCTCTTTAATGCTAAAATGAAATTTTCGGTCCTATGTTCGAATCTTATTTCAGCCACAGAACTTCGGTCTTTCGGAATTTCAGTTAGCTTACAGGATATGCACACCTTAGTTTCAAGATGTACCATCTGTGAAAATTTGAAGAATATCCGGCCATAAATGGCGGCTGTAGAGCGTGAACACCATTTTTCACTATTTTTAACTGTGACGACACATAACGTCATAGGGTGCTGTAGATGCTTTTGTTCAAAAGCGCATATGTTGCTATTATAACTCTGAAATTTTCATTATTCTGAACAACTGGCATCATGTCGAAATCATTACCCTAAAATGAAAATTAAGAAGTATGCCTATGACGTCATATGACGTCACGACTCAAAATATATGTAGAAATTCTGCCGAACTGCAAACTGTGTAAGTATCAACTTTCTATCTCATCCTGAAGCTCTTTCATCCTAAAATGAAATTTTCGGTCCTATGTTCGAATCTTATTTCAGCCACAGAACTTCGGTCTTTCGGAATTTCGGTTAGCTGACAGGATATGCACACCTTAGTTTCAAGATGTACCATCTGTGCAAATTTGAAGTAAATCCGACCATAAATGACGGCTGTAGAGCGCGAACACCATTTTTCACTATATTTAGCTGTGACGTCATGTGACGTCATAGGCTGCTGATAATCATTGAAATCAAAATTTCCTCACGTGACTAATTACCCATAAAAATTTCAACGTCCCAGGACTATTGCAACATGTTAAACTAAGCATTTAGTTAGGAAGAAGAAAAGAAATATAATAATAAAAAAATGACGTCAGGTGACGTCATATGACGTTTATTTTCACTTAATTGTTAGACACCCAGAGACCTACTAACTGACAAAATTTCAACTTTCTTTCTCAAATAGGACAGTTTTTATAAGCAATAAAAAAGTGACGTCCTTGGTTCGAATCTTGGATCCGCCATAGATGCTTGGACTTTTCAAATTTTGTAAAACGGACAGCGGTATACACAATAAGAACGTAATATACACATTCTGTGAAAATTTGTTAAAAATCGGCCCATTAATAATGGCTCTGGACCGAGTACAAACTTTCGTATTCAATTTCAAATGTGACGTCATATGACGTCATAGTCTTCTGAATATCATTGAAATCGAAATTTCAGTGTCAGAATCATTTGTCATTAAATTTTCATTGCCCTTCGACAATTTCAACATATAGAAATACTCTTATTAATATTAGAAATACATTATCATATAATGACGTCAAGTGACGTCATGTGACGTTTATTTTCACAAAATGTTTAAGACTCCCAGATACCTATATACTGACCAAATATCACTTTTCTATCTCAAATAAATCCGATTTTATAAGCATTTAAAAATTTACGACCTTGGTTCGAATCTTGAATTCGCTATAGAACCATGGACTTTTCGAATTTTGAAAAACGGACACCGAGATGCACAACTAGAACTTAATATACACATTCTGTGAAAATTTGATGAAAATCGGTTCATAACCAATGGCTGTAGACCACGTACAAACTTTTGTTGCATATTTCAAGTGTGACGTCATATGACGTCATAGGCATATGAAAATCATAGAAATCTAAATATCAGCGTTTGAAGCATGTGTCCTTAAATTTTCATTGCCCTTCAACAATTTCAACATATAGAATTCTTTAAATTAGAAATACATTATCATATAATGACGTCACGTGACATCATATGACATTTATTTTCACAAAATCTTTAAAACTTCTAGAGACCTATATACTGACTAAATATCAACTTTCTATCTTAAAAAGGACATATTTTATAAGCATTTAAAAATTTACGACCTTGGTTCGAATCTTTGATTCCCTATAGAACCATGGACTTTTCGAATTTTGAAAAACGGACACCGGGATGCACAACTAGAACTTAATATACACATTCTGTGAAAATTTGATGAAAATTGGTTGATAAACAATGGCTGTAGACCGCGTACAAACTTTTGTTGCATATTTCAAGTGTGACGTCATATGACGTCATAGGCATATGAATATCATAGAAATCAAAATTTCAGCGTTTGAAGCATGTGTCATTAAATTTTCATTGCCCTTCGACAATTTCAACATATAGAAATATTCTTGTTAATATTAGAAATACATTATCATATAATGACGTCACGTGACGTCATATGACATTTATTTTCACAAAATGTTTAAAACTTCTGGAGACCTATATACTGCCTAAATATCAACTTTCTATCTTAAATAGGACAGATTTTATAAGCATTTAAAAATTTACGACCTTGGTTCGAATCTTGGATTCACTATAGAACCATGGACTTTTCGAATTTTGAAAAACGGACACCGGGATGCACAACTAGAGCCTAACATACACATTCTGTGAAATTTTGATGAAAATCGGTCCAGAAATAATGGCTGTAGACCGCGTACAAACTTTTTCACCTGACGTCAAATCTGACGTTATATGACGTCGTATGAATATAAAATTCATTGCATCCGGAAGGTCATGGTTTGAAATATATGCCATAAAATTTTTATTGTTCTGAGTCAATGGCAACACCTCGAAATTAACACAAATATAAGAGGAAGAAAAAAAGAATAAGAAGAAGAAGAATAATAAAAAAACAGTACAAACCCAATATGACTTTCTGCCAGTAGGCAGAAAGTCCTAACTAGATGTCATTCGTGAAAACGAATGATAGGACTTTCTGCAAGCTGTGTTAATGCAAAAAGCAGGAGATAGAAGTTTCATATAATGACTCACCTCTGGTAGTTTAAAATTGACATTATATTCCGAAATTAAATCGATAACATTTAATTACATCTCGAAT
>CM037795.1:38042163-38092163 GCA_021229015.1 Solen grandis | reverse complement strand
GGCCCCATCTACTCTTCAATACACAATATTTTTTCCCGATTTAGTGTGTTTCTGATTCCGTGATCCACCATTTTGGATTAAAATATTTGAACAAAATAACACTTATCGGTTTGTGAAAAGTGTTTTCAAAACAAAAAGATAACCCAAGAATTTATTAACTGGTTGAAATGAATGAGATTACATGACTGTTGATTGTCCAGTGTGTTTTAAGTTGCATGATAACACTGTATTTTCTGAAAATGTTAGCGCTTGTGAATCACAACCGCACTGCTCCATAGAGTGTATAGGGATGGAATTACTATGGTGTCAAGAGTATGTGGGACATTTAGGTAGAAAATTACTTCTAGGCTACTCATAGTTGTTTTGACTGCTTTTTCCAGATTAAAAACTGTTACTGATTTAACCTTTTCCTTCATATAGACTCATATTGACACTCTCAAAAGGAACCACATAAAATAGTCACAGTTAAACATTCCTTGTTACAGAAAACAATTGTTTCATTTTAAAATGCAGATGTACTCTGGTGAGCGTCAATGGCCCTTTGGCCTCTTGTTATATTATTTATTATTATTTTTATTATTATTATTTTGCGTTTGGTAGATCTATGGCTTCATATACAGTAGGAATCATTGTTATGCCAGGTTAAGTTCACATGTACTCTGGCACCGACCCCTGTGGCCGAGAGGTTAGAGCGTCCATCCCGGAATCGGGAGGTCGTGGGTTCGATCCCCCCCCCCCCGGCGGTGACATACCAAAGTCGTAAAAATGGTACTTGTTACTCCCTTGCTTGGCGCTCAGCATATTAGGGTAACTCCAGGACCGGTTGGCCCGGATATGTCTACGGCGTGATACTGCAGTGTGGCAGCACTATACCTGTCTCAAGCAGACATCGTCTTCAATTGGGCGGGACGTTGAATCCAATAAACAAACATGTGTTCTGGTGAATTAAAGAAATAAAGCCTATATCTTATATCAAGTGAAATTATTTTAGCATCATGCCATGAACTTTAGATCTATAACCACTTTTTTTCCTTGATAAATCATTTGTTGAGCCATCTGCAAACAATCGCTTAACCAGAGGTTAGTTTTAATTCAAATACAAACGCGAGCAGAGAGCGAGAGAAGTTTCGAACCAAGGAACATTCAAGTCGAAAATTGCTCGTAACTTTAATAATGTGACGTTCTGACGCCAGTTCTAATTTTTATGACGTCATTTACATTCCGTTGACAATTTTGAAATTCCACAATAAAAAAAAGTATAAACGTAAAATGAAAACCAATCAAGACTTTAATTGGCAAGAGTCGCTATATAATTATGTCCATAAATAAATATCCACAGCCCCGAAAAAGCCGTTGATTAAATTATAGTAGTAAAAACTAACTACTTTAATCTGTACAAAGTCCCCTACCTGTTATTATTAGCTGTGTTTTCTTCTTTTTATTGAATAAGTAGATCTATTTATTTATCTATTGTTCAAATATCTAAAAGGGAGATTACTATGTAACAGTTTGCCGTATTCGTACCAGAATATCGACACAGGTAGCCTATGTAGCACGAGAGATAAACCGCGCTTGACTGCCTACTGTTAAATCTAGTAATATTTGTATAGTTTTCTCGTCGACTGTAGCACGTTTGTTGCTTAGTCGAATAGGCCGTGTTTTCGCCGACGGATGTATTTTATTGATTTTTCGGATTATATCTTAAAAGTTAACTAGATGTCATTACGATAACGGAATGGATGTCAACAGGATTCATTCATGAAAATGAACAGTAAGTAGGAGGCTTACATAGTTATTTATTGTATTGGTTAAACTAACATGATCATGTGCTGTCATACATGTATTTATTTTCTATATTTTCCTGATTCCGTGAGCTTTTAATTGAGACAGTATGGGTTTGACTTTGACGTATGGTTAATATAAATAACAGTATGTGGGCCAGAAAAAAAACTTCCTTTAACAAAGATCTACATTACAGACTAATTTTCTTTTCTTAAATATGGGATGAATGAAATAATTTTCAATAATAAAATCGACTTCTTTTCGCCCATTGACAACGGTAGAATTAGAAACACACTAGACAATTTGGAGAAAGAGCTTGTGAATCTTTGAACAGGGGTATAAAGAATATTAAGAAAAAAAAAACTGTTTGGGGTCTCTGATTATATGTGTGAGTTAATGCCTGGTGGCCCAGTGGTTAGAGCGTCCTCCTCGGGAGCGGGAGGTCGTGTGTTTGATCCATGACCGCAACATAACAAAGTCGTTAATAATGTTGCTCCCTGCTCGGCGCTCAGCATATATTAAGTGTAGTTCCAGCCGTGCGTTCAGTGAAGGCGACCATTAGCTAACGGTATGGTCTACGGCGTGATACTGCAGTATGACAGCTCTGTATCTTTCTGTTACAGACATAGTCTCCGAATTACTGAAATATTGGGACGATAAGCCAAATAAACAAACATAAGAGTAGATAGAAAGGGGGGTGTTAAATAAAATATTCAATAGCTCTGTATGTTAAAAAAAGAGAGGTGGGGATTCATAAAAAGAGCAATGAAAACTGGGACGAATTCGGGGGTTGACTCTTTGTACACATATACATATATGAGGAAGACTGTTTGAATCAGTTAACGCAAGAAATGATACAATCTGGGGTCATTATATCTAGTTATTACGCGGACTTGACATTTGTGGATCTGGCTCTGACTGGAATTGTGGGATATCTTCAAAAATATAGACATTACGGCTAGGGAGTGAGTTTACAACAACAACAAAAAAAAAAAAAAAAAAAAACATACACACCACACATTAAACTGAACATAGTTAACTAACACCGTCAATTTCTCGTGCATCTTGGACATTTCATTTCAATCAGATTCGAAAACGTGTAGATTTTCATTTCCCCGTGCTTCTTGTGCGCTGTTTGATTTTTGTATGTACATGAAACATGCGACGGTTTGGACTTTTAACATGTGAGTGGAAAAAAATGAAAATAGACAATTAAACTTTGAAATTCAAAGATATGATATGAATTTATTATATCAGGAATCATTGAAACGTTAAATGAGTTGAACATACTACATGTACTGCCATAATGCAGTATAACGCCGTAGACATGTGGCATGATACCACACCCAGTCACATTATCCTGACACCGGCCAACCAGTCCTGCAACTACTCTTAAATCTAAGTAAAGAAGCTATACCAAAGCGTTTTCCATTATTATTTTTCCACCTTTAAACCACTCGGCCACCAGGAGCGGAGGTACATGTATTTTGGCTATCTATACATCTGCATATAATTACCATTTTTAGCCATTCTACCAATATTTCAAAGTGTGTATTTACTTGTCTTAACTGTAATTATAGATAGGCCTGTGTAATACATATAGATAAGTTCTGAATACTTACATCGAAACTTCTTCTTAAAAACACAAATACATGGGTACAAATGACAAATAATACGGGAAAAAATGCATTTCATCAAATCACATTTTGTTAATATACATAGCAGGATCTTAATGAAAACGTTTCTGTTTGACCGTTTTTTTCTTGTTTTTTTTTTTTTTTGTTTTTTTTTTTTTTTTTTTTTTTTTTTGCAACTTTAGTACAACCCGACTTGTATACAGTATTATGAATTGTTTTAAGTTTTACCCCTGCCTATGGTCCAGACGTATAAATACTGTAATGGAACAGTTTGACTGATCCTTTTTCACGTGGGTGGATGGGTTTGGTGATGTTAACAGATTTTGTTTTGTAATGCGAGTCATAATTTTATAATTTAACGTGATTAGATTTCATGGTCCCTCAACGTTGTGGGTGTGGGTTTGGGGGTCAACTTGGGTGCCCATGTACATTCGGGACCTTCATCCGCCTTTATTTGATCTTTTAGTGTTTACAGATGTATTTAAATTGATATACATGCAATTTTAAAATCTACACTGGAATAGTAGGTAGTCAATGGCTGCCCTGGTTTACTCGAAAAGAAAAAATGGTTTCATCTTTGTTACTATTTATAAGCATTCAATATGTCCATCGATGGGAATGCCCGGGCTTAAACTTTCACTGTCAAAAACTGGAAAAATGCATTAATTGAACGTTGCTATATGGCTGAAATAGTGTTTAAGCGACGGCGAACTCCATGGCCAAGCAACCGCCGTTTTACTGGTATATTGACTTCTTGCGAAGTTTACATCTAGTTGGTTTATCGTATTAGTGTTTTGTAAAACCGATTATCGTAGTTGATAAGACACTAGGCTTGATAACAGGTTCGTCTTACGTTGTGTGTGAAAGCACAGGTGTGTTCGACTCGTTGTCTGGTCAACCTCTTCCTCCCAAATCCTCATCAAAATTTATCAAAATAGAAATTGGCAATTTTAACATATATTCCCGTTGTCAAAGCAACACAATGAAATATTTTAGGTGGGTTCTTAAAAAGACCGGAAGACATCACCACATTTATCTTAAGAAACCATCTGAAACGTTCTCTTGGAGTTGTAGTGACCAGGGATGTTTGACCACACAACGTGCCGAACACCTATGTGTCCTCAGGTGCTGGAGGACGTGGGTTCGATCCCCGGCCGCGACATACCAAAGTCGAAAAAAATGGTACTGTTATTGCTCTCTTGCTTGGCGCTCAGCATTAAGGGTAGCTTTAGGACTGGTTGGCCCGGTGTCAGGACCATATCTGTCAAGCCTATATCTGTCTCAAGTAGACACCGTCTGCAAATGACAGAAATTCTGTCGGTGGAACGTTAATCCTAACAAACAAACAAACATCTGTGTGTGAAAGGGCAGTTTCTATGGTTACAACAGTTTCTTTCCACATTAAGGATCAAGTAAGCGCGGACAAGAACCTTAGTCCAGACGAAAATATATCTATATTTGATATCGTTTTCTGTCATGTAATCGTAAAATTGAAAAGAGCACCGCATGCGGACGCCAACGCTCATCTGTTTGTTTGTTTTTTTTGTTGTTTTTTTCACTGTATATTTAAGGGGAGATACATTTGGTCAAAATGAACCCCATAGAAATGCCCCGTAGTGAAAATGTAGCCTTTGTGACAGTGAACAAGTGTTTGACGTTTGGTGACACTAGAGCATATAGTTTAAAGGTAAAGTTTTTCACGACGACGACACCAGAATGATGACAAAACCTCGACTTTTTTTATTTGAGGAACATCCGAGTTAATAAGGTTTTAGTTATATTTGAATAAAGTTTATTTTAAGAAATTGTATTGAATGTTGTTAGAAATCAACATAATTAACACTATATTTAATAGGATTGTGTGTGTTTCATGCTAACGACGAGTGTGTTCATTCTCTGTATTGCCCATTAAGATCATTTATAGTGTAATGAGTTGTATTTAATTTTTTTTCATATTGTATTGTTGTATTGTATTGTATTGTGTATGTAACGAAATGCTATATATATACTAGACGAAACTTACAAGTACTCCGACTAAAGTTTTGTCTGTAGCATTTGTTGTATTCAAAATAACAGATTTTTGGTTTTCTATAGCTTTCCACGAAAATTGGTTTCACAGAGTTGATTATGCTTCAAAATTATTCAAGCAGACAACAGATTGAGCCAATGCACATTTTAATATTTACTGGGCATATGTTTTGGAAAATATATCTTCTGTACAAGTTTGAAATCGGAGTACTTATATATATATTAGTTACGAATGATAATAAAATCTATATCATCTAATCATTTTCATTTCGGAGCGTTTTGGCGTCATGTAAATTGCTCAACGATATCAGAATAAAATGCCATGTCACTTGGTTAGGTATGCGAGGCACGTAAATATCTCAGCGAAAAGTGCATCAATGGCGTACATGTGGCAGTATCTGACATTTCCGCGTAAAGAAACAACATTCAATATACATGTAATTATATCCCCGCGTCACAAAGTAAAGTCAAGGCTCTCAAACCGCAGCGCGTTTTCGCGTCCCATCGCGTTCCATGTTGCATTTCCAATGCGGGGTGGTGATGGAGGGATTTATGACCCTTATCGATAGCCTTAGTTTATATCAGCATGATTGGTACACATTTGTCCGATTGTGAGATCAAATCACGTTTTATTTGTTTGCTTGGATTTAATGTCCCACCGACAGTATTCAGTGATTTTGAGACTTTTTGTAAATCTCTCTCTCTCTGTCTTGCTCTTCTAAACCTCTATGTTTACATTTTTTTCGAAACGATTTATAAACTAAATCAATATTCCTACAAATAATGCATGTATGTTGTGAAAACATCTCCGCTCCAGTGATTTCTGGCTTAAAACATTAGGTTACATTCCCTACGGGTGAGAACGACTTGCTAGGCTCAGTCGCTTTCATGAATGAATTATAAACCATTTCTCAATCTGGTCGTATTTTTCATAAGCCTGCAGTTATCATAAATGGACATGTTGAGGTCATGTAACCTTCATTTGAGTATCCCCACGTGTGTTCAACTATATTGACTTGCTCCTGGGGTTTTCGCTTCATTGTTGAATAAATTACTAGTATTCATTATGTTAACGTTTATATGAACATTATGTATATGACTATTGTTACTGTAGCCCCTTTATTTACATATTTACAAATCATATTAGCAAAGGTCAATTGCGAACTATGTGATTATTATGTCATGTCGTATGTTGACTATTTATATTTGGATATGTCAGTATTCCGATCACTCACAATAGGGGAGAAATGTGTGTAAGCGACCGGGTAGCTCACTCGGTAGAGCATTCGCCTTGTAAGCGAAGTGTCCCTGGTTCAAGTTCCCGTCAGGCTGCACATGTTTCTCACCCTGTAACATTTGGCGCCCAATTTGTGACTGTGTCATGTGTGATAGGTTTATCTTGTGACACCTGCACGTGGTTATATTAACCCTTTAACTCACAAAATTCAAAGATGGATTCTAAAAATCACACTAACAATAACTCACAAAAACATTTTGAACACTCCGAAATCAGACGTAAACCTACGCAAATCACCGAGCTCTTCCCGAACACCTAATCTACATGCTGGTGTAAAATTTCACACACTGTTCAATTGGAAATAAACCTACACTTGCGATTTTCCCTAGTCACTGATTGGTCAATTAAGATCAGCGAACTGCGTGTAAGCGGCGGGTAATTCAGTTGGTAGAGAATTCATCATGTGAGCGAGGTGTCGCGGGTTCGAGTTCCAGTAAGGCCTCACATTTTTCTCACCCTGTAACAGATATACAAAAGAATTTACAGACAGACGGATGCAGAGTATGTGTAGAAGTAATATCAATTTCAAGACAAATAAATTGTATAGATATTAAGGGCTGACCGCAAAACTGTTCTAAGTTGCATATAGAAAAAAAATGAAATACATGTAGTTTCATTTAGTTAAATTATTTAAATATGTTATCGACAATTATAAAAAAAAAATATAGCATTCTATAGCTTGTGCTCTTAAAATATAATCAATAAAACTATAATCAAAATACGTTTTTGTATATATATAATTGATAACTATATTTATGTTTAAGAACATATCTAAGATCCGGTCTCGGGTACTATGCCACATGTCTACGGCGTGATACTGCAGTGGTATCACTATATCTGTATCAAGTCTACATAGTCTCCAAATGACTGAAATACTGTTGGTGGGACATTAAACCCAACACACAACATTACTAGGTATTAGATCATGAGGGAGGCCGTGGGTTCGATCCCCGGTCGCGACATACCAAAGTCGTAAAAATGGTACTGGTATAGCTCCCTTGCTTGGCGCTCAGCATATAAGGGTAGTTCCAGGACTGGTTGGCCCGGTGTCAGGATAATTTGACTGAGCGTGGCATCATGCCACATGTCTACAGCATAATACTGCAGTGTGGCAGCACTATATCTTTCTCAAGTAGACATAGTCTCCAAATGACTGAAATACTGTTGGTGGGACGTTAAACCCAGCACACAAACATTACAGGTATTAGATATCGAAGATGACTAATCCTTTATCAACAGCTGGTGTATAGGGCCTTAGGTGTAATGTTGAGAGCTCAATGGGATCAAATACTGAGGAGAACAGTTTTTATATTAAATTATACACAAAAAGAAACTCTATGTAATATAAAGTATGTATTTTTTTTTCATTACTTTTACCTTAAGATTTTTTAACATGTACAGGCTGTGCTGACTTCACCTGTAAATAGCCGGATGTTGCTCTGTCGCGCGATGGTTAATTCCATTGAAACACTTACAGATCATTTGCTGAATGAAAATATGTGCTGAACAAAATGGAAATGAGATATTGATGAGTTGCAAATTCTTTCTCTCTCTTTAAAATTTGGAGACACGATCTTGTTTGTTTTGTTGATTTTTTTTTTTAAATAGAAAGTCAGCCTGTAAAATGATGTCTTTATTATATATATTAAAGCCGCCATGTTTAGATTACTCCATACAGGTATCTAATTATATCACATAGCCATCCCTTACCCAACCCCCCTATCCCGACCCCAACAAACACACACACACACACACACACGCGCACACACGTTCGACTCCGGTATAGCTGTGTAACCACTTGGCCCTAAAAACTCAAACTTGGCACAAAGGTTGCTTATGACGTATGATGTGTCATGACTTTGACCCAACGTTAAGTGTTTAAGGTTCAAGCTCAGTACATGCCGCAACCCTGTATTAAATCGCACTTTGTACAAATATTACTAACAACCAAATGATGTTTCTTTACTTTGACCGAAGGTCAAGTGCTCAAGCTCAAGTTCCAGACATATTTACTTTTTATTACATGTCCTCTCTATAAGCTGTAACCCAGTGACCACATCTTCATTGGCACACAGATATTTTTGCAACTGATATGTTATGGCCTTGACCCAAAGTCGTATACTCAAGGTCAGTGTCACTGTTTCATCAAGTTCTAAATTCGTATCAGCTCATTCCACAAATTTCCACTGGTATATGAAGCTCAAACTTCGCAAAAAGGTTGCTGATGGCGAAAGGAGAGACTTAAAGCCAAAGTCATTTGCCCAAGGTCGTGCAACCACATGTACTTAGATTTGGTATAACCTTTCTTGAAGTTTTTTGAAATTAGAAGCTTTTAAATGTCTTAAATATTGCTCGATAGCTTTAGGTTCCCAAGGTCAAGGTCACATACTCTGTACATGTATATTAATGTGCCCAAGCGCTGGGCGGGATACTAGTATTCGAATTCGTGACCTTAAGGGAGAGCTGTAATTCCTGCATCGTCGGAACCCACGTTCGCTCAGTACGGTTTGCTTCTAAATTGGCCGTGGGTTTTTTGATTATCAAAACTTCGTACTCATGAATTAATAATTTTGCATTTCATTTGATCCGTGGCGCAGACAGCACGGATGATTTGACCAATGAAACGGCGCATTATATATAGTTGTCCGGATTTGAATATCAGCTGCGTTCTACCATGTATAAATGACTTAACGCTCCTGGTGCGAGCACAATGAGCCAGTTCTTTGCTTTTGTAACTTCAGTGAAGAGTATTCAAAACACAGTGTACGGTTTTGGTTTACTGATAAGCAAGTAGCTGATTTATATTCGTGAAAACAAAGTTTTGCCAGTTGAAAACTCCACGGTAAATGGAAATTATACCGTGGGTTCCGACGATGTAGTTTTTATTAAAAAAGGGGGGGGGGCATTCGGCATTCCTTTATTATACCATAGTTATCGTAGTTATTCAATGCTTTAATGTCTTACATTGAATGTACCTGTCTTCGGATTGTTTAATTAAAATGACTGTCATTCTAGGTTATGACCTAGAAGAAAGTAAATGAAAGGAGCGAGCAATGGAGGGCAGTGATTTAACCAGACGAAAACGCCAAGGAACGAACCATGATCCGGATGAAGAGAATGAACCCAACATGACAGAAAATACCGAAAATACAGATTATCACGCAAAATTGACATTACCGGAAAATGGAGATAAAGAAATAGATAATAGATTAGGTGAAGTCGAAAATACCGGTGATGGTAGTAACGAAGCTGATGAGGACACACATAGTGAAACCAATGGAGGCTACGGTTATAGTACAAACAGAACGTTTTTGGAACGTGAGGGGACTTGTTATATACCAAAGAGGTACATAGTGACATTTTTACTGGGAATGGGAATGCTGTTGATATACGCCATGAGGACGAACATCGGCGTCACAGTGGTGATGATTCTGGACAAAGAGGCTCACATGAAAGTGGAAACACTTGAGGCTTTCATAAATGTAAGTCCTGAAGTAGCCGTACTGCGTTGTACATATTTATAGTCACTGTAGGTAGTGTGATCAGTTTGCTGGGGGGCCTCCGCGGCCGAGAGGGTAAAGTCGCTGACTTTAGAACTCACTCAGCCCCTCGTGAGTTGCCAACCTACCGACCCTATTTTTTGAGATGTTAGTGGAATTTTTTTATTTATTTTTTTTGCCTCTGAAATATTTCTTATTCGTCAACGAATTAGGCAGTTTAAGATATTAGAGTAGCGGTTCTTGTTTGGTAAAAAGTGATTGGATGATTCAACGATGTCTGTAACACTGCCAATTTGCACTACCTTTTGAAAATAAACTGCAAAAATGGTCACATAGTACAGCTAATAACATATACATTCAAATTTTAATTATATTTATCATTAACTTTAAATTCTTGATACAGCCTGTATACTTGTATGAAATAGCAGTTTGCGAGTATTCATTTAAAATTCACCGATTAATCATTAGAATTGAAAAGCCCAAACATCTTACGATTGTTTAAGCTAAATCTGAATGCACCTACACAATAAAAACCTTTATGAGAACTCCTTCCCCAACATATCACGAGAATGTTTGATTACGCGAAAGATTGCAAGTTGTAGCCTTAGCTCCCAGTAACGTCAAACATAAAATTAGCATTCGGGGGTGTCCAAACAGTTCGTGGATTTTCGTTATATATATTCTACGTCGATATATCAAAATTTGTTCAAGTAATAAAAAAGTCCACAGACAACTGAAACACCCCATCGCACTTTGAGACATCCCTGATTTTTTCTGTACAGTTTGTGTCAGTACACGTCCCGCCGACTTTTCTAAAAAAAAATAGCATATAGTGCACTGTCTGAACACCTAATCTGGGGGATTTTCCCGAATTATTTCAATAGATATTTCATAATGTGGACTGCGGAGGCACTTCATTTGATGCTTTGCCCTTATGAAATATGAAAAAATATAAATTGCAAATTAAAGCTAAAACGTGCTGGGACTTTAATCAGTCGTACAGATATGTAGTTTTCCGACTCCAAACTCTAAGTGTAGGTGTTGTTTGAAATCGAGACACTGGGGCAAATTGACTAACACGAAATTGAGATCGTTTGAACGCTATATAAATGTGAGTCTTCACGCAATACATGTAATTAAAGCCCTTAAATTGTTATTCAAACACGTAAACAAAGAGTTTTAAACGACAGCGGGGACTTTTGAAGAATATGAAAATCTTGGTATCATTTTCAAGATAAAACGTCACTCTCTAGTTCTTTTGAATTTTTTATTTGATATATCCTTCGTGTTGTACTATTATATTAATAATATAGTTATGTTTGCAGCTTATGTAATGTTTATATAGTGTGTGTGAAATTAAATCCAAACATGAAATAAATTTAGCGTTAGTTTTTCATAGCCAGTTAGCATTCAAACACGCTCAATAGTAATTTTATGACAATCTAACCCACACATTTCCGCTCAGGTCAAGTAAAGGTTTCATGTGAGAAAGCCATTCAGTCGGCTTATAATAGGTCGTAGGTTCTACTTGGGTGCCTCTGTACACTCCGGGTCTTATATGTCTGTCTGTCCGTACGCCTGGGGGCCTCCGTGACCGAGAGGGTAAAGTCGCTGACTGTAACACTCATTCAGCCCCTCACCGCGTGGGTTCGAATCCCGGCAGGGTCATTCGGATTTTCATGAAAGGATGCCTTCCAGACAGCTTGCGGTAGGTCGGTGGTTCTACCCGGATGCCTCCGTGCATTCGGGGTCTTCCTCCACCTGTAATTATCTTGACGTCGTAATTATCTTGACGTCGCTATATGACTGAAATACTGTCGAAGCGACGGTGAACTCAAAATAGTCTAGTCAAATCCGTCCGCCTCCTGTCTGCTTGTACACAGTTTTATATTAAATACATTGTCTACTTTTGTTATGATTGCTTAATATCAAGTATCAATCCCGTTTGAAACCCGCTATATGTTTAATAATATATAATAAGACATATATTTTCTGTTATATTATCAAATGTTTTTTCTGTGATATAGTTACCGAATGTATACTCATTGTTTAACCTTGACCTTGATGCTCTCTGTACCTACAGTTACCGCGGCTGAACTGGGACAGCCAGATGGTCGGTTTCCTGCACAGTGTGTTCTACATCGGGTTCATTATAACCCAGATACCCGGGGCCCATCTCACCACCAGCTTTCCCAGTCATAAGTAAGTCAACCGTCCCGGTGGTCGTATGTTGAGGAGTGTACCCGCGTCTGACGCTGGGGGCTGTGGGCTCGATCCTTGGCAAACTCTGCCGTAGTAGTTACCTCCCCTTACTGTTGTAGATAACCACTGCCACCACAAGTAAAAATTAACAGAATTTATCTAATTTTTCTTTTTTTTTCCCCAAAAAAATTATTTTACTGCGAGTGTCATATCCCTAAGTATTTTTTCTTAAATAGACTTCAGTTATCGCTTCGTGGTAAAAAAAGATTTATTTTAAAAATGTTTTTGTTGATGTGACAGCAGACGGAGACGCCATTTTGTTAGTTTACCATCATCACGTGACATTTGTGACGGCAGTTATTTTGTTGCTTGCAAGGGAGATCACTGTGTGGAGTTTGGATCCTTGGTCGCAATATTTGAAAGCTGTTAAAATGGTAATAGTTCGACTCTTTTGCCTGGCACACGATGTATAAAGAGATGAGTCGATGTAAGGTGGTGACTGGGTGTGGTATTATGCCAGTTGTATGTCTACGGTTTGAAAGCACAGTGTGTCATTATTACGTATGTCTCATGCAAACAATGTCGGTAGGATGAATAATCAAGACAAACTTCCAGGTCCTTTGTTCAGCACTTTGTCAACTTGAAAATCCATAAATCACGACAGATCTTAAGACTCCCCTCTGGACAAGATCTGTTCAAAATAAATTCTTGTAAAACATTGTGTTATATAGAAACCGTAAAATAATAAATATTTCATACACATCTTAAGGTAACCCAGTCATCATTTATCATATCATTCAATGCCTAAAGGACTGCAGAGCAGATGCAAGAATCGTGGCTATAAAATTACCTCAAAAACTTGATGGTCAATAATCACAATTAAATGATTGGTGGATTACCTTAAGCAATAAGCATTCGACCGTATGATAGGTAATTTTACTGTGTTTTGTTTCATACAGAGCAATTGAAAGTCAGAAGGACTCATCAGTCTTCATTTTATTTACTTATATTGATGAGCCATTTTTGCTTTTAATGTACGATATATTTCCCTTTTTTTCTGTACAAATCATGATAAATGAAAATAATATTTGGATTAGAATGATATTTATCTCATAATTCATTTGTTAACTGCGTAACATTAAACTCGTAAATAAATTTATATACGTTTTTGATAATTTTCTTTCATGAGCATATCATACCTTTTTTAAAAGAGTTGTCTCCCCTTTTCAGAATGTTCGGTGTGTGTGTGCTAGTTTCCTCTCTGTTGAACCTCCTTCTCCCTGTGTGTATACAGAACTCTCAGTACGTCGTCACGTGTGCTGTCCGCTGCTGCCAAGGCATGGCTGAGGTACGGATCGGATGGATAAAGTTCCTATTTTAAAGATAAAGCTGTTGCAGAAACATGAGACAATATTTTAATGAGTGTAATCAATTTGATTTTCCTTCTAAGCATAAAGATTTGACCTCTTGGGATAGAGGTAGGTGATAGTTCAAAATGTATTCCCCAGTATATTATTAGTTAAGAATCAGTAAGTCACATAGTTTATATTTTTGTTAAAAAGCATGTTCGTTCTACAAGCTTCAAACTCTACACCAGCATGTAGATTAGGTGTTCGGGAAGTGATCGTTGATTTACGTACGTTTAAGTCACTTTTCGGAGTGAAATGGTTTTTTTTAGCTCACCTGAGCACAATGTGCTCAATGTGAGCTTTTGTGATCATCCTGGGTCCGTCATCCGTCGTCGTCTGTTGTGTGTCGTCCGTTGTCAACAATTTGCTTTAAACGACATCTCCCATGAAACCGCTGGACAGAATTTGATTAAACTTGGCAGGGATGATCCTTGGGTGAACCTCCACAAATGTTGCTACGATAAACTTGATCTATGTAGAACTCTGGTTGCCATGGCAGAAAACAATATAAAAAAATAAAAATCATCTCCTTAAAAACTACTGGCCAGATCTCATAATGTTTTAGTACAGATGTTCCTTGGGTAATTCTCTACCAAGATTGCTAAACTTATTCCGATCCTTAAAAAAAAAACAAGTCCGCCAGGGGCGGTGCTAATTTGCCTTAATTGTAAATAGTGAAAAATTAAACGACATCTCCTTTAAAACCTCTAGAAATAATTCGATTTAACTTAGCAAGGATTCTCCTCCACATTGTGAACCTCCACAAATGTTGCTAAAATGAATTTGATCCATGTAGAACTCTGGTTGCTATGACAACGGAAAGAAAAAAATGAAAACTATAAAAATCATCTGCCAGATTTCAAAATGTTTTAGTTTAGAATGATGTTCCTTGGGTAACCCCACACTCAGGTGAGCGATCTATGGCCTCTATGGCCCTCTTGACTTATTAAATTGGTATCCTAATCGAATATGTCCAATTACCATTATAAAACTTTCTTGTACAGCTTGTGCTTACATGGCAATAAAGCCTCATTTATCTTCAAAGCGATATACTTGTATAAGATATTGTTTTGCGACAATGAAACATATTGGCTTGATTATATGGGGGGTATCGTAGACACATGTTTCTGTATTACATAACTGTGGAAAATGTAGAAATGCATGTTCCAGGGACTCCTCTATCCGGCCTGCTACGCCATATTACGTCACTGGTCAGCACCAAGTGAGCGGAGCCGCCAGGTATCCACAGTATGGACATGTAAGTTCACGTGCATCTCACGTGATTTTATTTACTTTACAATTCAAGTCCACCATTTTAAACAATGGTATACATAGTAAAACAAGATCTCGAAAATACTTAAGAACGATCTCAGACTCAAATGTGAGTATCATATACAAAACCCTATTAAAACTAATTGACATAGTTTGAGTTTGAAAATCATACTTAAGTGTCTCTTTTTATTTTCGAGAACACGGGGCCCGGATGATAGTGAATGTTCACAGATTTTACAGTGTTTCCAACTCCCAGTGGCAAATCCTACATTACCAAGTTATACCGGTCGAGTAATAATGATATATATCGACAGTGGTATTTACCGTAGAGTGCACTATTTTTCGTATCTGCGCGGATGTACGAAAACTGCGTTAGAAGGTCAAAATTGAGAACAAGCGTCAAGACTGCGAGATACGTTACTCTGTATCTACTACTACTGGTACGCAATGAACACAAACATCGTTTGACTACCTTAAATTTTAGAAATTTTAAATATATAGACACAGAAGAGATACATTATAGGTCTTGGTCCTTGATTAACTGGATCTTTACATAGTTTCGTATGATGTCATAGGCACTGATAAGACACTTTTTGGCAGCCATCTTTAGGGGCATTAGTTAATGCAAGCCAAATGTTGAGAATTCTTGCTGTTTTTAAATCAACACTGTGTTTTTATTTTCCAGTCTATCATACTGAAGTCAAATTGAACAGCATTAAATCTATCATATAAAAACAATATTTTAATGAATTTTCTTTTTTTTTTTTTTTTAAAAAAATATAAAAAAATTTTTTGTTACTTTGCTTTATTTTTTTAAAAATGAATTTCAGGAGTTTTTTAATCGTGTTTACATTTTGATTTTTGAAGCAGAAATAATGAAATTACAGGAAAATTAAATTTCTGCTTCTATATAATTCATAAAAATCCCTTGAATTTGCCATTCAAGATGGCCGCCAAGAGTAGGGATATTCACTGATGTGGAAATTATGTATATATGTTGCAGTGAATATCTCTTTTAAGTCCTCATTTGCCCGTGTAACGAACTATGTGGATACTATAAATCAATAATAGAGATGTTGAATGTTTTTCAGTGATAATTATAAATATTCATCAAGTTGGACATTACTATTGCATATGATTATAGATCGGATTCAAATATTAATCACTTCAACCATAGCAAGTTGCTGAATGGCCTAAATCTCCATGAATAAAAGCTGTTGTTTAGGAAAATAATTTATATGACATCTTCTTTTGTTCGCGGCACTAGGTTGCAAATTATTTATATTTCATAATGATTATATGTCGAGATTCAACATATGTTCATTTCCATGAAGTTGTTATTCTGAATATGAAAGCCTAAAAGGAAATCTCCAGACATGCAACAGAATTATATAAACAGTAATTGATGAGACCCGTCTCGGTGGCCGAGTGGTTAGAATGTCCATCCCGGAATCGCTAGGTCGTGGGTTCAGTCCCTGGCCACGACATATCAAATTCGTAGAAGTTTTCTTTCTACATGATAATGTGTGTGTGTGTGTGGGGGGGGGGGGGTTAATGTCTAAAATAAAGAAATAAAATCGCTTATATATTTCCTTATGTAATCAAACCTGTATTCGCCGACACCTCTTAACAACAGTCAACCTGTGAACAACGGTCAGTGACGGAATCCCAAATTATAGAGGATTTAACCACTGGAGTGACCTATGTTAGCATGTGTTACTAGTTCACAATATATAACAAGTCATGTACCATATATACATGCTGGTGATCGATCCCTCTTGATGCTGGGTTCGTGTTATCTGCAACATATGTTTCATTGTGTTCCGTCTCACAATGCAATCGTGTAACCACATAGTCTGTTATTGTATATACATAGGTCCCGTCTGACTTTGTGGTAGACTGATAGACTGTGTCACAGATGGACGCCTATAGAATTACGTTCTGCAGTTTCTTGTGCTGCCAACAGAAAACTCTTAATTTCTATACCTCAATCTCTTCTTCTTCCTTTTCTTCTTCTTCTCAATATTATATGTACATGTAATTATCAACATTATTATACTTATCTCTATTATCATTACTGTTATTATTATTATTATCTCAATGTTAATTATTATTATTATTATCTCAATGTTAATTATTATTATTATTATTATTATTATTATCTCAATGTTAATTATCATTAATGTTATTATTATTGTTATTATCTCAATGTTAATTATCATTACTGTTATTATTATTATTATTATTATTATTATCTCAATGTTAATTGTTATTATTAATAGTAGTAGTAGTAGTAGAATTATTAATATTATTATCTCAATGTTAATTATTATTATTATTATCTCAATGTTAATTATTATTATTATTAGTAGTAGTAGTATAATTATTATTATCTAGATAATTATTATTGTCACCATTATAATAATCGTCTTCATACTTAATCGTTATTTGTGTTCTTGTTGTGGTGTAGTTTTTGTAAAATCATTTATTGGTTCGTATTTGCATTTATCGAGATGCAGCATTTCCTAAACTACCCCCAGCGATAAAACGCTTTATGATTTATTAAACATTTCAAACTCAGACGGAAAAAAACTAAGTGTCCATACATGTATATATCAGTAATCCAATATGATGACTTAGGAGGTACTGATAGAAAGATATACATTTTGAAATGAAGAACATTAATGTCTGTCATATGACATTGTGCTCAATCAGCTGTTTCCGGTTTCGTATAAACATCACATGTTTTCTTATAATTAACGCGTTACATATAACTTCAGACCGAATTACATCACTCCGCGTCTCGCGCGTGTATTCTATATATATGTACATGCGTAGTGTATTGAACTCGAACAGCTGGATTAAATGTGTTTGATTCATTATTCACATGATGTTGAAAATGTATGAGAAATACACACGTTGAATCGTTATTTTCAGTCATTATTCGAAACTATTTTCCCGGTGTTAGATTACAAAAATAATTCGTTCACAGTCCGTTCATTCATGTTTTGTTTGTTTGTTGTTATAATCGCGATTTACTGTCAGTATAGGTCATATGATAAAATGAATCTGACATGAATTGTCATTTCATATCAAATTTACTAAACTTGCTCATAAAAATGTTATTAAGCGAACCCTGACGATGTCCGCAACTTTCTTTGGAATGCATTTTTGTTCGAATTTTCAAATATACGGTTTCTTTTAAGGTAAAGTCCCTGTCATGGTTCTGCTACATTTCGGACCTCATGTCCTTTCACGGAGATAACCAAGGTGTCCTAATGTTTCATTAGGGTCCTTGGTTTATCTTAGAAGGCCGACAATAATTCGAGGGCTGTTCAAAAGTATCCTGGCAATGACTATTTAATCTAGAAAAAGTGAAAATAAAACAACTCGGGTACGTTATGCAATACTTTTGCAAATCGATGGCGACAGTGGCATCAGATAATATTCTTTCTTTTTAAGGTGGGTATGCTGGGACGATTCTCGGTTTCCCTGTTGCTGGTGTCATTACGAATTATGTCGGATGGCAGTATGTTTTCTATTTATCAGGTGAGAGGATATGGTAGTTAAAACTTTCAAATTGACTTGAAGTTGTTCGTTCTATCCCGGTACCCACGAGCTCTTTTTATCCAACTGTAACTGATTGTACTTCCTTTTATGATGTAAAAGAAAAATTTGCCACAGTGGTGAGATATCTAGCCAAACAAAGAAACACCTTTATCATTATTAAAAATTCTTAATATTAAAAAATAAAATGATTGCACTAGAAAAATTGAGTTATTCACTCAAAAAAAAATGATGCGAGTCAAGCATGTGTGTTTCTCTTAGAACATTTTAATTTCCCTCTCGACAGCCCACGAGTTGGACCACAGGAGGTCGGCACATAGTATATAGGAAAAAAACGATTTGTGTTCAGTATGTTTAGAACACAGATCGATTTCTTTTCCAAAATACTATGTGCCGAATCAGTGTGGTTTCGACATACATGTATTCCTTCCAGAACAATGCTCATTCCAAGCAGGGAACCATTTCGCAACCTTTGAAATAGTAGTCATTGAACACTACCATGTTATGCAATACAGAAATATATTACACCCAGCCTGTCGGGCATATAAGTCACAAATGTATCAACGTTATGAAATATTTCAAATAATTATGCTTTTAAGTTTATGGTTGACATTTTGTCCACGTTTGCCCATGTATTTAATGCTCAAGCCAGACACGTCTTCATTGTAGTGTGTTTTAACGCACTGGCTTTTGACAAATGCAACACCGGGTTCGAACACAGGTGGGTCCGAAATTGTATATGGAAGGGTATTTAGCCACCCGTTCGAACACATGGCGTTTATCTGGGTATTCTGGTTTTTCCCAACATCAAGGACCAAATCAACGCCGCAAGTAGTGCCAAAACGAACATATTTTCACACTTCAAGCGTTGCAAAAAAATAAAGTTTCAAACATTTTAAACATTTTTTCTTCTCTCATTATCAGGTGGAGTATGTACACTGTGGTTTCTGTTTTGGCTGTGTCTTGTGTACGAAAAACCGTCCCATCATAAATTTATTAGTGAGCAAGAGTTTGACTTTATGCAGAAATCGCAAGGATATGACGTCATCGATTATGAGGTTTGTGATTAAATACATATTCAGCGAAAAATACGACAAAAAATATTTAAAAAAAGAAACGTCTATATCTCATGATCAGCAAAATAACAAAGTTTGGAATTTACTTCCATGGAAGATAACTCTATACTACATGTCACGTGACCGTCTATTTTCCATGGGGTAGATTCTAATAATCCCCAGAATAAAGAATTGCTTTGAAATTTTACTTTAACTGTATATGAAATAAAAATGTTTGAAAATTTAGGTGATTTTAGTTATTGGTTTCTTGTCATTTAACAGTACGAAGTTAAATATGGTAAAATATTACTACGCGCGGTCAAGGAAATGGTAAAGAACATGTACTCTTAAGGTCATTTTCTTTCAATATGTTGATATTTAAATTGCTTAAACGGCAAAAAATGCTAAAAAATGGCAGTGCTATCTTTTGATAGCGAGACTGACTATAAAGTCGTTATTGGCAGAAAAAAAAATCCAACATTCATAAAGTCATGTAGGATAGGGATATCTCACCCTCGGGATCAGAAATTTTAGGCAGGGACTCGGCATGGCTTCGTCCCTGCCTGAAATTTCTGACCCTCGGGCTGAGATATCCCTATCCTACATGAACACTCGCGATAGATTCTTATACTCTTCTAAAAATCCATTGTTAATGTATTTTCGCTACCAATATAAAGACCATGTAGAATCTCCTCTTGTTATTGGTGCTAATCGATTTCCACGTTTTGCACGTGCACGCTATACATGTAGTTGACGGGTTTATTCAGTCAACGTTGATCGGTTCACACGAAAGGAATTTCTCAGAAAAAGAAAAAAAATGTTTGTTTTTTTCTCGCCTCGGCAGTGGAAGGTCGTGGTGTCCATCCCGGGAGGTCTCGGGTTCGATCCCTTGCCATGACATACCAAAATAGTAAATAATGGTACAGGTATGGCTCCCTTGCTTGGCGCTGAGCATATAAATATTGTTGCAGGACTGGTTGGCCCGGTGTCAGGATAATGTGACTGGGTGTGGTATCATGCCACATGTTTACGGCGTGATACTGCAGTGTGGCAGCACTATATCTGTCTCAAGTAGACATAATGACTCGACAGAGATAAGAAACGGTCCCAAATAACGTATTTGCTCGTGAAAAAAAACACA
Source organism: Solen grandis (assembly GCA_021229015.1). Lineage (NCBI taxonomy): Eukaryota > Metazoa > Mollusca > Bivalvia > Adapedonta > Solenidae > Solen > Solen grandis. The sequence goes on along the minus strand of CM037795.1, from coordinate 38,071,273 downwards.
AAAAACGGGTGAACGGGATTCGAACGAGATCTCGCTGAGACGCCTTTCAGACGCCTGCAGGCGCTTAACAAACAGTCTCACTCATCTGCGGTCTAATGAGAGATGTACATACGATTTGTATTTGGTTTTTATCAGTAATAAATTGAAGAAAAACTCAGTATATTTATTTTATATATAATTGATATGAGCAATGAAAATTACACTCATACGTTAACCATAACGCTGTAGTGCTGCCACACTGCAGCATCACGCCGTAGTCACCTAGCCATATTATTCTGACACAAGGCAAACCAGTCCTGGAAACACCTTTAAATGCTGAGCGTCAAGAAATGGATCCATACCAGTACTTTTTTTGCGGCCGGGGATCGAATACACGACCTCTCGATTCCAGGGCGGACGCTCTAACCATTCCGCAACCGGGACCGGAATATATGCTTATACTTAAATATTCGCAGATAAATAAATCATTCCTAACAAAAAATGCCATTATGACGAGGAAAAATACATTAAAAAAATAATGCGGCAGTACAAACAAACATAAACGCATAGGCAATTTTTGCCAAAACATCGGCAAAGGTGATCTTTTTTCATTAATTGAATTATATTTTCTTTCCAGTCCTTAATCAATCGTAATGAATATTGACTACTCTCGGATTTATACAATCATTATTTCACTTATGTCTGCCGCATGCAACCGGTAGCTTACAGTCAGCTATGAAGTTGTCTTAAGACCATATACCATGCTTTTCGCGCGCATCTTATGCTGTAGATGATCATCGTGGTTTTTGACACCGAGATAGAATAAGAGGGAATAATAATCAATTATTTAACATTCTATAACTTTGTTTACTATCATTGCAAATGGCGGCTTCTTTCAGTTTTACAAATCTCATGATATCTCGCGGTCACATGATCGAACACGTACTTAAACGAGAGCTTCTCGTGATTTGCGCTTAACATATACCGGCGTTGCGGATCTCTGTCGAGTAGACATAGTCTCCAAATGACTGAAATACAGCCGGGCGGAAATAAAACCCAACAGGCATTTTTTATAACTTAATCTTAATAAAAAGAAAAGATATTATGTACAAATGTTTTTGAAATACATTGCCCCAAACGACTATTCTGTCATTACTTAAAAAAAATATATTTAATTAAAGTTTTGAAAGCTTTAGTACATAATACACGAGAACGATATACATTTTTAATTGAGATATACAATATGCATGCACTGATATTAAGTGTTTATGAGATATATCATTTATGATTTCAATATGTATATTAAAGAAAAGGTCTATTATACTAGTGTTTTAAAAAAAAACTTTGAATATTGTTAGTTTGATTAATGTTAGATTTCTTTCTGCTTCACGGCTTCTGCTGAATATACTCGAATACTTTAAAAACGTTTTATGTATAACTTCGCTGTTTCACATTATTCTATTTTTTTACAGGTTGAAACCTTATTTAAACTCTCATTTTCGATAGAATTGAAATGATGAAATAAAAGTAGATCATAAAACTGGCAACATTCTATTGCTGAAATATGCCTCATTATATTTCTAAATAATCTAAAATCTTGAAACTGATAATGAAAAAAATGAAATGAAATATTAGACATTTTTTTCTAGTAAGATGATTTTTAAGCCCTTGAGTATATATGAACGAGACTATACCTTTATAAGTTACTATGATGTAATAAACTTTAATTATACGATAATGTCTCACATTTATTTCATATCTCGTCAAAACAGGATGCCAAGGTGCCATGGAAAGCCATTATTTCGTCACTTCCGGTCTTAGCCATCTGCTTCTGTCATTTTACCCGGCAGTGGGTGTTCATATTGATGTTAACCAACGAACCGCTGTTTTTGAATGAGTTTGGGTTTAATATTGCACAGGTATGGATTTGTCTATGTATTGATTTATTATTTACGGCTCCCAGCATCGTTGTACCCACAGTATATATCGCGTCATCACTACTGTATATACCGTGGGATTTTCAACTGGCAAGTTTTCGTTTTCATTAATATTAATCGGCTGCTTGCTGACCAATGAAACCACACGAAGTATTATTTGAATACTCCTCAAAAGCAAAAAATGATTTTCAAAGTCTGAAAATTTTTATGTAACGCGCCGCTTCATTGTTCAAATGATCCTTGCTTTCTTCACTACGGATGAAATGCATAATTAAATAATTAACAAGCATGAAGTTTTGTCAATTAGATAATCCATGGTCCATTAAAAAGCAAAGCGTATTGAGCGAACGTGGTTTCCGACGATGCTTCAGGTGGTTAGAGCGTCTGCCCCTTTACCAAGAAGTAGTGAGTTTCTCCGGCAACGACCATAGCCATCAAATAGTACTGGTACATCTTCCTCGTGTTTGGCTCTCCGCACATAAGTATTTGACCAAGTGTCAGGATAATGTGACTGGGTGTGGTATCACGTCAGATGTCTACGGCATGATATTGCAGTGAGGCATCACCGACTCTTGTAGACACAATTACCCGAGATAATGTCGATGGGACGTTAAACGCAAATAAGCAAACACACACACACACACACACACACACACATACATACACACACACACATTGATTTTAGTATATTGTCCATTTTGTGAAATTCCTTTGATAAATATTTATTGATAGCCGTATATTACGAAATTTACAACATAAGGTTTTGTTTTGTTTTGCAAATTTTCAAATGACGTGTTTCCTTCCACAAAATCTTCTAAGAATTTTATAATACATGTGTATGTTTTATTATTATCATTATTTATATTATATTAGTCCCCTAGTCCCCTACCGAAGGGAGCTACAGGTTTGCCCCCCCCCCCCCCCCCCCCCCCCCCCGCGATAACTTAAAAACCGTTTAAGTAAATATTATGAAACTTGGTATATGAATAGACGGCAGTATGGAGATTCTGCACGTCACTTTGATTTTTTTTCTCGGACCAAATTCTGGTTGCTATGGCAATGGAAAAATTAATCACCATACCGGTAGGGGACTCAAGTGTTGCGTACAGCATCATTTTTTTTTTTTAATTTCATTCTTCTTATCATTGCTACTTTGATTGTTGTTGTTTGGCAGAGATAGAATGGTGGCATAGAAATGTGTTATCTCGAAGTGTATTTATGTATATAAATAAACATATATAGATCAAAAGCATTATCCAGTCACCAGTCAGTCGTTTATGGTCAAAAATCATGTGAGTGATAACATCTACAAAAGCACTATTTTCTCTCTATTTTTACATTGCAACGTTCATTTTCAAAATCGGATTGAAGACTATACACCCCGCTTTATTTATTTCTGACATGTCTGATATGTCTTTGTTTTGTATTGAACATGTATATTTAACTGAAAACGTAATTTTAAATACTGACTCACCAGAATTGAAAAATCTCTCATTTCAGTAGACTTTTTCCATTATAATACATTGTACGTTGTTTTATGCTAGAGGCCATAAAGAGTGATTAATATTTATTGTAAAAACACGTTTTGTTATCGATGTATAATCATTTAACTATTTAGTGTTAGAAGCATAGTTGTTAGTTTTTTTCTCATGTACAATTAAAATCTTATTCTGGTGACCTGTCAATAGTGAGTCACACGTAATTGCAATCTCCACGCAGTTATCTCCCCTCCATTTTTATTTTTGGCATAGATCTCTGCCACCACGAGTGGCATTCATCAGGATTTCTGAAATATACAAAAAATATGATATAATTTTTTAAATTATTAAAAAACTGTTTCTTGTATCAGCTTAGTTTTCTCTCATTTATATATGATGAAATAAATAAAAAAATGATAACAAATAAAAATGTTTAAAAAAAATATGAAAATAACCGTTATTTTTTTAATTTTTCAAATTCTTGTTATTTTACAGCGAGTGGCATTTTCCTAAGTATATTTTCTTATAAAAAAAACATCATTTTTCGCCTTGTGGTAAAGAAATGATCTGTTTAGAAAATAACTTTTTCTCTGCATGAAGATCTATAAATAAGAAACCTTCGCCATTTTGAAAGCCTACCATCATCACGTGACATTTGTGACGGCAGTGATTCATCATTGTGTGGAGATTGACGTAATTGTATTCATTCGGTACACCTCGACCTTTTCCTAGCCAAAAAAAAAGTCATTCCGTAGAAATTAAAAAGTTGTTCAGAATGGGATTGTATTCGAAGTCATAAGCAATCAGTTCTAATATCCGGCTAATATCCGGCTTTCTCCGTAGTCCTCCGTATGATAAGGCTTGCGTATATAAATAAAGCACAAACGTCCCATCCACCAACTGTGATGTGATTTAAGGTCATCCATTCATCACTGAATTGTAATCATGGTTCATCAAGTGATCATGGGAATTAAATAGTAAATGCAACTTTAATAGGCTTTGAGCAAAAGCCTTTAACCCCAAGTCAGTGGACGCTTGCATCTGCACTGAAGTCTTTTTTTGGCAATAATTATTGGAAATACGTTTCACTTACATGTTTGTGTCACTGAAACTGACATCAATCTGAAAGTTTTCCTTTGCATGTTCGAAGTCACTATGCCTGTTGGCCGCCATTGTTATTTCTCGAGTTCTAGGTAGTGAACTGTCATAACTAAACCAAAGCCACTTTAAACAAGTGTAACATCGCTCTAGGCATTTTATCTATTTGGTTTATAATACAAAACCCATTTCCCTTTGTATTCATTTTTACCAGTGTATACCAGGCAGTAGTCATTCATATTGATATGACCGTTATATTATAAAAGTTTCTCTCTTCGGAAGTTGTCTTTTTTTTTCTATGGTCCAAATATGTTGTTTTGTTGTTCTTGTCGTTCTTTTCATGGTGGTTGGTTGTTTATTTGTCGATTGTTTAAAGTTTGTTATTTTGGGGTTTTATTATGTGATCTTTTTTTTTAGTGGGGGGATTTTGTTTTTAGCTCATATGAGCACTATGCGTTCGTCGTCGTGCATCGTCCGTCGTCAGCAACTTGTTTTAAACGACATCTCCTCTGAAATCACTGGGCAGAATTTAATTAAACTTGGCAGGGATGATCTTTGGAACCTTCACAAAAGTTGCTTAAATAAACTTTATCCATGTTGAACTCTGGTTGCCATCTCCTTAAAAACTACTGGCCAGATTTCAAACTGTTTTGGTACAGTTGTTCCTTGGGTAACCCTTCTACCAAAATTGCTAAAATTATTCTGATCTGTAAAAAAAAAGCCGCCAGGGGCAGGGCTAATTTGCCTTATATATGTATATAGTGAAATCTTTAAACGACATCTCCTCTGAAACCACTGGACAGAATTTGATTAAATTTGGCAGGGATGTTCCTTGGGTGAACTTTCACAAAATTTGCTAAAATAGACTTGATCCATCTAGAACTCTGGTTGCCATGGCAACGCAAAGAAAAAATAATTAAAACCTCTAAAATCATCTTCTTCAAAACTACTGGCCAGATTTCAAAATAATTTAGTACAGATATTTCTTGGGTAACCTATACGCAGTTGAGCGATTCATTGCCTCTATGGCCCTCTTTTTCAGATAAACGATTTTATACACACTTACCATGTATATATTTCATCCAGACAGGGCTGTACGCTTCCATACCTCACATGGCCAAAGTGCTGCTGTCGTGTTTAAGTGGGATCACTGCGGACTGTCTCCTGAACGGACAGGCCATGTCCACCACGGCTGTCCGGAAACTACTAACTGGTGTAGGTCAGTGGACTTGTCTTAATTAAGCTCGACTATACAAAGTATAGTAAGCTATTGTACTCACCTTGACGTCGGCGGCGGCGGCGTCATTAATTGGTTAAAGTGTTGCATGCAACTTACTATCGTGCATTTATCTTGTGGGTCTTCAGGGGCTTTACAAAAGATAACTCTAGGCAAAATTTAATGCAAATTATGGCGCCTTTTTATTTTACTTAATAATCGGTGGAATAGTCGAGCGCGTTGTCCTACGGACAGCTCTTGTTTGTTTCAGTAATAACATTGTAGATAAGTAAAAAAAAAAGAAAAGAAAAAAAAAAAAGAACTTAACTAATTTTCACCAAAAGTTTACTTGTCATATCTGTTTTATTCACATCAAATTCCCTCAGGCATATTCCATTAAAGCAATTCTCTTACATTAAATTTTTCATATCATATATTCGTTAATTTGAAAAGTTTTGCCGACGATCTAAAGAACATGAACTAAAAGCTTCTAAAACGTAATATCCATCCTCAGGAAGCAGTACTGTAAATAGCATACGAAATTGTATCCCACTTTAGAATTGATGTTTATATTTCTCTAGAAGAAACCTGGTTAAAACATAGAATACTGTTTTGTTTTGGTTTATTCGTTAAAGATAGAACCAGATGCAAAAACTAGCCAATTGTTTTAACATGAATTTAAAATCCACCTTTATTATTTAACATATCTAATAAACTGAAAGTATGGTAAAGTAGATTTTTTCTTTTTTCTTTTTTTTTAGTTTGAAGGCTTTGATATAGCCAGCGTTGAAAGGAGAAATTCAAAATACATGTTTAAAGAGCTCATTTCGACCGAATCTGAACCAATTCTAAGAGATATCAGTGATTCATACCTCAAGAAGATAGTCTTGATTCAAAAGACGGTGCAAACAATAACAAATGAACTGCCTCCCCCCCCCCCTTTTTTTTTTTTTTTTTTTTTTTTTTTTTTTTTTTTGGTGGATGAAGAAATAGAAACTGTAAGTACATGTACGTTTAAATCAAGTCTTCACGTAGTCTCAATCATGAAAGAAGTGTTCACGATACAGATAGGGCACTACTAAAGCATGTGTTGATTTATGTAGCGTAGGGGCCGTGCGGTCAAAACGTGATACCCTTGCAGACGAATTGCACATCACCAGCCGTAACACCAGACAACCTGATTCCAAGCCTCCTCTAAAAACTGGAGAAATAACTCAGCTGATAAACATGTTAAAGGGATAGTGTTTTTGTCACAACTATTCCAGGTCTGGGTGTACAGTCCGTGTGTTTCCTGGTGATCAGTTTTCTCAGGGACGGCATGTCCATTATCATCGTACTGACAGTCGCTCTCGGGGCATTTGGATTGTCTACTTCAGGTAACATTATTGTTGTTGTTGTTGCTGCTGCTGCTGCTGTTGTTGTTGTTGTAGTATAGCTCCTTTGCTTGGCGCTCAGTTCCAGGACTGGTTGGCCCGGTGTCAGGATAATGTGACTGGGTGTGGTATCATGCCACATGTCTATGGAGTGATACTGCAGCACTATATATGTCTCAAGTAAACATAAATACAAAATGACTGAAATACTTTTGGTGGTTCGTTAAACCCAACAAGCACAAAAAAACAAAACAAAGGAAATGATGTTACAAATTCCTTTATATCTAATTATAAAGGATTAATTGGTATGTAACATGTTTGAACAATAACTTTCCAAGAATGTTTTGATATTTGTGAGTGGATTTTTGTTTTGCTGTAGCTAGTCGCTAGTTCTGCTTCTTCTTTTTCTTCTTCTTCTTATGCCTCTTCTTCTTCTTCTTCGTTGTCCTCGTCTTCTAATTACCAGAATGCATGTTATTAGCATAGCTTTGACCGAACATGCATTTTATTTTACATCACAGGATGGTCAGTGAATCACTATGACCTATCCACACGTCACGCTAGTTCCCTGGTAGCTGTGACGTCAACGTTTGGCAATATAGGCTCCATTATCGTTCCCTTGGTAACTGGCGCTTTGACGGTGAATCAGGTGTGTTGGTCATTTTCTGCACTTTTTTTTTTTTTTATAAAAATGGCAATTTGGTAGTCTTGTATAGTGGATACTTATTAGGATTTTTTATGCAATATCTAAATAAAGGAAATTTCTAATATGTGTATTTCGTTTCAAAGGTTTTGATATTGCTGAAAGTATTGCAGACATGAATTGCACCCACACAGTTACCATTTACACAGAACCAGCGTAATTTAATGTTAACAAAATAATAAATAATTTTAAAGTTAGTTGAACAGATAAATTTGCATATATGCTCTGCCCAGTCTCAAACCTACGACTTTCAGGCGAATAACCAATTCGTTTCACAATTTGTATGACCATATTGCACCCGCATAAATTATTTCCTTCTTTGTATGGGATAGAGCTATCTAGCAGCTGGCTTGCGGTAGGTCGGTGGTTCTACCCGGATGCCTCCGTGCATTCGGGGTCTTCCTCCACGGGACGTAATTAGCTGGACGTCGCTGTATGACTGAAATACTGTCGAAGCGACGGTAACACAAATAGTCATGTCAAGTCAAGTCAGAGCTATCTAGCATTTTTACGGACAATAGAAGGCCGAGCGAGAGTAGACTTTTGTCATCTTGAGAAATGTCTTACCCTAAATTTGTGGCAACATTCATATATCAATTTATTTTGTTCATGGTAAAATGGTAAATTGAGAGGTGTACTATTAATATAGATCGCTGTTAAATTTGAATTTTCAAAGCTTCCTATTGGCTACAAATTTAGGGCGACTTTTAAACAAGATGATATTATTTTCCACGCAGGACCTAGAAGGCTGGGCCCAAGTATTTTATTTGACCTCGGCAGTGGTAGCGGTGTCTGTGATATTCTTCCTCGGGTTTGGCTCCGGTGACCAGCAGCCCTGGGCCAATCCCCCGGGGCACCTGAATCTGGTCCAAAAGACCGACCCTCTTGCCTTGAAACCATACAAACTCATGTCCTTGTCTAGTCAGAAGAAATCTTCAGACGAGAAGATGGGACTCACCTCGAACGAGTCTCGGATAAGCACTGCAATTACGCAGCAACAATTGATGCAGAAGCTATCCGATTAGATTTGTAGTCAGACGAGAAGTTGGGACTCTCGGATAAGCACAGCAATAATGCAGCAACGATTGATGCAGAAGGTATCCGATTAGATGAAGTGAAAGTAGGATATACAAGTACATGCAATGGGCTTGTTCTAATAGGGATTTTTTACTTACGTACTGAGATTTACTGAAATTGAGATATATTTTATCATCCCAAAGTCTGTTGTTGTATATACTTTAAGTTTTATTTTGCAACATATGTTGTAAATGATTAATTTTGTAGAATATTTTTTAGATCATTTTTAAAGTGTCATTCATTGTAAGTTTCCATCTGTTTATGGAGCTTTAACCTTTTCCATAGTGAAAGCCAAGCATAAAAATGAATGTACATGTATTTAATTAAAACAAATGTACATGATTAGATTATCTAAAGACTTAAGCCATTTTTGAGGGCATTATTATGTCCATCGACGTTTTCGTTTTTCCGAATTATTTCCATAGCAAATGCTGATAACACATTTCAGTTTGCCATGATTCTAGATATAACGAATTAGACAATAGCGGTGGTTTCGGGGAAAATTGTTAAGCATACTTTTCTGTTTGAATCATTTGTTGAAATTTGTATCGACCACTGTAAATAGTCACGATCACGATTAAATGGCAAACACTAATTATATATGTTAAATCGTAAAAATGGTACTTGAAAAGCTCCCTTGTTTATGCTCCGCATATAAGGGTAGTTGCAGGACTGGTTGGCCTGGTGTCAGGATAATGTGGCTGGGTATGTTATCATGCCTCATGTCTACGGCGTGATACAGCAGTGTGGCAGCACTATATCTGTCTCGAGTTGACATAGTCTCCAGATTGAATGAAATACTGCCCCCCTCCTGTTCTAAAGTATTCGCATCTCCCTCACTGACTGCTAAATGCCCTTTGAAGAAATAAAATAAGTCAACCTTTGACATGCTGGAAGTGTTTGTAAATCTCGTTTTCGCCGATGTATCGAGAATTGCTGCCGATATTTATTGTTGATAAGAGATTAATGAATCCGTCACATGACTTTTAGTGCCGGAACCCGAGTATGCCATTGTATCGACTGCCGATGTATCGAGGGTTGACTGTATTGACTGTACTCGTCACATCTAAATCTACTTACAGTAAAATAGTAATCTTATATCTAGTTTAGATTTTTTTTTAAATCATACAGAGATTTATCAATCTATGAATAGAAGGAATAAAAGTCATATCATGAAATGCCAATTACCTCTGTATCTCCAAATAGCAGATATAGATACGAGATATATTAATTGATGAAGGGCGCCGTGGTACAGTGGTAAAGTACCCGACTGCGGATCCGTAGGTTGTTGGTTCGAATCCCGTTTGGGGCAAGAATTTTCCGTGACCTTCCCAGGCGCCAGGTACTGGCCCCGCCTAGGAACCGTCGAGAGGGATTAGTATAAGTTGTATGAACTTGTTTCCAAATCGACGCTAAAATAAATAAATATTGATACTAGATTTACCCATGACATTTAGAATTTGCATAATCTAACAGTTCAAGGATATAAAAACAGTTCATGGATAGCGATCTGTTGTAGTGATATGAAAAAAAAGGAAATATGCCGGGTGAAAGGGGAAGCAACTGTGACTAAAAATTTCACGGCTCTTGTACGCTTCAAGAGAAAGTGGGTGGGGGATACAATTTTGCGTAGAAGTTAGAACATTTAGATACCAAATTATTTATTTATAAGGTGGATTGACAATATATGCACGGGGAGAGAGAGATAGAGATCAGTTTGTAGTATTTTCGTTCTTTGAAAATAAAATACCGTTAAAGTTTCTGTTTTGACTTTTGCTTTTAGAGTAACGTTTATCACCTCAAATAGAGCATGTCCCTCCAGCAAGTTGATCCAACATTTTATTTACTTAGCAGAGGTGACACAAAGGGATCATTTTTCCGTCGTCTGTTCGTCCGTCACACTTTTTCAGCCACGCTTCAGTAGGTGACACACGTGTTCCCAAAGAACACTCTTGTATTAACATACCATAATACATAGTAATGGCCCCGATCTTATGGAAACTTATAACATTTAACGCATGTCTTGCTTTTATGTTGGAACTTACCTTCACATTGAAAGTCCAGTCAGTATTACAGATGTGGGAAGACCTCGCGAGACTGCGACACGAGAGTGCACCCCGGTAGAACTAATGACCTTCTGCAAGCCAGCTGGATGGCTCGTCGAGTAACCGGATCGGACGAAAGACCCTTAATCGTCTCCAAATGACTGAAATACTGTCGATGGGACGTTAAACTCAACAAACAAACAAAGAGCCTTACTGTATAAAACGGCAAGCACCAGTCCTCTTCTGTTTCAACTGTCACTTTCACTTTATCTGGAGACGTATATTCCAACTTTTCATAATGTAGGAGTTGTCGTCCTTGCGGGACGGGATATCAGCCTAACAATGGGGAGAGGCTATCAGCAGAAACAGACTAGTATGTGTAGATGTGAAATTTGATATATCGTCCCGAAAGAACGACAACTCGAAAAGTGGGACTGGTCAAATAAATGTTTGTTGTAAGTAAGATATGGTCAATATAGTGTATAGCTTTTATTATTATACATCAATGTATTTGTTTATTTGAAATACACATCGTCCAACAAGTAATTACGTTTTAATATATTATTTCAATATAGTACAAGAGCACGTAACTCGTACACTAAGAGTGTAACAAACATTTGAGAGTTAACTCCCCAAGTTGTACAGGCGCTTGATTGTCACTATTTTGTATGAATGTCAAGCTTTTATTGACCTAGCCAAAAAGTGTGCAAAGTTGTGTTCTCTTGACCATGTTACTTACTGATATTCTAAGCTTATAAAGGATGATTAGGTATAAAATGATAATTACACATGGCTGTCGGCTGCAATATTCCAGTTCTCATGTTGACAATATCTACTATCAAACTGACAGATCTGCGTTAGTAATAGTATTGGTAAATCTCACAATACTTTATCATAAATAAAAAAATCACCTTCTTTGTCTTTCTTAATTATATTTCAGTATATAAGATAAAGCTCTCTTTGCAACCATAAGAAGTCTTTTTTCTATATGATTTTATTGTATAGGTTGGTCTCTAAAAATATTACAAAAGATTACATTGTTAGTTTTTGTAAATAAACACAAGTTTGATACCAATCCATGCATTAACAATAGCTAGAATATATCAAAAGTAAGTATAGAATGGTTGCATTTTATTTATATGTTATTTTCGAGGTTGTTTGCTTCATCTTTTGTCAGCAAGGTCTGGGCCTCGTTTTGAGAAATTGAACTTCCGGTAGTCTTGGTTCTCGGCTTGTCCTTGTCTACGACTATTTCAAACTCATATCCGAGTTCGTTAAGTGTCTCAGGGCGGTCCTCGGGAAGATCGGAATATTTCTGAGTTAAAGCAACACAAAGGTTCTGCCCATATATATTTGCAGCAGTTCTACATCTGTCCCTGTGAATAAAACGTCGGTTGAACAGATGTTACTATATCTTGTATATCGCATATTAACTTACAAAGACAAATGTATTTGAACTTAAATTATCACAGCAACGATTGGCCATTTACATAGAGTTAAAATCAATCCTCAAGTCCTTTATTGTTTTTCACTGGAATTTTGTTGGATATTTGATTAGCTTATAAAGCTATTTAACTTCCTGTAATAAAATAAATAATAAATAAACCAGGTGTTATATATTCAATATCCAGAACCGATGTAGCACTATTTCGTGGCAATATTTCAAAATATAATTTTAGAGTCGTCGCTGGATAAACCACGGCTCCACATAGAGCGTATCTATAAAGTATCCAAAATGTAAAAGCCATTTTGATTGGTCATGCGTATCGCGTAAAAACGACGGCTTGCTAGTTGAAAATCCCACGATTGATGGAGAGTAATTGAACGTGGGTGTCCGACGATCTAGTTTGCGTATATATAGGCCTAGTGGAAAAGGAGGTCAAAACGTCAATCGGAACAACTCGGTCATCTTCGCTACCCTACTACAAGAATGACTGAGCAGTTCCAGTTGATCAGTTTGCTTCAATTAATTCAAATTGAGAGCAGCCATTTTCTATAAATCCAATGTTGTGGTGTGGGAGGGTGGAAATTAGGAGTGCTTCACCATAATGTCCATTGCTAGGAGTCATCCAAACACGTTATTCTCATTTTTTTTTCAAAAAGTATAAATTTTAGATATACCAGCCATATATGAGTAACTGTGAAATAAGAATGCGAGTATACTGTAAAATCGTTAATTTTCGTTAACAAATTTCGTTGATTATGTACTTAAGACAATTTCGTGGGTACCTGTATTCGTGGATTCATATTCAAGAAAACTTGAGGTCTATAAAAATGTTTTACGTAAATATTCGTGGATAACACCTCCATGAAGTCAACGAAATAAGTGTCCCACGAAAATTAATGATTTCACAGTCCGTGATGTTAGAATACGTACAGGAACCATTCTACGGTCATAAGGAGGCCTACTTCCTTGGCAGGGATGTTCATGGCAGTCAGCAGAATCAATATTGTAACGATACCCGCACTTGGTACAGATGGCACCGCGAACGTGGATAGTGACGTTAGAATTCTATAAATAGAACAGATCATAAAAAATAATATCAAGTGTTGTTAGAATCGTAGGAAATAGCTGATTCGATACTTTATCTAGTCGATTCGAAGTTCGGCAATTCCCTTAAATTCCTCACTCCAGGTGGTCGTGTGGTTCGAGCGTCCGCCTCGCAACTGTCGGGTTATGGTTCGATCCCCGGTAAAGACATGTCAAAATTGGTAGATCTCTCGTGCGCTTTGTGCTGAACACATAAGGGGCGAGCTGATTTAGAAGCTCTAGGAAAGGGTTGTCTATTTTATGATTAATGCTTACTCCCATCTATAAAAAATACAAACTTGGTCTTAGTGATAGGTTAAACAGTTTCTACCTCGCTCTTTTTTTTTACAGCATTGATTGTGGTGAGTAGATTTCTGCTCTACTCTTGAGCTTTAGTATTAACTTTTCCGAGGGTAGTAGCCAGGTGTCGGAATAATGTGACTGAGTGTGGTATCATGCCACTCTTGCAAAGAGACGTAAAACTCCGTGAACAATAAAACTCACACAATTATCAGGATTTGTCCAAAGTCGGTGTCTAGTTGTTCCAGTTGACATATGAACAGACAAGAGGCCGATATGAAGAGCGCACTGCCCGGCTTGTTGAGGGCAGACGAGAAAGGCACGACAAACCTCGATACCCGCTTGTCAATACCGTTCAGGCGTTCCATACCGTACAGTGTTTCCGGTATTGCAATGGCTCTGAAATGAAAAATGTAATACAAATGCTAAAGCCGACATTTATTCTGAACACCCCAAAAAAGACTTTATTATAAGGTTATATATTTGTTTATTTCAGTTTTGAAGTTAGAAATTACATTCATTAATTAATTTATATATGTATTCATCTATTCATTGTCTCGTGTTTAAATTAAACATCTTGGTTTCAAAATTAACCAGTTAAATGTGTATTTAACCACCGTTTTGTCTTTCCTGGACGTAAACATACAGTCAAACCTGTTTTAAGCGGTCAGCCAAGGAAACGAGACAAAATGACCGCACAACAGGGATGGTCGCTAAATGAAGGTTAAACATATAACAAACTGCTAGATTACTGATGCTTAAACTGACCGCAAAATTCAGATTGACCGCTTAATACAGGTGACCGCTTATACAGGTGACCTCTTATACAGGTGACCTCTTATACAGGTTCAGCTGTATATCAATACCACTCGTATCACGACGACCTCGTTCTCGGGATTTAGTAATCTCATCTGAATTTAAAAAAACGTTGTTTAATCTACTATCAACCAGAAAGAGACACAACTTACTGAATATATATTAAATTACTAACGAGTAAGTCCATTTGAACCACCTTTTGACCTTGGCTATAAAGGTCAGTATGCTACCACTAAAGTTGATTTCTTCTAAGCCTACCGCGGGTCGTAATGCAACGCAACGCGACGGGACAAAGTGGCGCCATACATAGCCCCCAAAAAATCCTTCTTTATAGCTGGGTATAACAATACAAAACTCACGAACTGGCTGAGATAAATGTTATCATCAAGGGCCTCAAGAGGTTGATGAAGAAGGTCACGGGCGACTTCCTGACGAGGACCAAGTACACGAGGGGGACCATGAGGAACATGAAGAGGCCCAGCCCCAGAAGAGCGGCCAGAATAAACATGCCAAGCTGTCTGAACGTCACCTCCAGGTCTGGTGTCTTGGCCAATACTGCTGCTATAAGACTGGCTATACCAACTGGTGTAAACCTGGATGAGTCCAACATGTTTCTTTGTTAACTTCTTGATGTTTTGAAATTTACCGTCGTTACGACATTATTTCTGACAAAGAATTAATTACAGTCCAGTTAAGTACAGAGAGACGGGAAGGCAACGAGTTCATTCAGACAGAAAACAAACGACCGACCGCATACTAGCTGGCAGGGATTCATTATATAAAAAATCAAAGTGACTTCGCTGTGATTCAAATCCATTACGACAAGGGAGTGAGTGCTTCAAAAATTGTTTTGTTTTGTTGTTGTTCTTCTCCTAGTTATTGTTGTTTTTTGTTGTTGTTGCTGTTGTTTTGTTTGTTGTTGTTTTGTTTGTTTGTTGTTGTTTTTTTTGTTGTTGTTTGTTTGTTGTTGTTGTTGGGTTTTTTTGGGGGGGGTTATATAAAAGTAAAATTTAAAGATGATTATTAAAAGTATCTTAACAGTACCGATTAATCTGAGCTGCAAAATGGCTGCAAAATGTCTTATTAGATTTATCGAAAAATTGCTGCTAGCATCTTAACGACAAGAGGGGCTTCCGAGGCCGAGAAGGTAAAGTCGCTGACTTTAACACTCACTCAGCCCCTCACCGCGTGGGTTTGAATCCCGGCAGGGTCATTCAGATTTTCATGTGAGGAAGCCTTCCAGCTGGCTTGCGGTAGGTCGGTGGTTCTACCCGGATGCCTCCTTGCATTCGTGGTCTTCCTCCACCTGTAATTAGCTGGACGTCGCTATATGACTGAAATACTGTCGAAGCGACGGTAAACTCAAATAGCCAAGTCAAGTCAAGTCAAGTCTTAACAAAAAGAAACAAAACTACTCAGTTTTTAAGTGAATATATTTTTGATGGACACCTACCAGACGAGCCATCTCAGAACTCTAATGATGACTTCTGTAGCCGCTTTGAAGAATTCAAGAAACGCTGCAGCCTGCTTTCCGACCGAACTGGTTCCAACCCCAAACAGGGTACAGCAGATGATAAGTCCTGGAAATGCAGGCCAATGTCGTAAACTAAAATATATGTCATAGAAATACAGGCCGGTGTTGTAAATTAAATTTTTTGTCATCAAAATGCAGGCCAATGTCGTAAACTAAAATATATGTTATGGAAATAAGGTCGGCGTTGTAATTTTTTTTATAGAAATACAGGCCAAAGTCGCAAGCTAAATAATCGTCCAAGGAATACAGGGCAAAGTCGTAAACTGAATAATTGACCTAGAATTACAGACCAGTGTTGTGAACCAAGCAATTCGTCCTAGAAATACAGGCCAATGTTGTGAACTGAGATAGTCATCCTAAGAATACAGGCCAATGTCATGAACTGAAATAGTCGTCCTAGAAAAACAGGTCAATGTCGTGAACTGAGATAGTCGTCCTAGAAATACAGGCCAATGTCATGAACTGAAATAGTCATCCTAGAAATAAAGGCCAATGTCGTGAACTGAAATAGTCGTCCTAGAAATACAGGCCAATGTCGTGAACTGAGTCGTCCTAGAAATACAGGCCGATGTCGTCCTAGAAATACAGGCCAATGTCGTGAACTGAATAGTCGTCCTAGAAATACATGGCCAATGTTGTGAACTGAAATAGTCGTCCTAGAAATACAGGCCAATGTCGTGAACTGAGATAGTCGTCCTAGAAATACAGGCCAATGTCGTGAACTGAGATAGTCGTCCTAGAAATACAGGCCAATGTCGTAAAGTAAATGTTTGTCCTAGAAATACAGGCAAATGTTTTAACTTAATATTTGTACTTGAAAAAAGGGCCAATGTCGTAAACAAAAATATTCGTCCTAGAAATACACTTTTGATTTAAATATCGGACGTAGATTGAACAGAAAGACAATGTCAAATTAAAATCAATTGTATTCATCTTACTTTCAATTGTTTTTAATAGCTTCATAATACTGTGAACTATACATGCTATAAACATTTTAGAAAAACAACTATGGTTTGAAATTTAATGATACAGTCTAACCCGTCTTAAGCGGTCAGTCATGGGAACAAGAGAAATTGACCGCTTAACAGAGGTGATCCCCAAATGCAGGTTCAACATATAACATTTTATTTTTGTAATATCAAAATTGACCGCTAAATGCAGGATGGCCGCTTAATACAGGTAACCGCTAATACAGGTTTAATTGTATATATATAGGTACAAGAAGATCATTGGTCTCGTCTCACCTAAAACGTTGGTACCTTTAGCACTGCCAACATATTTTCTGTAACTTGTTGAGTTTTTTGGCCCTTCCATTTCATCGTACTTTGTTATGGTCTGATCAAAATATAAAATGAAAAGATAATGGTGACATACTGAATGTTATTTTATCATTATAACTACAGGTCCATCTAAAAATACTCGTACCTATCTTATTCAAACTATGTCTTTTTGTTGAACAAAGTTGTTGAAGGTTTATTCAAATTAATGATAAGCCAGCATATTTTGCAATATATATTAAAATATTTATTTATTTATTCATTTATTTTTATTATGTGTTTTAATCCCTATTTCATTATTCTTTTTAAGTTCATAACATAATGTCTTTTTACATTTAAAATACACGAAACAGATTTTCTTTACAGAGCAGCGCCGTACGTACGTGTGTATGCATGTATGGACACTTTATTTTAAAAAAAAAAGAGAACTAATTTATAAATGAAATATGGTCATATTTATTTCGATTTTATATGACGATGCTTTGTTAGGTAAAGGTAATTAACTCCTGTCAAAACATACAATGAACAATAGATCGAGTGTCAAATTTACAAAAAGTTTATGTGTATAACAAGTATGTGTAATTGTTGCAACACAATCCCCATTTGATACTATCGTGGAATGAGTGTCCTACAAAATGAAATATTGTAAATAAGTTTATCTTATTTGAAACAGACGTACAGTGCGTACAATTAAAGTTCGTACTAATGCCTTCGAAAGCAAGTGGAGCTTTTGATCGTTTCATTTCATGGTAAATAAAACGTTAAATACACAGTGATCAAAAATCGAAAAATTATTCTGTTCCTAGCAGGAAGGAAAGAAGTCAATTTAAACATACTGCATCGTTAGTAAAATTATTTATACTCACGTGGCATATTCTACAAACCACAATTAAATAATGTATAACCCGTCTACGATTCCATAGATTTTATTTTATATTTTTAGATAAAAATAAGTACATGGGATATAACGCCAGACCTGTTGAAATGCTGCAAGAACCACATTGTCAGGAAATAAGTTTCTGAAATATACGTAAAATACACTAGACTATTACCAAGTAGTAGACAAACAAAACAAAGGGAGATAGTGGGAAAAAAACAAAGGTAGATAGTGGAAAAAACAAAGGGAGATATTGAAAAAACAAAGGGAGATAGTGGAAAACAAAACAAAGGGAGATAGTGGAAAACAAAACAATGGGAGATAGTGGAAAATCAAATCTGGCGCGGGGAAAGACAAGACAGTCATGTGTATATGACAATTATTGTATGTGAATGTGATGAAAAAAAAGGTTTCTGATGGTTTATGAAATCTGTTTAATACAGTTTCAAGCAATGATACATATGTCAGTTCAATGTTCAATTTGAAAACAAAATATATTGAAGTTCATTATTTTAGAAAAAAAAAAAATATGTAGATTGATAAAGACTTTAATAGACATACCATTATTATTTGCAGTATAAACACATGAATAATAGACCGTCCCAGGTTGTCATTGGGCTAGAGTGTCCACGTCTGGACCGGGAACACAAAGGTTCGATCTCTGGTCGCGACATGCCAAACACGCTGAGATGAAACTGGAGTACGTTGTTTGATGTTAATTATACGAGGACAGGTGAGTCATGGATACTTTGATTGGATATCGTACCATGCCACATGATAATGAGACAAGATTAACTCTGTGTGGTCTATATATGTGGAGGCTGTTTTTGAAGTTGTTTTGTTTGTTTGCTTATTGGGTTTAATGTCCCACCAACAGTATTTCAGTCATTTGGAGACGATGTCTACTTGGGACAGATATAGTGCCGCCATACTGCAGTATCACGCCGAAGACATGTGGCATTATCCTGACACCGGGCCAACCAGTCCTGGAACTACCCTTATATGCTCAGCGCCTAGCAAGGGATCCATACCAGTACAATTCTTTTTACGACTTTGGTATGTCGCGGCCGGGGATCGAACCTCACGACCTCCTGTCCCATGAGGCGGACGCTTCAACCACTTGGCCACCGGGGACGGTATGTCTCAGAAGTTCGTGGATGTCTGAGGGATTTTCAGAATTTCGTGGATATCGTAAGGGTGTTACAACTGTTCGTTGGTATTTGTTACAACATAGACATATTTTGCTCGACATAACAACAAATAACATATATTTATTATTAGTAAATGCAGACAAATCTCCGTAATGTAAGTTCATTCTAATTTAAAAACGTCGAAGTCATGATACAATCGAATATTCTGCATAAAGTCTGTTAATTGTAAAAAGCAGGTTAATTTTTCTCATTTAGCTAAAAACATGAGTCAACTAATTACAAAGATCCCCAGTATTCAATTTGACGAGTCCATTAAAACATGGGACGCCGTGATACATTAACTCAGCATCCAAACTTAAGATTAAAGTTTCGACCCCCGCTTAGGACATTAGTGTTTCATGACGTTCGAATGTAATAATAAACTGTGGAAAGTGACTTTATTTAACGTTATTTGCAAATCGATGTAAATATAAGAAAAAAAATCATATTTTACAATAAAATAGTCCACGATTTATTAAATTTATAATCATTTTATAATAATCAATTGTTTATTTCGTTTATGTGAATACTTTATACAAGCCAATAACTATTTATATACTTTATACAAGCAAATAACTATTTATATATCAATATCTAAATGATAACTAAATAGCAGTGTATTGAATTCGTATTATATAGTTAAATATGAAAAAAAATGATCCATGAGATATGAAATGAAAAATAAAGTCATTTTGCAAGACCTTTTCTTACTTAGCTATTACTTATAGTTTAACTCTCATTTCCAAATAATCCGTTGTCTTCTGGGATTTCTGTTCTAGTGTAATTTGCCAGTACGAACAAGGTTTCTAAGAAAAGCATCTACTATACATATAGATCATCATATAACAATAGATACCTTATAAGGTCTGCAAATATATCTTGTGTCTCCATCACATTAGAATTCGATTCCACACGTGTATCAGCTCTCTCAATATCAGAACCTGTAAAAGATATTGTGACAGGCCAAGAGTCAAATATCAAAATAGCTTATACGACCAGTACAAAACTAGATCATCCTGCAAATTATTCGCATGCTGGTAAGGCTTTATACAGTTCTCAGATAGGAAAAATTAGCTACTTGTTTCCAGCTAATTATACATGTAACTTGCTACTTCTTCAAGAAAAAACAAATTCCAGTAACTAGCAATTGCTTTAAAAGAGAGAAAACTAACGACAAGTTACAATTACTTGAAGTCAGCTTTTGTTCTAGGTCCGTTTTACCAAGATTAATTAATAGTAATACAAATATTACAGTGTATAAATCAACAAAGCATTTAATGTGTGTATTTTTTCGACGCTGTTTGCAAAGGACTAAACGGAAACTGAATACTGTGAAATCATTTATTTTCGTGGGACACTAATTTTCGTCGATTTTGTGGTGGGTTTTATCTACGAATTTTAATCCCCAAGAAAACTTTTTGTCTTTTGTACAGACATCACGTTTTCTAGAACATAGATCCACGAATAAATGTACCCACGAAATTACCTTAGGTACATAATCAACGAAATTTAATGTCAACGAAAATGAATGATTTTACAGTATCCGAGGAGGGTTACGTAGATATTCATGTGTTTTATGAATAATCACAGCCACTATTTTATATACATGTACATTGTATGTACAACAGTGTACGTCGAGCACGCTAATCATGCTGCAATGGAGTTGGACGTACCAGGTTGGTTTTGTTAGGCTTGTATGAGTCCACATCGGCCATCAAAAGCCAAAAAGGATCATCAGTTTTTTGTTTATATATGCAAAAGAATTCTTCTGACTGTCAATGGACGTCGTGTTCGGTGTATACGCGATATTAAGGTAATCCATCCATCATTAGGTTATAATCATGGTCCTTCAAATGATTCAAAGGACTTAATGGACACTTTTGCTCAGAGTCTATAAAGGCTTGCATTTAATATTAAATTCCCATGATCACTTAATGGACCATAATCATAATAAAATGATGGATGGATTACCTTAAGTTATTATTTACTGTTCATTTTTATCATTTTTGAGCTTCCACGAATGTAACGAAACTTGAAATGGCATCAAATGAAAATATTTAGTCATGTCGTGTAAATAACAAATCTATGTAACGAAATACCACGTTTATTTTATTTTTGCCTGATTCACGCATTTGGTATTTATAAATGTTTGGCTGAAAAACTCGAATCGTACTAGCTTTTAAACTTTATAAATTTATGCGTATGTGTTACCATTTAAAGTAATCCAGATCAGTGAACAATAAATGCAACCATACACGTGTATATCACAACGTAATAAATACTGATAAAACCTAATTGGTCTACAAAAATCTTATTATCATTGATTTCAACTTTCTGTTGACCCAGTTTGACCTACTTTTTGTCATTGACAGGAATGTGTATGTAAAAACATAAATGATTTTAAGTTAGCGATTTTCGCAAAGTTAGATTGGCGCGAAATTTAATCCAGCCAATATATTTTGATATATAAAAAGTTGTTCACCAGACTTAAATGAACGAGCATTTACGGCAGCTAATGATGATTTTGATGGATGACGTTGACAAATGCGGAGTGATATTAATCTTTACCGGAAGTGAAAATATGAATGTTTAAAAAAATGGCGCCGAGGGATTGTGGGGCTTAATGTTTAAAAGCAAACTAGTGATACCGTTAGAAAGTTGTGCGATGTTGGTTATCCGTACCTGGGTTTAGAATGAGAACAATGATGACGCCGATAATAGGTGCAATGCTGTTGGATATGAAAATGTAACCAACGGAGACAGCGCTGATGCGGCCTTGGGATCGGGGGTTCAAGGAAGCCGTCCCTACAATGGAGAACACGAATCAAGAAATATAGATTCCATGAAATTAAATTTAATGTTAAACAATAGATGAACAAAATTTTCTGAAATCCATTTTTAGAATAAATATCAACAAGAAATAGCTTAGAAGAAGTGCAGCTTATTTTTTTAAGTAAGAAAAAAAATCTACAATTCAAAAAACTTTTTCGCCAAATTCTGTATGAGACCCATTAGTTCTGAAATTCGTTCTTTTCTTTGTAGCATACAGACTTTTTTTTTTTTTGCCTACACATAATGATTCAATCAAACTAGATCTACCTCTTCTTGGCAGTCATACTATGCCAGACCGAATAAATTTATGCCTGTCAAGAAAGGGAACTGAAGAAGTTAGCGTACATTTTATTCCCATTCAAATGTCACCGTGTCTTTACTCTTAGGTTTTGAATTATGTAGATAGTTGAAATACAATTCTAAAAACAGCCAATAATAAAATATTTTAAAGATTGTAAGCGGTAAGGAATCGGTTTTGTCTATACTTACCTGTTATAACTGTGGATATAATAAGCGGAAGTATCATCATCTTGAGCATGCGCATATAAACATCTCCTGGGAGACCTGAAAAAAAAATAGTTTCACCGGAGTCTTGTTATATAGTTATATACATATTAATATCTTACTAGTAAGTTTCTTTTTCGTCATTTTTTCCTTGCGTTAAACATCATAAATGAACCAGAAATATCCAAAAATCATATACAAGAATATTGATAAATATTAAATAGAGCGATAAATATTGATTTTGGAATTTTTTTTCATTTAAATTTGTTTATTTGATTTTTATATATGTTTTTTTTTTATATCTGTGTGCTCAAAAAGTGTGTTTTTTTCTTGTAATTTGTTTCCGAATTCATGTGGAAAATATTTTTCATATTTTTTCAACGAAGTTATAAATTATGATGGAAAGGATGTACATTATACATGTAAAACAAAGAAACTGTATAAACTCTCTTGATTCCAATATCCGTTTGAAAACTATTC
This sequence comes from Solen grandis, assembly GCA_021229015.1. Classification (NCBI taxonomy): domain Eukaryota; kingdom Metazoa; phylum Mollusca; class Bivalvia; order Adapedonta; family Solenidae; genus Solen; species Solen grandis. The sequence continues at coordinate 38,048,027 of CM037795.1, read as the reverse complement.
AAGAATATTGTTTGCAGTAATGGTAGAGCTGTAGCAGAGATGATGCATTAACACTGCTATTATTTTTAGACTGTCGGCGTAAGTCACAGTCTTAAGTAGTCGGAAATCAATTTTAGCAGGCATCGTCAAATTGCCGCAGCCGATTTTACTGTATAACTCCGCGTTCAGTTGCTTACCCATCCAATGTGATTCTGCGCAAACGAACATGGGTGGATTATGTTACGTAGACAGTTTTATCATACATGTAACTATTAACGCCTTAAATGTGTTATTTTGATCAAGTGTGTTTTTTACAACGAAAACACTTACTATATGAATATGTACATACATTTTTCAGCATCTTTTAATATTTATACAGTAAATATATGATATAAATTTGATGGAATCATTCGTATTTCGTTTTCGAGTGAACACAAATGTATTTCAGGGTGCGTTTTCAAAGTTCTTAGGTATATTATAGTGATGCACCGCTACGATATCACAAACGTCGAGGGATACCATGATACCACACTCGGTCACAATACTAAGCATTAAGTAATACTAAAAATTAAAAAAAAAAACAAGAGCAGACACACATTCAACCAATCTTGTTTTATGAAATATTCAAAATAACATAATTTATTATCATTATAAATAACATTTTTCGTAAAAAAATTAACTATTTGGGTATTTTTACTAGAGAAACCAGAAATATCGAAAATCGTCCCCTAAGTAATAAATCATTGCTTATCGCCAAATATGTTAAAATAGTAGAATTCAGTCAGGGAATTATCCTTATATGCTGAAAGCAAAGAAAGGGACACATACCAGAAAAAAAATGGAGAAAAGTAAAATACACATTTGGAGTATTTAGACATTGGGTTGAACCCAATATCTCCTGGTTACGGGGAAACGCACAATACACAGCATTCATGATGCTGGTGTTAGTAATCGCCATAAAAAGAGAAAATATACACGTTTACATTAAAAATGTAGTTTTATGTGAAAGAATCATCCATCAAGTAATGTGCGTTCCGTTCTATTTCAGTACACACACACATAAAATGAATCGTATGCGATGTACAGGTCAACTGTAGCAAGGCGAAGTCGGTAAATGGAAAATTACCAGGAACCGGGAGGTCATGGGTTCGATCCCCTGTCGCTTCATATCAAAGTCGTATAAGATGGTGCTGGATTAGATCCCTTGCTTAACGCTTTTCATATAAGGGTAAGTCTATGATTGTCCGGCCCAGTGTTAGAATAATGTGACTGTGTGTGGTATCATGCCACGTGTCTACGGCGTGATACTGCAGTGTGGCAGCACTAAATTTGTTGTCCTCAGGTAGACATGGTCTCCAAATGACTAACATTCTGTTGGCAAATTGTTACACTCAATAAACAAACGTTCAGGCACTTGTATGCGATGTACAGGTCAACTGAAGTCGGTTAATGGAAATTTACTAAACTGCCCCCAGTCATGTATTAATAACGCTAAAAACGCTTAAAAATGATGGATACAACATAATTATAACGTAGCTATAACGTTGTCGGTATTTTGAGTAACAATATGGTAACTGGCCTGAATGATTATAATTGAGACACCGTCTCATGTACATGTTATACAATTACAAGTCGGGGAGGAGGGTGCGCTCTGTAGCCGCGTGAATTTTGATATACATTCTAACTCTTTGTTTGGGTGTTTGGAGAGAGAGGCGATATTTATTCGTAATGATAAGTGTTTATTATTCTGTACAAGAAATGTTACGCTACAAAATGGTTGTAAAAAGAAATTTGTAGCCTTGTTTCGATTCCATGACGTATTTATTTTTTTTATTTTTTTCCATAACTTTGTTTCTAGTGTGAATCTCAAAAATCATGCAAAGTTTAAACAAATTATACAATGTAGTTTCAATTTTCCTTCTTTGTCTATATAGAAACTGTAGCATATTTAAACTTTAAACTAGTTTACGTCACACCAACTGACAATAAATATGAATATATACTAGGTAGGCTGAAAAAAAAACAGAAGACCATCCCCCGGGTGCCGAATGGTTAGAGAGTCCGCTTCGGGAGCAGGAGGTCGTCGCTTCAATCCCCGGTCGCGACAATCCAAAATCGTAAAAAAATTGGTACTGATATAACTCCCCTGCTTGATGCTGAGTATATAAGGGTAGTTCCAGGACTGATTGGCCCGGTATCAGGATAATGTGACTGGGTGTGATATTATGCAACATGTTTTGGTGTGATACCTCAGTGTGGCAGCACTATATCTGTCTCAAGTAGACTAAGTCTCAAAATGACTGAAATACTGTTGGTGGGACATTAAACCCAACAAACTGACAAAAAACTAAACAAACATTTTTACACCTGACGTGTGTATATCTACCATATATATCACATGGACAGTTTTGCATGTTACAGTAATTATAGCATTCTTCATTTGCAAATGAGGAATTTTAATGAAATGAATATTTTTATTGCTGTTTTACATGTCATTTATGGTTTTTTGTGGTGAACATCCTGTAAAATGCTCACAATGCACGCATTTGTGTGGGGCTTTATCAACTACGACAAGTATAATGCTTATGACAATTGTATTTCATTATGATTTATTTTAGTACTGTTTAAGTTAGTTAGGTTGCCCTTATATGCTTCATATGGTACATTTCTATCTGTCATAGATTCTAGTCTATTTCATGAACAGATGAAATTCAGCTATAAAGATGCCGGAATGCGATTTAATCATAATCATATGTTTCGGAAGAAATTGATAGATACTGGTGACCTTCAATTCTTATTGCAACAGAACTTACCCACAAACATTTCCATGTGCAATATTGTTATATCCTTGTTTGTGGTGAAAATATAACTGTAATTATTTGTCAAATAATGCAAAATCAAAAGGTCACGTATCTGTCCATTATGTATGTCTCCACTTAACATTATCTCCATTCGGAATGATAAGTCACAGTATACTTTAACATTATCTCCATTCGGAATGATAAGTCACAGTATTACTTTAACGTTATCATCATTCGAATGATAAATCAGTATATTTCAATTAAAATTATACCCTTTGAAAAAATTTAATTTATATATCCTAACTCAACATTATTTCCTTTCAAATGATAATTCAGCATATCATAACTTAACATAACATAACATCCATTCGAATGACACCTCAGTATCTTTAACATTATCTTTAGTCGAATGATAATTCAGTACATTCTAACTTAACATTATCACCATTCGAATGACACCTCTGTATACTTTAACATTATCTTTATCCGAATGATAATTCAGTACATTCTAACTTAACATTATCTCCATTCGAATGATGTCAGATTATTTTAATTTAATACTATCACCATTTCGCTTAAGTAGATAGGCCAACAGGCCTTATGGAAAAATGTCGAATATTTTATTTCGTAGTTTTTAATCGATGTTAGATTATTAGGGCTATAAAGTAAATAGTTCCGTTCCTGGTCGTCAGTTTTTTTACCTCCGAATGATGCGAAAAGTAAAATAATAAAAGGAAAGAAAACTTTATGAAAGGCGGAAATGTATAAACAATCTTTAGGGTCGGCCGTAAAAATGGGGCCCGGTCTGGAGACCAGAAACGGATTTTTTTCCCCTTAAAAATGAATGAGGCATATTTCAGCAATATATAAGTGGATGTTTATTGTCTTACTTTAATTCTATTATTCAAGAAAATACGAATGTAAAGAATGGGTCAACCTAATGGTTCCGATACGTCTTGGACCACTTAAACTCTACCCAGATAACCAAGGTACCCTAATGAAACATTAGGAAACCTTGGTTATCTCCGTGAAAGGCCACGAGGTCCGAAATGTAGCGGAACCATTACAGGGGCTTTTCTTTAAGTCCTTGTGTATATCTTAATACTAAGGGGCGTGTTTTCACAATTAAATAAACTATTTTGTTTCAAGAATGGAGATTTTGTTTGGTTGATTGTGTTAACTTTCCACCGACATCGTTTTGTCATTTCGGAACTTTGTCATAGAGATCTGCTTCACTCGATATCACGCCGTAAAAAAAGGTGGCGTAATGGTGTTTCAGTTTTGGCTTTTATTTCTAAAGACACAATAAGGCATAATCATACATATGACAGCGTTATCAAGTAAAAAAAAACACAATATTGTACACGTGATTATGAGATAATTATCCTGAATACAGTCCTGGAACTACTCGGGCAAAGAAAAAGGATAATATTACAGTGCCATTCTTAACAACTTTGGTATATTCGGCCGGAATTCGAACCCACGACCTACCGGTTACAAAAACGGATACTCCCACCAGGGAGAACATGAAGTTTAGAGCAACTCTATTTATATCTGGACATGTTCCAAAGTGTCACTCACTGCAACGGCTGACATTTTATATGTACATTCTCATGATTATATGGTATTTAAAAATAACTCATAGTCAACACAACGTCAATCGTTCATCAGGCCGCCCAACTACACCGGAATGCGTAGTGTGTTTGTTTCTTCGTTAATTCTTTCGTTCATACAGGCGTAAGTCATGTTAGATTACATTCAATGACTGTGAAGCGACCCTGAACTTTGACCTATTGACCTTAAACTAAGTAAAGATAATTTAATTACAGTAACTATAATAAAGACATTGACCGATTCGCGTCACCTATATACAGACAAAAGAGGCAAAATAATGATAATTATATATATGTCCCTCAAAATGATAGCAATGATAAAAAATATAATAATATATGCCCACAATAATTTATATAAAGGCCCCTCAACATTATAGCGATGATAATAATTTATATAAAGGCACCTCAACATTATAGCGATGATAATAATTTATATAAAGGCACCTCAACATTATAGCGATGATAATAATTTATATGATGGAGACAACCATGATGATGATAATATGCATTATAATGATGATGATGCTATCCTAGATACCTTGCAAAATCTGTGGAAAATGTGATTGCCTTTTTGACCTCTTTATAGGACAAACGCATATTTTCCTATTTCACGTTTGTTTTTCATTTGAAGAAGAAAATCTCATCCTCCATAACTCCAAAAAGACGTGTGAAAAAAATGTGATGTGGAAAAAATATGGCCATACATAGCTAAGAAAATAAGACAAACAGGCTTTGTACAAGTGACTGTTGAAACAGGTTACCTGTCTGTACTTACCTATCCACATGAAGACATCCTCGGATGGATTATATACACGAACTCCAAGTCCGATTGATATGCCGATGATCACCCCTATCAAACTTAATATCATCAGTAAATTCCTCTTAATAAAATGAAGAACAGAATCACGTAACTCATTATTGCTTGGTGATTTTGCGTCTCCTTCCATATTTTCGTGTTCAGAATAGGCTGTTTTGAAGTTGTTAAAAAGTTCAGAGCCCGGTAAACTGCGCTCGTCGTCACGGAGGGTTAATGTGACAATGTGACAATGAAAAATGCGCATGCTGATAATGTTTCGGCTGTAGGTCGAACCGATGTCTCCCTTTAAAGTGATAGTTTGTCGCCGTCGTTGATGTTGTTGTCGTTATTGATAATACGGTTATCGAGATTTCATAGAGAACGCACGTTTTATTCTTGCATCTCAAAAGGACGCACGTTTTTTTCTTGCTAACATCTCAAAAGGATGGGTTCAATTAAATTTTCGTGGATTTATCCAGGATACAAAAAATAACGCTAAATTAAAACTCGTGGAACATTTTTAGACTTACGGTAAATACATATCTGTTGAAAAAAAAAAATCATTATTTCCCCCTTGGAAATCTATACTATATTGTTTTCTTCTTTTCATCCCATCTTTTCTCCTTTGTTTCTTCTTCGTTAACTTTCCCTACTTGAGTAATATTATTCAAATTA
>CM037795.1:37992063-38042063 GCA_021229015.1 Solen grandis | reverse complement strand
TTGGGAAGGAGTGCAGTGCACAATAATGATAACTGTACCTTTCATATTGTTTGAGTTATTGCCCTTTGTTTTTTTTCAGGCTTAATTTTTGTCCGGAGTATAAGTCAAAAAGTATTTGAGATATCAGTATGATACTTCATAGGTTGATAGATCTCATAGAGAAAAAAGTGCAGTGCACAGGAATGATAACTGTACCCTTTATAATTTTTGAGTTATTGCCCTTTGTTATTTTTTCAGGCTTAATTTTTGTCCGGAGCAAAACTTAAAAAATCTTTGAGATATCAACTTGAAACTTCATAGGTGAATAGATCTCATTGAGGAGGAGTGCAGTGCATAAGAATGATAACTCTACTTTTCATATTGTTTGGTTATTGCCCTTTGTTATTTTTCAGACTTATTTTTTTTCCGGAGCATAAATCAAAAAGTATTTGAGGTATCAACTTAGAACTTCATAAGTGGATATATATTTTGAGGAGGAGTGCAGTGCACAAGAATGATAACTCTACCTTTCATAAATTTTGAGTTATTGCACTTTGTTATTTTTCAGGCTTAATTTTTGTCATAGTAATCTTGACATTTTAACTGTAGACCTCAAAATAGGACAATTAGTAGGTCTTCACATGGGTTTCATATCTATAATCACTTCAAACATCGGTCTTCATTACCAAAATTTTTTTCTTTAAAAATTAAAATATTCTACTCTCCAACACGTATACTTTCCAATACATCTTCTAAAGAGCAAGCATTCGGCGGGGGATCGCCATGTCAACATGGCTCTTGTTTAAATTTATGCCAATATTCATCAAGTGGTTCTACGCCTATTTTCTCAAATCTTATAAATTACGTCATTTCGTTGCGTTATCAACGTGAGGGTGTGCGCGTGCGCTGCCTACAGTGTTTTGTATTTACACGCATTTCTTCTTCTTTCTGTAGAGAGAAAGATGCAAACTGTTTTTGAATATAAGTCAATGCATTTTAAATAGGTTCATAAACTTCCAACAGCTTATTTCGAATAATTAAGTTTGTTTTTTCTCCGATAGCTGAGGAAGGCGGTCGAGTCGCAGTACTGGATGTTAACGGTGAGTAGGATAATATAAATTACTGAGTTTGGTACTGACCCTTCTTCTTCTAAAGCAATGGCTTACAATTATTTTCTAATTATAATGGCCATGCGTGGGGTTTAGTTAAAGGATAGAATGCTAGGCCTCCAAAGTTACTCAGTACACCCAGGAAATCCAAGCACCGTGAATAGATTGGTGCAAATCTAACACTAAAATCTTAAAAATCCTTGAAATTTCTACAATATACACACGATTTTGGCCAATTGGATTGGTGTTAGTAAGATAAATAAGAAATAACTTAAAAGCCGGATATGGTGCAGACCAAGTACATGCAGCCAACGCCGACTTTAAACAAAGGACTAAGTCGACAAAGTCTACATTTCCACAGGTAGACGGTTCGAGGAAAGAATGAATATAATCAATAAGTTTTGTTTGATGATTTAACAAGATGGTAAGCTTGGTTATGGTAATGTCTAGATTGTTTCGTGTAGGGTTGCATATATTGATTCATGTAAAATAGAACTAATTTGTTGTAAGTGCGCCTACTTTTTGGGAATTGCCAATTAAAAGTTGGGAGTATGTTGGTCATTGTATGAATGTGGCAAAATACCACACCCAGTCACATTATCCTGACACCGAGCCAGCCAGTCCTGGAACTACCATTATATGCTGAGCATGAAGCAAGGGGGCTGTATACCAATGACAGTTTTGACGATTTTGGTATGTCCCCATCGATCCTACGACCAACCGCTCCCGAGGCCGACACTCTAATTACCCGGCCACCGGGGACGGTCAGTATTCATTTTGTACCCAAATTGCTTTACAACAAATTTGATTTCAAGGCTTATGTGTCTATCATTTTGTTGCAAAAAAGCTTTCTTGGTCAAAAATGAACCGAAATAGTAAAGTATTGATTTTTTTTTATTTATTTAACGTGAAATTAATCGTTTGAATTATGATTTTGTCAGATGTACAACATTTCCTAACATTCAGGAAAATATTATGAGTGATATGCTTTTTAAATAACAACTAATGTTTGAGGACTCTGAAGGTTTTCCCGAATATTTGGAGATCATGTACATCTAACAAAAGAATAGTTAAGGCCTATGTGTAAAGCCGCTATGTATTTTCCGCTTCGCATACGCAATATTCTATTGAAATTGATGAAGAAATAAAATACAGCAGTTTTCTTTTCCGAATCGAGGCAAAATGCTGCTTGCGGTAGCTTAAAATGACGTCATATACCACGTGGTATGGCCACACTGATAATATATTTTTAATGAGAATAAGATATCGATGAATTAAGTTGATTTATTCAGATGAACTGGGCAATGCCATGAACGCCAGTGATGGGGAGCGGATCTGGTTCGTCCATTGTGACGTGGCTAAGGACGCTGACGTAACGGTAAGCTAAAAAGTGTTTGTGATGTTATTAAGTTGACTATTTGAATGTGATATCGTCATTGGTGACCGGCCTTTCTAATAACCGAAAGATCGAGAGTTTGGTCCTCTGATGCGATTTTCATACTCAAACAATGCCCATTTGTTGCAATAGGGATTTGAGTATGATACTAAAATTTGAGCCGGAGATCGTTCTAAGGTATTTTTCAAGAACACGGAACTAGAGACGTCTTGAAATGGCACAAGCTTGGTGCTAAGTACAATAAATAAAGGTAGTACCAAGACTGGTTAGGCCAATGTCAGGAAAATGAAAATATGACTAGGTTGTGTTATTCAACGTGTCTATCGCAGTAAGGCGGCACTATACGAGTATCCGTTGCATATAGACAATGTCCAAATTAACTGGTATATCTCTCATTGTTGATAGGGTGTTAAAATCCAATAAAAATAATGCGGTGTAGAAAATGTATGCACTCCTTATTTATTTTCTGCAAGCTACTGTTATGCAATTACATTAAAAAGGAAATATATCATTTTAGTAACTCATGACAATAGACACACATTTTTAAGTTTCTATCTACACTTTCATAACTTAATATCTACTATCAAATAGTTTTATTACTGTAATTATATGGCGTACTATAAAAGTGACTTGCATGTAAACTGTGCATGAATGTGTATCCATGCAAACGTACTGTACATCAAACTTCACGCAGTAGTTACCTCCCCTTACAGTTGTAGATAACCACTGCCACCACAAGTAAAAATCAACAGAATTTAGCTAATTTTTCTTTTTTCCAAAAAAAAGAAAGAAAAAAAAAATACTGCGAGTGTCACATCCCTAAGTATGTTTTCTTTAATAAACATCAAATATCGCCTCGTGGTAAACAAATAATTTTTTTAAAAAAATATTTTTGTTGTGACAGCAGACGGAGACGCCATTTTGGTTGTTTACCATCATCACGTGACATTTGTGACGGCAGTGATTTTTTTTTTTTTTTTTTTTTTTTTTTTTTTTTGCTTGCAAGGGAGATCACTGTGTGGAGTTTGACTGTATGTACGTGTGGCACATACAGCGATTTATTCGCAAACAAGTCAAGTTTTCACAATGATCTTATAGGTTTAGGTTCGGGCTCCATGAGGACAATAATCGTCCTTGACCTTCCTTGGTTCGAAATACTTGTCCAACTCTCGAGCCATCAAGATGGTCAAAATGGTTGTTTAAACTAATCTTTGCCTTTTCAGTTGCGCAACGCTGTAGAAAATTTAGTTTTGTATTGTATTCCAATATTGCACTAAACAAGATATATGGGTATTGTAAATATAATTTTAGCTGCCTGACATTAAATTTAGATGAGTTTGTGTGAAATGCAATGCACTTTCGTGGGTAAATTTACTCGTGAAATCGTCATACTATATGAACAAATTGATGAATGTGGGACTTCGTGGGTTTGGGAAGTCTTATCAATAACGAAATCAACGAAAATTAATCACCAGAAAAAATAATGATTCTGCAATACATTTACTGTGATATTAATTTTCGTTGAACGCTAATTTTCGTCTATTTCGTGGAGGGTCTTATCCACGAGTATTAATCCCCACGAAAACTTGTCTCTTATATAGACTTTACGTTATCTGGAACATAGGTCTACGAATAAATGTTCCAACGAAATTCCCTTTGGTACATAATCAACGAAAATAAATGTCAGCGAAAATTAATAATTTAACAGTATGTCAAAACGACCCCAAATGTTGCTTATTTCAGAAAGCAGTCGAGGCAACGATTGAAAAATTCGGGAGACTTGACTGTCTTGTGAATAATGCAGCAATTAGTAAGTAGATTTAGATAACCTCGATGAATGTAATTTAAATTGAAGGATGTATATTGCTTGCTAACAAACAAAAGTTTTGGTGTGTTATACTTTATTTTCTTTTTTATTCATTTTATTATTTAGTTTTTAAAATTGAGTACGCTATTTGACCTTAATGATTAAGGATACTGGTAAATATTTATATACTGATATCCAGAGTGCCAGCATTTTTTTTTTTTTTTTTTTTTTTTTTTTTTTGTCATAGCTTAAATTGTTAAAGTTCAGGAACAAATAATAAGAATCATACAAAAATAAATCAGAAGCACATGGTAGACCTTCACATGGTGATTTCGCTTTCTTCACAAAATGATTTTAATTTAATCAGCATCCCCGAGCACGATTGATGACGAAGATTTCATGGACGAGTTTAAACGTATTTTTGAGGTCAACGTTTTCGGATATAGTCGAGTTAGCAAGGTGGGTGTTTTGTTTGTCCAGGTAAAATAACTACTGCTGTAGCCACGCTAAGACGAAACACAAATTTTGCTCAATATGATTTTTGGAAGTGACATAATATATATAGAATATAATTGTTGGTTTCAGTGGAATATCATTTTTAATTATCAAGTACGGAGGAAAATCACTCGCTGAATTAAAAGTAATATTACAATGAAACAAACATTTTAATGTGTTCTTGTTTTGTTTTTCTGCGACGCTTTACACACTGTTACTAAGTTCATAATATAAATTACCCAGCAGGGTGTCCCAATTTCCATAAGTCTCACTTATAAATCGTTAATCGTTCTAAAAAAAATTCCAATAAATGAACTCAGAAAAATACGGTGGCACTGAGGTGACATGTGCAAATGTTTTTTTTTTTTTTGTATTGTTTTCCCGAGTTAATTTTTTTTTTAACTCGGGAAAACAGTCATTTTTGTTTTCCCGTGTAATCTTTTTTTAAGTCGGGAAAACAAAAAAATATTGTTTTCCAGAGTTAAATTTTTTTTTAACTCGGGAAAACAGTCATTTTTGTTTTCCCGTGTTATTTTTTTTTTTTTAACTCGGGAAAACAAAAAATATTGTTTTCCCGAGTTAATTTTATTTTTTTAACTCAGGAAAACAAAAAATATTGTTTTCCCGTGTTATTTTTTTTTTTAACTCGGGAAAACAAAAAATATTGTTTTCCCGTGTTATTTTTTTTTTTTTTACTCGGGAAAACAAAAAATTAAGTCGTGCCCACGACTTAATTAGCTAATCAAATCCGCTTATTATGTTGTGGCCATTAACTCTGACTGAGGGCTCTGAATGGCCAATTATGTCGTTCCCACAACTTATTAAGTCGTGGCCACAACATAATAAGCGGATTTGATTGGCTAATTAAGTCGTGGGCACGACTTAATTTTTTGTTTTCCCGAGTTAAAAAAAAAATAACACGGGAAAACAAAAATGACTGTTTTCCCGAGTTAAAAAAAAAATAACTCGGGAAAACAATATGTTTTTGTTTTCCCGAGTAAAAAAAAAATGAACTCGGGAAAACAATACCAAAAAAAAACTATTGAACATGTCCCCTCAGTGCCACCGTAGAAAAAAGTCTGTAAACAACATTTTTTCAAGTATTTCTTGAAGAAGTTTATTTCAGTGTAGAAATCATTTGAAATCTCAGGAAAAAAATACGAAAGCTTATATTAGTAGTTCCGTTTAAAAACTGAAAATTATTAAAATAAATGTAGTAATATTCACTGCTTGAAAAAGCAAATATTACCTTTCCCTATTATCAACCGAAAAGCATTAAAAAAATATTCAATTTCATTGGACAGAAAAGGAATTTGCTGATATAAAAAAATCTTTTTGATAACACTGATCATGGCAGTCGAGTGGTGTGGAAGGAAAGAGTCCTCACAAATGTCACGTGATGATGATAAACTAACAAAATGGCGTCTCCGTCTGCTGTCACAACAACAAATTTTTTTTCAAGTTATCTACTTAGGTATCTTAACAGGACTTAACTGTCTGTTTGTGCCCACTACTGCCAATCACATGTTCACTTATTTTAACTGGATATCATGCCTTTTTCCAGATAATTAACTTGAAAAAAGGCGAGATAACCAGTTATCTTAAGTGAATATATGGCTGGCAGTAGTGGGCACTAACAGGCAGTTTTGTTCTGTTAAGATACCTAAGAGGATAACACGAAAGGTTTCTACTTGCCAAATACTAACTGACTATGTGACATTTTTTCAGAAAAGTTTCGACATAGCTAAGTGGATAAGTGGCTGGCAGAAATATGCCACCATAAAAACCCGCTCACATACAACAAAAACTAGTAACCTAACAGAGATCGACAACTCTGATTTCAAACTCCACAAAGTGATCTCCCTGCAAAAAAATCACTGCCGTCACAAATGTCACGTGATGATGCTAACGTATCGATGGATCGAGACATTATTTTGGCCTACTAGTATCTGTTTGACACAAAACTTTAACTTTGACCATAACACGGAAGTCCTTCCACCTACAGCCTCCAAACGTCACAGGTGCATGCATCTTGATGAGCTTTACCCGCCAGGTGACCTTGACCATCAAATGACCATGACCCCCAAGGTCTGTTTTGTTTTTTATTCGCCACGAAAAAAAAAAAAAAAAAAAAAAAAAAACGTTCATTCGGACCGTTTCATATCTCTGTTGAATAGGTATTTGCATACAGCGTTGAACTCCCAAACACTAGCAACAGAACTGACAATAGGTATTTGCATACAGCGTTGAACTCCCAAACACTAGCAACAGAACTGACATCCTACAGATATGCATTTTTATTCTATTACAAAATGTATTACTTACTGGAATAATTATTGACTGCGGTAAAAATTATTCATCTCCAGTATTGCTTGCCGCATTTACGGAAGACGAAGGGTTCCATTGTCAACATAGCGAGTGCAGGAGCCTGGATCGGTTTCAAAGATAGTATGCCATATGTATCGTCGAAGGTAAGTCTTGCCCAAGGATATCTTAATTAATCATGGAAAGAATGCACTTCATGTGTCATAAAATAAAATAAAAAGTTGAGTCAGTCGTGTCACTTTGCTTTTCTAATGAAGCATCCGTGATAACTCGGTATAATTCGCTGACTTAATTGACTAATCAGAGAAGTTTGGGAAGTGCTCGTTGAATTACGTTGATTTTTGTCTCCTTTCGGAATAATGTCTAAAGGCACTTCACTTACGAAATATAGCAGGCGTCTTTAGTTCATCTTTTTGGTTCCTGAATTGAGCTTGTACTTTCCGCCTAAAAGACCATGAATGAATCTTGCCTCCGACGGAGTTTGAGGCCACATATTCCGAAATTCGAGTCGATATTGGTAAAAACTTCACCACAAAGAATCAGGTCAAACGGTAAAACCTTAAAATATCTATATGTATATGCTTTAAGTAGAATAATTTAAATGAGCGACATTAGCTCTTTCTAAGATTCTTAGTCTAATACCAAATTGGAATGTTTCCTCTCTGTGTGTGTGTGTGTGTGTGTGTGTGTGTTGCAAGCTTATCATCTAAATTGTTCACTATTCATTTAAAGTCACACTGTAAAAATTGTTTAAACTAAAATTGCCTCGTATGTAAATTGTTTTCCCAAACTCAAGTTCAGTTCTTGACACGATCAGATAATACGCATAGAATGAAACTAATTAAGTAAAGAGCATCAATGAACAACCTTACAAACAAGAGGGCCTTGAGGCCCTAAATCGCTCACCTGAGTATAGGGTTACCCAAGGATCACTGCCAAGTAAATTCAAATTCTGCCCAATGGTTTCAGATGAGATGCCGTTTAAAGTTTTCACTATATACATTTAAGGCAAATTAGCCTCGCCCCTGGCGGCCATGTTTTTTTTACGGATCGGAATGATTTAAGTAATCTTGGTAAAGGGTTACCAAAGGAATATTAGTACTAAAACTTTTTTTAAATCTGACCTGTAGTTTTGAAGGAGTTAATTTTCAAAGTTTCCATATTTTTTCCGTTGCCATGGCAACCAGAGTTCTACATGGATCAAGTTTACTTTAAAAAACTTTTGTGAAGGTTCACCGAAGGATCATCCCTGCACATTTTAATCAAATTCTGTCCAGTGGTTTCAGAGGAGATGTCGTTTAAAGTTTTCACTATATACATTTTAGACAAATTAGCCCCGCCCCTGGCGGCCATGTTTTTTATCGGTCGGAATAATTTTAGCAATCTTGGTAGAGGGTTACCCAAGGAACATCTGTAATAAAACATTTTGAAATCTGGCTTGTAGTTTTGAAGGAGATGGTTTTTAAAGATTTCATTTTTTTCTTTATGTTGCCATGGCAACCAGAGTTCTACATGGATCAAGTTTGTTTTGTTTTTTTTTAGCAACTTTTGTGAAGGTTCACCCAAGGATAATCCCTGCCAAGTTACATAGAAGTCTGTCCAGCAGTTTCAGAGGAGATGTTGTTTAAAAGTTTCATTATATACATTTAAGGCAAATTAGCCGCGCCTCTGGCGTCTGGCGTTTTTTACGGATCGGAATAATTTTAGCAATCTTGGTAGAGGGTTACCCAAGGAACATCTGTACTAAAAGAGATGTCGTTTAAAGCAAATTGTTGACGACGGACGACCCACGATGCACAACGACGGACGCCAGACGTAGGGTGATCACAAAAGCTCACCTTGAGCACATAGTGCTAAGGTGAGCTAAAAAAAAAAGGATAAAAGAAAATAGAATGTCAATGTTTTCAAAGTTAAACGACTGCATCCACCTAACTATTACTAATTTTGGTGTAGTATATCATTTGCATATAGAACTTACTAACTTTTTCTTATACTTGAGTCCATAATATACTTTACGGAATTCTCGTTGGCAATTGTATAATATAAAAAATGTACTTTTGTATTGTTTCCATCACCATGCTAAACAGCACATTTAAATTTACAGGGAGCTGTAGCTTCTTTAACTAAAGCCCTTGCACTGGATGAAGCGAAACATGGAGTTAGAGTCAACTCGTGAGTAAAATATTAACTACATTTCAATCTTTTTTATCAGTTCCCATGCAGTAATTCATCAATCTCCTGAGTCTATATTTAAGGTAAAGTCCCTGTAATAGTTTCGCTACGTCTTGGACCATATAATTTATACCAAGATAACCAATAAAACCCTAATGAAACATTAGGAAACCTTGGTTATATCAGTGAAAGCCATGGGTCCGAAATGTAGCGGAACCATTACAGATTTAAACCATAGATGTATGTTGAATATATATGTCTATGTTGAAACTCAAAGAGTCCAAGAGCAATTATTCATCAATATGTGAAAGGCCCATTATTTTTCCAAAAACAATAAATATTCTTCAGACAGAAAAGCAAAATGTGTGTTACAGATTTGTTTAGAGATGATATCTGTACATAGTCGCTAATGACTACATTACTAGTACATAGACTTATTTATTAAGTATACGTCTATGATTACTATCATGCATATATGAGGAAGAGTATTTTTACAAAATGTTTACAAAAATATCTGATTTGCATATTCCGCATATCTTCGCCAATTATCTGAGGTTTTCTATAGACATTCCGTATGCCTCCTCTAACGAATCACGAGTACGTAAATTGATAACGTAGCAGGAAAACAAAATGTGATTCGGCGACGGCTTTTCAAATTCATTTTTTTCCCGATTACGGGTTGTCTTCGGGAATACTCGCCAAAGCAATATGTAAACAATGAGAGCATACACAATTTCTAAATGGCACGATTTGATCAACATTTTCGTTGCATTAAACTCTTTTTTTACAACAGATAATTAAAAAATTAAACAAGACTTACCGTGAAGTTGCAGTTTAATTGTAATTTTATGAGTTAAATAGAATAATGGAGGGAGTTAACTGAGATAGTGCCCCGTCTGCGCATGCGTATCAGTCTTCAAAGATTTCTCTGAACTTTTTTGGTCTATAACACCTGGTTGCATTAAATGCAATATGACTTCCGTGAAGTTGCAGATCTGAGATGGGTGGGAGGGAGGCAGTTAACTCCCTCCATTATTCTATTTAACTCATAAAATTACAATTAAACTGCAACTTCACGGTAAGTCTTGTTTAATTTTTTAATTTTATTTCGTTAATTAGAAACCATTCCGGTAGTTAACTGAGATTTCAAAGCCGCAAAAAAGGAAGAGAAACCAAGAAATACCGTAAATACTGCCAGCACGGTCAGCTTTAACATGTCAGCACTGTTGCTGGAAATTCCTCCGAGGTCCGAATAGGCTTTTTATAGAATTTCTGGAACGTGCCAGCATTTTTCCATCCTGCAGTCTGTAGGATCTCCTGTATTGGTACAGCCTTTGCACTAGCTTTGGAAGTGGCTGCTGTGCGAACACTGTGAGGTCCAAATACTTTAACATCAATTCCCGAACGTATCATAACAGTCTTGATCCAGCGAGCGACCGAGTCTTTTGTCACTGCATGGTGTGGTTTGACATAACTAATAAGTAACTTTGACTCATTTTCTTGTCTCAGACTTCTTGTCCGTGTTAAATATTCTTTTAATACAAAGTATATACATAAACGCCTGTCTGGTGGGAAAGCTTTAAATGACAATTGAGACTGAACATGTCCCGGTCTGCTTTGCTTAAGAAGACCTTCCACTGGTATAACAAACTCTGAGTTGAACTTTTGAACATTAGTAACAGACAACTTATGTACAGTACTTATGCGAGCTGCATTAGTGAGAGCCATGAGCATAACAAGCTTTAATGTAAGATCTTTAAGAGATAACCCTTTGACAGGACTTAGTGTCCGTAAATATGTAAGAACAATATTGACATCCCATATTGTAGAATATCTTGATTGTGGTGGTCTTATGTTGAACACACCCTTCAGAAATCTTACTACCAGTGGATGAGATCCAGCTGTATGTGATTCTAAAGTAATTCCCAATGAAGAAAGGCTACTTCTGGCTACATTAATAGAACTATAACTGTGTCCCTTATCATATAAATCTGTCAAGAACTCAATAACATTGTTTATAGTTGGAGATACTTCACTAATCTCCCACTTGCGACAGAAACATAGCCATTTTGATATATACGACTTGTATTCGTTTCTAGTTGCATGTCTCCATGATGCCACGAGAATGCTGGTTGCTTTCTTCGAAAGCCCTCGATTTCTGAAGGATTGCCCGACACCAGGCATGCTATCATAATCAGTTTCCTCCAAAGTGGATGCTCTTGATGAGTGTGAGGCATTGTTATTACTGTCTTGTTCTTTGGAAGAATGCGTGGATGATCTGTTAATAAGTTCAAAAACCCCGGGAACCATGTCTGAGTTGGCCACAATGGCACCACTATGATTGCTCGAGCTCTGTCCCTCTGGATCTTGCCAATGCAGCGGCTGATCAAACTGAAAGGAGAGAAGATGTAGCACAAGTCAAACTCTCCCAAATGTAATGTGAAAGCATCAACATATGAAGCCTCAGGATCTGGTTTAAACGAACAGTAACAGTTCACTTTACAATTTAGTCTTGAAGCAAACAAATCAATGTTTGGTTTACCCCACAACGCACAAATTTGTTTAAAATAGTTATCACTCAACTCCCACTCTAATTTATCATTAAATTGCCGAGAAGGAATATCAGCCTCATTGATTTTCCCCGGTATATGTGAAATGGACAGCCATATATTGTGTTTGATACACCAAAGCCATATTTCTCGACTGATCCTGTTGCATTCTATGGATTTACATCCACCCATATTCACCACATAGCACACTGCTGTTGTAGAGTCAGAAAGAACTTTAACATGCTTGTTTGGTAATTTATCAGCCAATGCTTTAACAGAAAAAAGTATGGCCTTTAGCTCTAGTACATTTATGTGTAAGAGCCTTTCTTGCTCTGACCATCTACCTCCTATTTTCTGATCCGCAAACTTTAAACCCCAGCCTAGCTTGCTTGAGTCTGTTTGAATGACAACATCTGGGTTCCCCTTATCAATTTTCCTGTACTGAGAGGCAATGTTTTTTACCCACCATTGAAGGTCGAGCTTCATGGGACTTGTAATGGCCATATTAGAGTCATAATCTCCCTTATTTTGGTTTAATGCTCTAATTTTTGCATTTTCTAAGCCCCTGTAAAAAAGCTTGCCATATTCCACTGCGGAAAAAGATGAAACTAAGAGACCAATTACTTTTGCAACCTCTCTGATAGATGCAGTCTCATGACAAAGTAATCTACTGCATTCAAAAATAATAGAATCCTTTTTATCTGATGGTAAATATACAATCATTTTTTCAGAGTCAATTATATTTCCCAAGTAAGGTATGATTTTTGTTGGCTTTAAAATAGACTTTTCAGAATTGATAATGAACCCAAGTTTTGTCATTAGAGCAGTGGTATCACTGATATTCTCAAGACATTGTTGTTGGGTTTGTCCTCCAAGCAAACTATCATCAATGAAGCCTGTGCTAATATGACCTCGATTACGCAGATCAGCGTAAACCGGTTTCATTATCTTTGTGAACCAGAGCGGACCATGTGATATCCCGTTAGGGCAACAAGTAAATTGATATATTTTGTCTCTCCATGTGAACCTTAAATATATCTGATCCTCGTCAGCAATCTTAACTGAGTAATATGCATGACGGATGTCAATAGATGCCATGAACATGTCTTTTCTAATCAACGTGATTGCATTCTCAAATGTGTCCATTTTAAAATGGCGGTATGGAATATACTCATTCAATTCTTTAAGATTCAGAATTAATCTATATTCACCATTTTTCTTGGGCCTTAAAAATATAGGTGATAAAAATTGATTTTCATCATAATCAACAATTCTAATGACCTCTTGTTTCAGTAATTTGTCTATTTCTGCATCAATAATGACACTTTCTTTTACATTGAATTTTCTTTGTGATAAATGAGGTCTACATGGCTTTTGGTCATTTTTAAATTCTATGTGACAATGCTCAATTATGTCAAGAAGTTTTTGATCAGATGTTATTTTATTCCACTCAGCAACAAAATATTGCAATCTACCAGCAGTGAAAACACCACTTACCTGATTTACATTTTTTGAGGCAGCTTGCTCATTCCTCCCCGGCGTGGGAAGTTTTTTCCCTCAATGGAATTTCTCAAGGGTCCCTGTCCATAACCTCGGCCTCGAGAGTAAGAGCCCGAGTACGGTCCCTGAAATCGACCTCTGAAACCAGGGCGTCCTCTACCTCTACCACGGTAGTATGAATGTCCCGACATTTTAAATCCAATTTTTGCGCAGTCCTCTATTTCTTTGGCCGTTTTAGAAACATCATCGCCAAATAATTCTGTCGTGACAGGAAGTGTATGCGTGCATAAATGGGCATATTCCCTCTTCAAATCAGGTTTTAACAAATCCCTGCGGGTCATGTTTGTTTGGTAGTTTGCATGTCCCATGAATGCTAGGGCATCATTGCACCCCTCTATAATCCCAGATATATCAACATCCTGCTCTTTCCCTTCTTCTGTTAACTTTTTCTCAATTTCTGCGGCCTTGTTTAAGGTCTTAGTTATTACAACGCCTGCTTTAACTACTAAAGTTGCAATCCCCTGCAACTTTCTGTCATTTGTGCGACCTTGTGGAGACATGACATCCCAGATAAGTTTGTTCATTCGCACTGCGACTAGCCCATCGCAATTTTCAGGGCGTGGACAGTTTTCGTCTTTGACAAGTTTGTCATACATCTCACTATCCATGCCTTTTCGGAATAATTCATTCACATTTTCTGCCAAAACCTCATCAACTTTACTATCACACACTTCTGAAGCTTTGAATTTCTTGGACAATTCAGCAAACCTACTCTTAGGTTGCTCTGCATCAAAGGTAGTGTCAATAGCAGTTCTAGCCATTTTAGGCATGCTAGGACCATCACAAAACTCTTCATCATAATCATGCTCTCCATAATCATAATCTTCATACTCATTTTGTTTCTCGAACTTATCCATACGTTGGGCCAGAGCAGTCTGCGACTGCTGAATGCTCTTAAGGCACTCCAGAATAAGGTTGTTATTTAAATCGGCTGAATTCGGCGATGCCGTACTAGAGGGTTTCGTATTTGAACATTCCTTCGATGCCCTCGTAGGCACAGCCTTTGCCTTCCCTTTGTTTTTCCCCGTATCAGAAGCGGGGTCGGCTTTTGCATCCGACATTATAAATTTCCCACCACGTGGGTCTTACAATAAGTCGAAATAAGCACTTAACTACGTTAAGTCTTCGAAAATAAACACACACAAAATTATAAATATAACACAACTCACTGCGTAAGTTATAATAAACTCTCCCCAACTACGTTGGAGACACACAATCCAATATAATTCCGAACCACGTTCAGAAAAGTTTCCACCATGAGCGCTAGCGGAAGCACACTGATACGCATGCGCAGACGGGGCACTATCTCAGTTAACTACCGGAATGGTTTCTAATTAACGAAATAAAATTGCAATTATGTAACATTTTCGTTGGTCTACAACATGTTTTGATTTTATTTTTCACGAAAATTTTTTATCATTTAAAAAAATCAATGACCTTATATAAATTGAGGTAGTTGATTTTTTTTAATGTGGCAGTTTTTCGGTCAAAGCAACGTAACGGACACCTTTGTATGAAATATGATGGGGCTTTACGTGTATGGAGTAAAATCAAACTCAAAAAGTTCAAGGATTTTTTTTTTTTTCAATTTTTTTTAATTTCAAAATTAAAACGTTTGCATTAAATCAAAGGTTTGGGCGAGTAAAGGATGGCTGTGAAACTTCAAGATATATAGACAATTATAACAGAAGTTATGATCTTTTCAATTTCACAGTGACATATGACATGTGTTGCTCAGTAAACTTTGCGTAGTATACCATTCGGTTATTGTTGCTTTGTTTACAAAGAGAAACTTTCAAATGTAATGTAAAAATCCTCGGCCGTATTCACTAACCAACCTAAGTATTATAACTTGAGTAAAACATTTAATAAATCTGATAGTGAGTGTTACTGCTTTGTCATTTCATAATTATTTTTTTTAATTTTTTTTTTTTTGGAGCGTATGTGGCTGAATTATTAGAAAGGCACTCGCTATTGTATTACATGTGCCTCTTTGTCGCCGTAGATTTTTTTTTTTTTATAAAACCACAGTGATTACTGCTTTATTATATATATATATATATATATATATATATATATGATATTCGTGTATGAAACCTTAACGTAATTAAATTTCGCTGTAGTCTCATAGTTAGATGACCAGTTCAACTCCTCCTGTCACGACCTTTTGCTCTTGGTGACTAACGCAAATTAAATTGAGCAACAGAATACGTAAGACATACTAGTATGCGGGAGTACGGAAGGCCAGTTGGGACATGCCACTTGCCATATGCTATTTGCTTCTTGTGATTATTAACTCAAATTTTAGATGAGCACCGTCGAATTTATCGTCACAACATGCATCTTTTTCAATACCCGGAGAAAACAGGGCGCGAAAAAAGCAGACGGCACTGAATTAGAATGTCCCAATCGGCTTTCCGTACAAGAAAGATGGATCCCAGCTTATTTCTTATCATTCAGGGTGGTTCCCGGTCCTGTCAGAACACCTTTTCTAGAAGAGTTCTTTGAGACGCGCAATCCGGCAGAAAGGCAACAAATACTGGATGGAACTGTAAGTATACCAGACAGCTCCGAACAGTTCACGCATTATGACGTCATAACACTCTAAACCAATCATAAGTATCTTATGTAAAATCTATACTACAGTTTTTTTTTTAAATCGCCCAAATCAAAACGATTTAAACATTTTAAAAGATTAAGATTGCAAGAGAAAAACATATAGTACTGCCGCAATGCACTCCGTAGACAAGTGACATGCAACCACACCCTGTCGCATTAACCTGACACTTGGCCAACCAGTCTTGGAAGTACTATTTGCTTAGCGACAAACACAAGGGAATTTCACATGTCGGTCGCGACCTCGGATTGAACGAGCAACCTCCAGGTTACGGGACGGAAACTTTAAGCACTGTATTATGTTCTTTATTTACTTTATGCTTAAACCCTACTATGTTGATCAGGTGTGAGTTAAACTATAGAGAGCAGCACCAACGAATCGTGCTTTTTTTTCCCCCAGATATTGAGACGACTGGCAGAGCCGCGAGAGCTCGCAAAGACGTGTCTGTACCTCGCCGTCGATGCAACCTACTCCACAGGTGCCGATTTTTTTGTCACCGGCGGACTAGAGCTAGGTCTAAGTGTAAAGTTATGAACAATGACATGAGTTTACTTTGCCCACTGCTGGTCTTATTTTAATGGGAGTATCATATCCGATAAAATAAAGTTGTGTCATTCTGAGTGTTTCTTAGTTTTAGCGTCATGTCGACTGTATTATGGCCGTTTAGAAACGACTGATATGGACATTTAGAAACGACTGTATTATGGCCATTTAGAAACGACTATTATGGCCATTTAGAAACGACTGGATTGTGGCCATTTAGAAAAACTAAGATACCCCTGCATACTGTTAAGACAGTTTGTTCTAAATGTTCAAAGCAGTAACTATAGAAAACTATGCAGAAAGTTTTTGAACGAGTTTCATAAAGAATCGGCCAATATAAAATTGTTTTTAGTAACTTTCTATTGATTGTTGGGTTTAACATCCCACCGACAGTATTTCAGTCATTTGGAGACTGTGTCTACTTGAGACAGGTAGTGCTGCCACACTACAGTATCACGTCGTAGACATGTGGCATGATACCACACCCTGTCACATCATCCTGACAACGAGCCAACCAGTCCTGGAATTACCCTTACATGCTGAGCGCTAAGCAAGAGAGCTGTATCGGTAACATTTTTTACGACTTTGGTATGTCGCGGCTGGAGATCGAACCCACGACCTTCCGCTCCCGAGGCTCATGCTTTAACCACTCGGACGCCGGAGACGGTGTAAATCTCTATACTGGCGTATATTGCAAACCTAAGTGACCCTATGAATCTCCATGCTAATCATGCCATAAAGTTACAAATACTGTGTGTATATACATGTATATATACACTGCAGTGTACAGATGTTTCATGTTTCATGACCCATCACACCCCAACAGCTCTTCAAAGCTTAAAAATCTTTGCACAATCCATACGTGTATATGTTACAAGCTTTATTAGGGAATTTCCTTTTTGCCAAATCTTATTTGGAAAAAAATCCCGTTTTGTGGACAGACAATAAGCAGTCTATTTTTAGTAACAATGACCTTGACCCATCAGCACATCAAAGCTATATCTTCACACCAGGTATTCATGTCCAAACTATCGTTAAGATATATCGCTTATGACAAAATATTATGGAAAAAGATTTACAGACCAACTGACCCGGTGATTTCAGTATACCCCCTCCAACATTCATTTTCGGAGGTATTACAAGTCAGGGTTAAAGTCAGCTAGTAACATAGCATATACATCATAAGTTCTGTCGGCAGAATTTTGATTTTGGGAGTAAATCCACATAAGGACTTCCTGGTATTTAAGCTGGGCATATCACACCAAGTCACATTGTCTGGTCATACAATCTTATTAAAACAGCTCTTCGTTTTATCTCCGATACCCTACGCTACGAAGATCTGACAACATCCCGTGAAAGGTCGTCTCAAGTCGACCTAAACGTCATGAATAATAATAAGAAAATAATATCATCCAATCAGAATGCGCGTTTCAAAACAAATTGAAATTCGGGATACCCTGATGATATCCGCAAAATTAAAATTTCTGTTCGCTGCCGTTACACGCAAGCATTTTGAAGCCGACGATTTGATTGGCTAATCAAAGGTAAAATTGAGTCGACCTTTAATGCAATGTCTTCAGATCCTACCTAACAAGCGTACGTTAGGATATGTTTTAAATGAGATTGCTGGTCATGTGGTGAAAAAGCTACACTGCGCTGAAACAACACTCGGACCCTACTTCGGTTGATTCTCCCATTTCTCGTTATTCTTAGAAAGACTTATTATTTGTCTCATTAACGGGGTCATTTATAAACTACACAGACACTGTTCTGTTCATTAAAATGTATTTTAAAACCGTCTGGTAACAATGATAAACAAAAATCACATTAGCTGCACAACAATCAATCGGAAACAACACACAACAAAGACCACGTATGCAAGCCTGACCGAGTAGCGGGCACGATGCCCTGCACTCACTCCCGGGATTCATGTACCCATTTAAGAACACAGTCATAAGCGAGATTACACAATAGTAGACAAAAATGTATACATGTTCGTCCAATTTACACAATAAGAAAGCTCTGGGTCACGTTTCAAAACATTTACCAATACATACATTTTTATTCATATACACTTATAATACTGTAAAATCAATAATTTTCGTTGATAATAAATTTCTTGATTATTTCCCTATGGGAATTTCGTGAATCCATTTTTTCATGGATCTATGTTATATTGACAAGTCTTCGTGGGGATTAATATTCGTGGATAATACCCTCCACGATATCAACGAAACTTAGAGACCCACGAAAATTAATGATTTCATAGTACATGCTAAATAGTTTCAATTGTTTTCATAATGAATATTTAATTGTGAGTGTAAAAAATGTGTATAACTTAATATAAAAGGAATTAGCAAATAGTGTATCTTTAGTAAAATATTCCAAAGGTTGATTAAAAAGATGAAAAAGTAAACAACTTGGGGGATCCTTTAAATCAGGACCATGGCCTCCGTTGCTATGGTAACAATGGAAGAGGCAATATACTTTTGTGATTAACTTGTAACAAGTGAATAAGTGACTTTATATCATTTTGACTCACTTCCAGTGATTCACTTTTCATCTATGTACGCAACATCAATCACCATAAAAGCCTTTAATTCTTCCAAAAGCGACTTGTATATTCTTCCCACAGAAAAGCAACAAGCGTGTTATAGATTTGTTAATAAATGCAATCTTAACATACATGTTGATGACAACATCACTACAATGCATAAATAAGAATCTATTACTAAAGCTCTTTGTTTACAAAAAATACCTGATTTGTATATTCGGCATATTTTTCAATTTTCTGACCTTTCACGTATGTCTCCGGTTAAAAATCGTGAGTACATAAATTTATGACGTTGCAGATGTACAAAATGTGATTCGGCGACGGTATCTTTCCTATTCCGGACAGTCTTCGGGAATGCAAAATGTCAACAATGGGAGTATTTTGACATCCATACAAAGGTGTAAAAAACAACAATGTGTTTAACTGTTATTTTACAGGATATTTGCACACTATGTACCATTTGTGTTAAATCTCCAATATGTCTATGTTAAATCCTCATTTTCATGAAAATTATATCATAATGAAATATAATGGGCCTTTAAGAAAGATGTACGTCCGTGATAAAGCAATGCAAAGATCAGGTAGAATGTCTTAATATCTGAAAAACCATGACAAAACCCAGCCCTGTGGAGAAAAATGCTCAAATGATTTGACCTGAGCTACAAGAAAATGAAATGCCCTCCAACAAGCAATGGTGAGGAGGTTGCCATTTGTGTCACTCAGGAATGTTTGCATGATTATACCTGTCACATATGCCCTAGATTACAGTCCCATAATGCTGCTGCAGGTTTCACATATATATGTAAATGTTATGGTTTATAACTCCTTAAATCCCAGTATCTCATCATCTTTTGCGCTAAATCTGAATACAACGCCACCAAAATAGCCCTTCATCCCTGAAAGGCCCCCAGCAAATGCCAATTTACGCAAAAGATACTAGCAGACAAAATTGCATGTTGTGGCTTTCTCGTTCTATATTTAGCTTATAATGATATCAGCTTGAAATTAACATGTGAGGGATGTTCCTCAGTGTATCAAAAGTTGCTCAATTAAGTTATAACAAAAGTCCACATACATACTTTAGAAACGCCCCTAGTTGGCTATAACATCAATGTTTTTACTGCAGAATACGTTTCAGATCAAGCTCCGCCCACTTTACTCACTATATTAGCATATAGTGCCCTGTCTTAACATCTAAGGATTACAGGGTACATTAGCATTTCCCATCTTTCCTTAGATATTTTATTACGTCAATCAAAGTAAGACTCATTTAAAGCTATGTTCTTATGAAATATTCGAAAATATATTTTTCTCTAGAAAATCTTAAGCTAAAACATACAAGGACTTTAACCATGATACTTCTTGAAAGACCTAACTCTCAAAATGAGATTTTTCTTAACTCAAAAATATCAAATTCGGCACCAACACAATTACAAATTTTTTGAAGAAATCAAAAACCTTCGACTTCAAATAGCATTCTTAACACAAGAGCACTGCATGTGGATGCCAATAAACTCAGAGTGATGGCCCTTAATGAGAATTAAGCTCTTGTGACAGTGAATATGTATATTAAGTTTAGGTTTAAAATTAAAAGCTTACTTTGTTGGGTTTAATATCCCAGTCATTTAGAGACGATGTCTACTTGAGTCAGATATAGTGCAGTCACACTGCAGTATCACACCACAGATATGTGGCATTAGTGTATCACAAACTGACACCAGAGTGATGACAATACCTCAACCTTTTTTTTTTCCCTCTTAATTTTATTTTTTTTTAAATTCAGCAAGCTAATAACGTGATTGCAACTTTTTACTATCTAAGTCAGTAAGACAGAGGCCAACAAATTTTTGAATTGAGAAAAATCTCAACTTGAGATGTTTCATGAAAAGCAAGCCAGAAAAATATCAGCTAAGTCTGCATGCTAATGATTTTACAATATCATGCAAAATTATCAGATTTTAAACATTTCAAAACTCATCTGTGCCTTTCACAAGAAGTCAAAACTGTAAAGCATACTCTTGAGTACTGCTTAAAATCTGACCTGTAAAATGTACAAGTACAATTCGAGATGCAATGAGCTATGGAGAGCAAAACATGTAAAAAGTGACTGTAAAAATATGGACTGATTAAATTCATTTTTTATGATAATGATCCTATTACTATTGGATGACGACGGTGTGTGAAACAAACATTTACCAGGAACTTGCATATTGAAGTATTTTAATCTGTTGAAAAAATAAATTCTTAATAATTCACGCAAGAAAAATGTTATCTTTAAATGACAATGAAAATTTAAAAAAAAATCTGACACACTTAAAAATGCCTTGGCTGCAACATTTCATAACCAGCATGAAGTTGGTAAGGTCATTTATGGAAACAGATTACTCTAATACCATTCATGCAAAAAATTAAATATTTGAAAATTTGAAGAGCAAGTCCATGATATTTTTAAATTGTTATTCATTATTGAACAAAAAGAAATCTGATTGAACATCAGTTTCATTAACAATTTCACTATTTGTAACAAAAGTTACATGAATGTAAAGTGAATCATTGTATACTTATACATGATCTAGTTTATTAATAATAGGCAAGTCAATTAGAAAAGTAAGGAAAGAAAATGAAGTTGCAAAGAGTACTAAATGCTTATCTTCATTTTATTACTGGAATACACAAGAGAATGGCAATGATATTTTATTTTAAAATGTTTCTTCCAATAAGATTGAAGATCTTACAGTGGGGGGGGCTGAACTGAAGAACTAATAACGACAAGTAACTGATGTTGCACGCAACACATGAGTCCCCTACTAGTGAGGTGCATAATTTTTCTATTACCATAGCAACCAAAATTTTGGTCAAAGAAAAAAAACAAAGTGATATGCAGAACCTACATACTGCCATCTATTCATATACCAAGTTTCATAATATTATCTTAAACAGTTTTTAATTTATCACGGAATCCAGATTTTCAGACAGACAGATGGACAGACAGACAGAGGGCAAACCGAAAGTCCCGTCCTGTGTAAACACTGGTAGGGGTCTAATAAATGAAGTTTAAACGAACCCCATTAGCTGCACCAGATATACAAAAGTAAGAAGAATCAGAGGATGATGTGAAAACCGGGATTCCACTTTAGTCAAATCTTCACGATGTGTTATAATGATGAAATAATCACTTAAGTGGCATTATGATTGAATATCAGTACCTGTTTTGATGATAAAAGATCATAGTACAATACAATTTGATTTGGCTACAGTCATTTCCATACAATCACCACACTTCACTAGGCTACCAAGTACCTCCATACTGTCCACACAAGCAAGCTTAGTTATTTTAAATGCAAGCTTCAGCATCAGACAAACAAGCTTCTAAACATCCATGATGGCTTTAATGCGGCCCACATATCGCGTCTCATCCAACAAGATCCTGTAGATTTATGGTGGACCCCACAAACTCCGCCCCACTGCTATGGTCGTTCATCTCCGAGTCCGAAGAGTCAACAAGGGGAGATAATTCCCCATTCAGCACATTATCCTCGCTGTACAAATCTGGGTGTGGAGGGTCATCCTACAAACCCACAATATAATCCATGACAATATACCAAGCTGCCTTAATTGGTAGAACAGAGCATGTTCAGTCTCAGAAAATACTTTTGTAAATCTTTTTTGATGAATATAATCAAAAACAATGAACACAAAGTGATATGGTGCTTCACATGTTTATTAATTGTGTTTTAGTTCAATCAAAACTAGAACTATCACTAAATGTGATTAATACCCCCGCAATACTGCTTTAGAAATGATGAAGTTATTAGGATTAAGAAGAAGAGTATGAAAAAGACATTTTTACATTAGTTTTTTTTTCCAGATTTTTGGCCGGGTTACACAGGTTGTGCTTGACCATTGTATGAAATTGTTTTGAATTCAAACCAGTAGTTTTAAAGTTAAGTTACGGACAAGGAAAAGTAACAAAGGGCAATAACTCTGTAATTACAAGAGATAGAGTTATGGTTCTTGTGCACTGCACTTCCTCTATTGTGTTTGACCATTGTATGAAATTGTTTTGAAATCCAACCAGTAGTTTACAAGTTATACTCTGGACAAGGAAAAGTAACTAAGGGAAATAACTCTGTAATTACTCTAGATAGAGTTATGGTTCTTGTGCACTGCACTTCCTCATATTGTGTTTGACCATTGTATGAAATTGTTTTGAAATCCAACCAGTAGTTTACAAGTTATACTCTGGACAAGGAAAAGTAACAAAGGGCAATAACTCTGTAATAAGTCAAGATGGAGTTATGGTTCTTGTGCACTGCACTTCCTCTCCATGTGCTTGATCATTGCATGAAGTTGTATTGAATTCCAATAATGCAACGGACCGCTGGACCGACTGACCACTGGGTGACTCCTATATACCCCCCCCCAAACTTCGTTTCGGGGGTATAATTATCTATTTTACGTTGACTGGTAAACAAGTTTTAACGACTTATACTAATCTCTCTTGACTTTTCTTGGGTTGGACCAGTCCTTTGTGCCATGAGAGGCCATGAAAAATCCTTGCCCCCCACAAGAGTGTTCGAACCCAAAGCCTTCAATAGTCAGGTCTCACCGTCTGTTAACAATGGACCATGGCGCCCTTTGTGTTTTTAACAAAATAGGGGCAAGTTTTTACCACTCTGGTAAATTCAACATTTAAATACAACCAAACATTTAAGTATACTAAATAATTCTGGAAACCACAAGTATGAAAGTACCTGTAAGAGTTGGGTCTGCACATACAGGACCCCGGTTTCCGGGTCTCGGAATGTGATCCCATGGGACGTGAGACTGTCTCCTGCCGGGAAAGTACCGCTGCTAGTCGGGGGTAACCCATCCGTATGGTGCTCCTCTGCATCTACTTTAACAGACATGACAGAACTTTAACCCTGTACCCACAGGAGACCTAAATCAGCTGGCACAGGCAAAAAAAAAAGTTCTGTTTCTGGTCTCCAGCAAATAAAAACAAGAGCTGTCCATAAGACAGCGCACTCAACTTTTCTCAGTTGCTAAGACACAGTTTTATGGATTTTAATAGTATGGTACATATCAATGACGATATGTTCTAGTTAAAGTAGAAATTATTCTATCACCTCCAATAAACAAATATGGCATTGTTATTAGAGGTTGTTGCCCAACCTATTTGCTATTTGTAAATACAGCCAAAAAATATCTAAGTATAAAAGGGTAAAATTGAAAATACACTGCATATAGGATTATGGGCCCTGCCAGTAAAGTTGAGGTAGTGTGGGTAAACAATAAGTAAGTATTCCAAGTTATGGTGGAATACCTGTGATAGTATTGAAAATATACAACTTTGTAAAAAAATTACCATGATTTCGGCTGTTTTCTAAGTATGAAAGGGGCATAATTAAGAAGTAGTACAGCCAGGGTTATGGGCCTTGCTAGTAAGGAGAGGTATGATGGTGAATAAGTACTTGAAGTTTCAGTCAAATACATGTGATAGTACAACTATGTAAAAAAATTACCATGATTTTGGCTGTTTTCTAAGTATGAAAGTGGCATAACTTAAGAAGTAGTACAGCAAGAGTTATGGGCCTTGTTAGTAAGGTAGAGGTAATGATGGTGAATATGTACTTGAAGTTTCAGTTGAATACCTTAGATAGTATTGAAGATATACAATTTTGTAAAAACTTTAACCTTGATTTTGGCTGTTTTGTAAGTATGAAAGGGGCATAACTCAAAAAATAGGGTAGCCAGGGTTGTGGGCCTTAGAAGTAAGGTAGAAGTGATGATGGTGAATAAGTATTTTAAGTTTGGGTGGAATACCATTGATAGTATTTAAGTTATTGATGTCTGAAAAAAACTTAACCTTGTGTTGCAACGCCGACACCGACGCCCGAGTGACAGTATAAGCTCTCATTTTCTTCGAAAAGTCGAGCTAAAAAGGATCGTTAGGTTGGGATTTGTTTTATTTTACATGAGAAAAGGTAAAAAAAAAAAAAAAAAAAAAAAATACTTTAGGGTCGGTTGTTAAAAAACAGGGTCGTTCAAAAGACCAGAAACGGAACTTTTTTTTTTTGGCCTTATTCTTGAGAGGACAGGTTTAAGGCAGTCCACAACATGCAAGTCAATGAAAGAAGGTAACAGTTTAGAGTATGTTCCAAATAATAGAGCCTTCGGTTCAAACCAGCTTTTCTATGGTCAAACATGGTATATATTCAATGCACAAAATCTGACTGTCTGATGCAAGTGTATGCCAGGTTTACTACCGTTCCTGCCAACAGCTCTGGCAGGTGGCCCTGTTGTGGCACCACGTTACCCTGGTAACCAGGGTGTGTGTTACTATCGCCCGCAGTGAGTGCGTGGGTCAGTTCTGGGACAAACTGTCTCACATCATCTCATCAAGTCACTGGGCAAGCATACAGGCTCATGTTTCATGAAACATTCAAATTTGAGATTTTCTAAACTCAAAAATTTGATAAAAAACCTTAATAACCAGATTATTCAGTTCAATAATTGTGTATGATTATGTTAATATGTTCAGTATATGATCACTATTTAGTTTCTTTTCAACAGAAAAATTGCAGCTGGTGCTGAATTTGAGTTGGGGTGAATATCTCACCTTACTATGTTTCATGAAAAACAATTTATCTCTCAAAAACACAATAAACTTCATTATTATATTACCCTTAATTAACAAATTTTAAAGCAATTACCAAGTTCTCTTATCTGCCCAATGTTTGAATCAATTACTGAACTGAACCATTGCTTAAATAAATTATGACAAAGGTAACAACAAAGTTCCTTGGAACATGTGTCAACTGTTGAAAGAAGTGTGATGGAAAAAGTATGACAGATAAACAGATGTGTACCACATGCTTACAACATGTCACACAAAAGGTGTATTAGTTCAAAATACATAGACTTGCCTTCTGACAGGGAGCTTCCTTCAGCTTTCTCTCGTAATAACCGTCTCCTTTTCTTGGCTCTGTCACTCAGCAACAGGTTGCTATGGTAGTCTGTCCTTGCTGAACCAGAGCTTTCACTTGGTTCTGCAGAAAAAACAAAAATATCTCTTATAACAAGGGACATCACATTTTTAGGTCAGGGGATATGTTCCTATTAAGAAACGAGAAACGTTCCGTGGAACATATGAGCTACCTGATGAAAGAAGCATAACAGAAAAAGTGTGATAAAATGTGACAGATGGACAGACGGACAACGGAGAAGTGATCTTTATCTGCCACCTCTGCTTACAACAGGTTGATGCAAAAAATAAAATTCACACAAAAGATAAAGATTATTCCAACTCTACTTGGGGATGACATCCTTACTCAGTTTCTGTTGCACATGGGGCAAAAATTAACCCCTTCATTAGATTGCACAAAAATTAACCCCTTCATTAGATTGCACCTTTTTTTTTCAACCAGATTTCTTTCATGTCAATTAACAAACAAGTTTTTACAATTTAAAACTAATGCCTCCCTAAAGTTCCTTAAGTGTCTAAGCAAAGCCTCCCCCAACCCCAACAGGGATAAAACTTGTAACCTTCTGGTATGTATTCAATGAATACATTCACTGGACAATACACAGGATGGCCACTGAGTTTTGAAACTAGGGGTACAGTTGCTGTTTTAACGTAACTTAGTACCCCTTCATAAAGAGATTCTCTACAATTTTAGGGGTACATGACCAATTGGGAGGTAAAAAGCCCTCTACAGGAGGTAATACTGTTGATACAGTTATTTACTTTTGCATTTAACAATGAGGATAACTGATTTTCCAAAGTGATTGATTTGACTATTTGAGTTTACCGTCGCTTTGACAGTATTTCAGTCATATAGCGACATCCAACTAATTACCGGTGGAGGAAGACCCTGAATGCACAGAGGCATCCAGGTAGAACCACCGACCTACCGCAAGCCAGCTGGAAGGCTTCCTCACATGAAAATCTGGATTACCCTGCCGGGATTCAAACCCACACGGTGAGGGGCTGAGTGAGTGTTAAAGTCAGCGACTTTACCCTCTCAGCCACGGAGGTCCCTTTTCTGAAGGGAACTGGAGCTGTTAAGTTAAAATGAGAGACTAAAATCAGCCTAATAAACGTACCTTTCTTAACGGATATTTTCGGCTGTGTGGTGGTTGGAGATTTGATCTCGCCTGCTGCTGCAGTTCCTGTTGCCACCATGCTGGTCAGTTCTGCGGTCAGTTCGGCAGTGAACTGGTTGGTCATCGAGGAGAAGTGTATTTCTCCCTCTCCATCCTTGTCCACTGGAACACACAACACACACGTGTACATGAGGCAAACACCGTGTACACATGACAAACACACACATGTGTACATGTGTAATCATATCACACAGGCAAATGATCTTGCACACCATGTGTGTACTGACAAAACACACACTGCTCTGTACTGCTTTTGTTTCAAAATTGAGTAATCAGTTGTTTGCATGCTGGGTTTAACGTCACACCAACAGTTTCTGAGTCATCTGGAGACGATGTCTACTTGAGACAGATATAGTGCTTCCACATTGCAGTAGCAGTATCATGCCATGGACATGTGGCATGATACCACACCCAGTCACATTATCCTGATTGGGCCAACTTGTCCTGAAACTATCCTTACATGCTGAGCATTAAGCAAGGGAGGTATACCAGTACCATTTTTTATGACTGGTATGTTGCGGCCGGGGATCAAACCCACAATCTCTAAATTCCAGGGTGGATGCTCAAACCATAAAGTCACTGTGACCGGTAATACAAAGCAGTCGTACATCCACGATGCAGTATGGCATATATTTATACAAATGTTCTGTGAAATTTTCCCTTGCTTTTACATTTGTGGACATAAATTTTATCATTCTATGTTACAGTGTATCTAATATTACTAGCCTCGCAATTCGGTAGCAAGAAATTTAAATTCTGAACACTGGCCCTAATTCAAAAACTTTCAAAACCAATAATCAGGTACTTACATCCGTTGGCAATAAACTCAATAGGGTCAATAGTCATTGTTCCATCCTCTGAGGCTGAAACAGATATACAACAGATCATGAAAGAATGAAATCTTCGATATAAATCACAAATCACACAGCCTACAAGCATCTTAGTTCAAAGGATTCGACACAACTAAATCTATCCCTTGGGACAATAAATTCCCTGCTACATTGCTTCGACTTAGCAATATATAATGCTCAACGCTACAAAACAATGCACAAAATTTATATATAGCCACCCTTCAATTTGTTTGTTCGATTTGGGATATAAAATGTCACCTATGTCTGTATATGTCTACATATTATGGTAATGCTGCATGCCAACTTTTAACACTGAGACACCAGTTCACCCCACAAGCTATTAAAGAGCCAATCACAGTATGCTTCAAAGGACACATATTTCTGCAGCACCTTGAAAGTGCCAAACAAAAGTCATGTCAAGTGCTTCTACACATGATGGTAATAATGTGTACCAAGTTTTGTTTTAATCCTCAAAGGGTCGTTTTAAATGTGTTCTACATAAATTTTTCTATAACAGACAATCAGTATGGTAACGTTCAATACACACACTTCAAACTTTACCTGCAGGGCTATTACTATAATTTCATGCACTAGCTGCTAGGCTTGAAATGTACCACAATATATATTGTGATATGTAAAGATGATATTGTAATGTGTAGCACAACATTTTCCAATATTTTATCCAACTATAACTAGGGTCTATTTCAAACAATATCTTATTTCCATTTAATGATAAGCTAAAAAGAAGAAAAAATTCCTATATGAAAACTGCCAATGTTCTGAAATTGAGTATGCTGCATTCCTAGAGTCATTGAGAATTATCTCCCCTGAAATGGATTCAACCCAAGACACCATTTTCAGTCATTTGTCAGCAATCACTTTCAATGCACAGGATATGGTGGCAACATAAATATCAGCAAACACTGGTTTGTTCATTTTATATCGCGGTACAATATTCACTTTACTCAGGATTGCAATAAACAGGTATACCATGACAGCCCTAACCATGGTCATACAAATTTTCCAAAGCAAAATTTAAGTATCTTTCAAGGTTTTTTAAGCTAAATTCAAATAAGGATTGCATCACTGCAACTCTATAAATTTTAAAGCATGAAAGGGAAACCTCATTTCTAACACTTGATAAAACTTTTATGATCAATATTTTCAAATTCAAGGTTTTTTCAAGACCTTTCAGTTAATTTTAAGGTTTTTTCAAGGGTTTATAAGACAAAATGTGATTTTCAAGGGTTTTTAAAGACAGACATTTAATTCAAGGGTTTTTCAAAACCTTTCAGTTAATTTAATGTTTTTAAGGGGTTTTCAGGACAGACATAAAATTCAAGGGTTTTTCAAGACCTATGTGAACCATTCTAACTCAGCTACTTACTGGTGACTGTGACAGCTGTAGGCTGGATGGACTTCTTATCGATATCCTTCCCACCACTCTTAAACAACGGAACAATATCGAGCTGTGCCGCGTCAGCTGGGGTGAGCGTGCCAGGGAAGTGCTTGACGATGTGCTGCCGTAATTTTGCCTTATTGGAGTACTTCCTGTCGCACGCCTCCATGGGGCAGTGATACGTGATGTCCTTGTCCGTACTGTCATGTTTCTTCAGGTGAACATACACGCTGCTCTTGGCAACAAACTTCTGCCCACAGCCTGCAAGTAATTCAGCAAATATTAGTTAACCCTTTCCCTCATATAGACTCATTTTGACACACTCAATAGGTATCACATAAAGCCTGATCTGCAGAAAACCACAGTTAAACCATACCAAACTCAATTACAAAATCCTCATTTCCAGACCACTAAGGAGCAGCGAACAGCATAAAACCTGATAAGCCTGCGAGTTACTCGCAGGCTGATCTGGTTTTATGCTGTTCGCATAGGTCTTTTCATGGTGTCCTCTATGAGGGAAAGGGTTAAAGTTGGTTTTTAATTAAATTTAACACTTCATATTCTGAACAAAACTGGAGGAAATTTTACAATTCAGCATCCTTATAACAAATATGCAAATCCTTGAATGCAATTCGCACCCATACCACTGCAATTCCTATCATTAACATGATGGTATTATGGACAGGTTTTTTAGTGCTTTTTTAATCACAATAGTGTTATCTGAAACACATGTGACACCTAAAAAAGCGTGACAGAAAAAGTGTGACGGACGGACAGACAAATGGACAGACAAACAATGGAAAAGTGATCCCTATGTGTCACCTCTGCTTACAGCAGGTGACACAAAAGTAGTCAAAGATCAAGGTCAACTGTATAATGAAGAGGTCCATCCACTTAAGCATCTGTCTAAATATTGAAGCAATCCAATGAAACACATAGAAGTTATAGCAGATTAACTAAAAGGTAAACCTGTCCAGATACTGCTTTTTTTCACCAAAAGTAGGTCAAATGTCAAGGTCACAAGGTTATAGCAGATTAACCAAAGGATATGCAAGTCCAAAGCATATTAAAACGAAGGGGCCAAGATGGTCCTGATGACCCTCACTAAGTTTGAAGATAATTGCTAAAGAAATGAAGATGCCAGAGTGTAAACAAAGTGAAATCTGTCATCTTTTAAACAAAGTGAAATCTGTCAACTTTTAAACAAAGTGAAATCTGTCAACTTTTAATATGAAAAGGGCCATAAATACTGACCTAACTGGCCGATATCAACCATAATCAAACTTGGCCGAAAGATTATGGCCTTAAACAATGTCATAAAGTTTGAAGATGACTGCCTTAATAATAAAGCTGCTAGGGTGCAAACAAAGAGAAATCTGGCATTTTTCAATATTAAAAGGGCCATAACTTCTGACCTAATTGACCTAAATCAGCCATGATGAACATGGCTGAGAGATAATGGCAATAAACATTTTCTGTCACTTGGATTACATTTAGGCCAAGAGTGGATCCTAACAGTGTCCAGGAACACCGAGGACTCCAAAAATTTGAAGGGACTCCAGAATTGACAAGCCAGGTGTTCAGTTGGGACACTTATTTTTCTGATTAAAAGTAAATTGAACAGCAACAATTGCCAAAAACCTATGTAATCATCTTCATCAAAAATTTGAAGGGACTCCAGAATTGACAAGCCAGGTGTTCAGTTGGGACACTTATTTTTCTGATTAAAAGTAAATTGAACAGCAACAATTGCTAAAAACCTATGTAATCATCTTCATTAAACTTTCTTATTAGTAATCCTCTTTGATGAATCATGACTTCTGAACCAACTGTTATGTGAACAAAGCCATCATATGTCTGAATTTCAATCAGGCGTTCAGTCAGGACACCTGGCTACACAGTTAAGTGTCAAATGCTATTATTATCATTATCAATATAACCTGTGTATTATCAAGTAGTTTAAACAGAGATAACCTGATAAGTGCAAGTATAGGAGGGCGTTTTCTGAAAACTATATCTAGGTCACATTTTCTCGAGTATAAAAGCTTGATCGCAATGCCTGATAAATAACTTAACTCAGACAAAATGGCTACTAGTGGGCGTACCAGGGAAACACACTCCGAGGAAGTTTTGGATTTTGTTTGCTCTCCCTGCACGGCTAAAAATAAGTATAAAAGAGCGGAGAAGTTTTGCGACACCTGCAACAAATATTTCTGCACAAGGTGTATTTCCCATCATGATGAAATATTTACAGATCATCGTAAACTCAGTCCAGGAGAGTTTCAGAATAAGCCAGTTGTTCTCCTGCCCACAGAACGATGTGATCACCATGGTAACGAGATCCTCCAGATGTTCTGTAGAGACCATGATGCAGTTGTCTGCAACACCTGTGTCTCCATGCATCACAGGTAAGTCAATCTTTTATCAGAATGAGCTTGTTTCTGCATGTCCTTTGAAAATTTAACACTGTCCATATGAAATGAGTTACAATCTATTAGATTAAGGGTTAAAGTATTCATATTTTAATATTCAAATTTCGTATAAACTCTATATAATAATATATCTTATTTAAAGAGAGTCTGTTTGCTTGTTTGTTGGGTTTTAACATCCACCAACAGTATTTCAGTCATTTGGAGACAATGTCTACTTGAGACAAATATAGTGCTGCCACACTGCAGTATCACGCCGTAGACATGTAGCATGATACCACACTCAGTCACATTATCCTGACACTGGGCCAATCAGTCCTGCAACTAGCCTTATGTGCTGAGCGCCAAGCAAGTGAACTATAACAGTACCATTTTTTACGACCCTGGTATGTCACTGCAGGGGATCGAACTCATGACCTCCCGCACCCAAGGTGGACACTCTTACCACTCAGCCACTGGGAGAGAGAGAGAGAGTTCAATAAAAATTACATTTAAATATTTTGTTAAAATATCTTCTTTGCTTAATGTAAAATGAAAATCTCATCTTTAGTTTTCATTTAATACTTCAAAATATTTCGAAATTAGGTTTTTATTTCCTTTGTTAAATGTAAAATGATCTTATCTTTAGTTTTTATTTAATAGTTCTTTAGAACATGTATAGTTAGAACATGTATAGAAATTAGAAAATGTGATAGGTGATGTCTTTCATTAACAAGAGTGTTCTCTGGAACACATGTGTCACCTGCTGAAGCGTGACTAAAAAAGTGTGACGGACAAACAGATGACAGATAAGTGATCCCTATTTGTCACCTCTGCTTACAGCAGGTGACACACAAAGGAGAAAAAATCAAGCTCAATAAGAAATACATGATAGACCATTGTTTTCTAGGTCATGCACTGCTGTGGTGTTTATACCGACAGAGGTTAAGGATCTCCTGAAATCAACAATACTGTCAGATATAAAATCTGAACTGAGCACCTTCCTTACAACCTTGCAGAACAATGAGAAATCTGGAAAAGCCAATGAAAGAAAACTGAGTGAAAAGAAAAATTTCATCATAGAGTCCATAGAGAGTCATGGGCAAATGCTCAAAGCAATAATCAATAGAATGGTTGACAAATCTAAAAAGGAAATTGAAGACGAGTATCGCATGATAAAAGGTCAGTTCCAGGAAGAGATGGAAAAAAATCAAGAATTCAAAAGAGAATTAGAACAAAGTGTCTGTCAGCTGGATGTTGCTGAAATGCAGAAAAATGACTCACAGATATTTGTACTGATGAAGAAATGCCAAGATAGACTTACTGAACTAAAAAAGCACCATGCTGACTTCAGACCCTTGACAGAGACGATGAAATTGGAATATGGTATTAACAAACATATTAAGAAGAGTCTGAAAAGGTTCACAACACTGGGGTCTGTCATTGGCCAGTACCTGAAACCATCCCTCTACACAGTCAAAAGTCAGCATACTGTAAGAGTGTGTCAGGATGGGACAGAGTGCTTCATAACAGGTTCCTGTAAACTTCCAGACGGTTCCTTCCTCATGACAGACTACAACCATAGCAAGATTGTCCATCTGGACAGCTTCTGCAGCCGGATAACTGACCAGTGTCTGGTTCAAGGACAACCATATGCTGTGTGTCTAATAGGGGACAAGGAAGCTGCTGTTAGTCTTTTGCTTGTTAAAATCATCCAGTTTGTCTCCGTGGAAACAAAGCTAACCCTGACCAGGTCTGTAAAGCTTCAACACTATTGTAGAGGCCTTGTCTTCAGTATGGGGGAACTCTTCATATCAGATGGTAATAATCAAGTATATGTGTATGACACAGCTGGGAACCAACTCAGAACCCTGGGAACCAGCACACCAGACCAGGGGAGAGTATTCAGTGGTACAGACCATATTGCTGTCAGCACAGATGGACAGAAAGTTTATGTATCAAACCGGGGCATAGGCCTGGTGTGTGTAGACAGGATGGGAAGACATCTGTTTACATACAGTCAGCTGAGAGATGCCCGTGGTGTTTGTACCGATGACCGCGGCAGCGTGTTAGTGGGTGGCTATGCTTCAAACAATGTTATACAACTGTCAGCAGATGGGCAGAAGCTTGGGGTTCTTCTGCAACAGTCGCGCGAATCAAATGCACCTTACTCTGTCAGTTTTGATTCAAAGAATAAGAGAATAGTGGTAACCATGGATAGAGAAAGTTCTGTTTTAGTTTATGAGCTTGAATAGAATCACACCAACTGAAGTGTATCATGTGAGCTTCTTTAAGAAACTACTGTATCTAACATTATGACAGTTCAGAGTATTTATTTTACATTACTAGTATGTTGAAGTATTAAACAACAAATAACCCAATCTTTGTTTGCTATGCTCCAACCAACTCAACATTATCAGAACCGACTCATTTTTAAAAAAAAAAATTTATGCCCCGACCAACTTTTATTTCTTTCAGATCCTTAATCTAGCTCTTTCTATCAGTTTTAATCTGTTCTTGACAATAATTTATCCATTCATGCTATACCATTGTCAGAAATAAATAAAAAAAACACAACCTCCCTACCATCTTGTCAGGGGCACAGCAAACAAACATATTTTTTAATGATGGCCTTAGGCTTAGAATTTATAAGTATATCTCAGGATAGATTCTTTTGTTGATATTGTTTCAAATAAATGCACTGATTATCTTTGTTTCACAAAGACGTTTCAAATGAGAGAGATTGAATGAATAAAATTGTAATTTTTTTAAATAAAGAAATTAAACATGAGTTTCTGACCTCGGCCTATGGACCAACAAGTTAAGATAAAGTCTTTGAAACAACAACCAGGTGTTGTACAGTGCAAACTGTCCATAATGACACCTGTTCGTAATGACAACCTGCATTATCCAACACTTTTTGTTGGTCCCATCGTTTTTCCTATTCAATGATTGTTTAAATTACCTGACTGTAACTACACCCATTTAGGTCCCGTCAGTGAAAAATACATTACAAATTCACCGCTTTATCCGACACATCAAAGACGAAGCTTTCAGAGTTAAAGCAATTATAATAGCTTTTTTTAAGTGAATGGATTTTAATTTTGTACTAATTTCAGAAAACCAAAGAACTTTTTGCATGTTCGATGGAGTACAGCAATTATGATGATCCCCCCACCCTCTATCTCTCTCTGTATATATACAGAGAGGGAGAGAGAGAGTAAAAGTAGTGAGAGTCATTATCGAAGGAGTTAGAAATATATGAATTAAAACATATTATTTTCTTTTATATAGAAAAATCAAATCCATTTAATATAATCTAATCCAAACCTTTTATAAAATTATTTTTTGTTTAATTCAAATTATTATAAAAATAACAAAATATTTAGAACAAGTCAACATTGCAAGGCCAAAACATTAGACATAACATTTTTACAACTTTATTATTTTGTAGGCCTGCTGATTTTATAACAATGTTCATGCTGTAATGGAACATCCATTACAAATTAATCTTATTTTTGCAGAAGCAGGTGACAATAGTGATTAAGCACATATGAACTGTTTACAAGTGAGATAGTTGTAATGAAACTGAGGAACTTTTTTTTACCTATTGTTGTACTGGATCCTCAGGGATATTGTCTCTTACCTCATTTAACCCTTTCCCTCATAGAGGAAACCATGAAAAGACCTATGCGAACAGCATAAAACCAGATCAGCCTGCGAGTAACTCGCAGGTTGATCAGGTTTTATGCTGTTCGCTGCTCCTCAGTGGTCTGGAAATGAGGATTTTGTAATTAAATTTGGTAAGGT
Source organism: Solen grandis (assembly GCA_021229015.1). Taxonomy (NCBI): domain Eukaryota; kingdom Metazoa; phylum Mollusca; class Bivalvia; order Adapedonta; family Solenidae; genus Solen; species Solen grandis. The sequence goes on along the minus strand of CM037795.1, from coordinate 38,006,320 downwards.
TTAACTGTGGTTCTCTGCAGATCAGGCTTTATGTGGTACCTATTGAGTACGTCAAAATGAGTCTATATGAGGGAAAGGGTTAAACTGTGTTTACATCACCAGAATCATTGTGTATCCATTTCACGAACTCAAGTAAAGAGAGTAAATGAAGGAAGACTGTTATCAGGGTACATTCCAGCAAATGTGGGACTGTGATTTATCACCTCCGGCATCCAAAATGAACACTGACATCAGAAGATTAATTCCATGGGACATTTTGACGTTTTGAGATCGTAACATCAACATCAGCTTTCAAAAGCAAGCGGCACTAAAACTTTGGGACAATTTTATTACCTATTCATCGCTGGCTTTATTTTACCCTATAGAACTAAGAAGATATTATTTATGTTAAATTAGTAAAAAGCCAGTCTAAAGTTGATATTATTTTGTTGTATTTGTTCGGAATAACCATTTGTGTACTTTATCCTTCAGATGCAAGATTTTTGTCTTCATATGTTTATACACTAGGACTTTAGCATTGGCTTTTTCTGTATTGTTAAAATAATCATAACTTAGTTGTAAATTTATTGTTTTTTCATAAAAGCATTTTTTATATCTGTGTATATACCGTCATTCCACTTTTTGTTTTTCGAAACAAACCCATTTCCTTTCTCTTTATGCAATTTCAAGCATGAAAATAAAAAAAATAAACCACAAATTCATTTTCGTTTTTCAATTTATAACATAAAAAAAGAAACCTTTCCTGCAAAAACAAAAAAACCTATATCTCCCTCTGATGCTCGCGTGTATGTGTGTGTGTAATACCTTCCTGCAGAGGTTGTGTTTGTGCAGAGTGGAAATGATTTGAATTTGAACAAAAATTATATTTGATATGGTCAGACAACATTTTTCCGATTCGTGGTAGCAAAAGTCCTTCTTTAAAGAGCAGACGACTTTAAGATAAATCAAATCTGCAATCCTGGTTCGTATAAACATATACAGAATCCAGGGTCATGAATTAGGAGAGGCTTTATAGATTAAGACAAGCATATATCGGGATGATTCATTCAATAAAAACTGTAACTGATAATTTTGCTATTGTATGGGTGCTTATAGCTCCTTGTTTAATAATAATTATTGTTATTTAATAAGAGGAGAGGTAGTCAAGTTAAATGTTGACGACTGACATTCATCTGCTTAGAAGTTATAGAAATACTTTTTTAGTACTAGTGACCTTGACCTGCATCTCAATTCTAATCTTCCTCTTCCCTTAAGGTATTACATCTGATCATCATGCCTCACTCCTAAAAGAATCAAAATCTATTTATAGCAACACTGACCTTGACTTTGACCCTATCATCCTGAAAACCAATCCCAATCTCCCTCTTCCAATAAGGTATATATACCTACCAAGTATGAAAACTATTTCCCGAGTCTAACACGATGCCCCTCCAGCAGCACACTTAACAACATATCCCATTTTTGTGAATACCTGGTTAAATAAACCAAACCTTTTTTCAATGGTAATCAGTCCTTACCTGGTACGGGGCAGGTAAAGGGTTTGATGCCAGTATGGGTGATCATGTGACCCTTGAGATGCTCCGCCCTCATGAAGGCTTTCCCACATTCCACACACCGCCACTTTCGTTTGTTTGTGTGTTTGGTCATGTGACGTGTAAGTTTACTGGCAGTGGAAAATGCCCATGTGCAGCCCTGAAACAGGTCATTGAGGAAAGTTAGAAAGTTATAGAATCTATAATGAGCAAACATTGACCCTAAAAAACAACAAACCTTTAATACAGATTTATACAATTATATTAAATGGTAATATTAACCAGTCTTTCATAATCACAAAAACAAAATTCATACAGGTGAAACACAAGACTGAACAATTGGAGTAGTACCTTATCAAAGAAATATGCGATTTAGGTTTTACAAGAACAATTTAGTATTGCAGTCAAATTATGCAACATTCATTTTCAAACATATAAAAAGGTACAGAATTATTGCAAAAAGCAAAATTTATAGTTATGGTTCTTACAGCCCTGAGTAAACTTATGTTGGTAAATAAGTGTTCCAAGTTTCTAGGCAATAGCTTTGAGATTTAATGTGAATACATGTAACTGACCTAAATATTAAAACTAGCCAGAAATGAAAGCTGCTGCCACCAATGTGATGACAGTAGCTCATCATCTATTTTCCAAACGTAGGATGCGCTAAAAAGTGCTGTAAAACATCGTGGCACTGAAATTCCACACACAAACCTCAAAATGACAGACATACGGACGCTCCCCCGTATGGCTTCTCTGGTGCTGTTTCAGTCGACACAACTTGTCAAACTTGCGCCCGCAGCCTTCAAACTGGCATGTCAGGTCCACAGGTTCTGACTGGTGAACCCTTGGATGAGAGCCCAGACAGTGGGGCGACAGGAACAGCTTGTTACAACCTTCATAAGGGCATCTGGAAAAAGGAAGACAAATTTCACTGAGTACAACGGCTGTATTAAACGTGTTCACAAACAAATTACAAATTTAAGATGCTAACAGTTGTCAGTCTTTCATCAGATTACATCCATAACAAATTTACTAGTTGAACTTCATCAAGAGTTTTACTAGCAATTTTTTTTAGGCTCCTAAGTATCTAACTAAATTCAAATAAGTCTCTTTATCTGAAGCACAAACACTCAGAGAATAAAAGCCTTCTTCTTTTATATTTAAAGTAGATTTTTATAGAATTCTTGTTTAATAGTTTTCTCCTCTGCTCAAATCCAAATCTTTTTTCTAGACAAAACCAAATTAAGCCAGCATTTCACTGTAATCCCATTTACATTCATATTTTCAATACTTTACACGAGATTGACTGTTGTTGTTCATAGGAGAGACAAAGAAACTCAAATCAGTAGGAAGTAATAAATCTGCAACCTAAAATGACAACTAGCTACTTGTTAAAAATATGTGTAGCAAGGAAAAAAAACTGCCTATAAAAAATACCCAGTTTCCCTTACAATTCCATATTTTTCTCTTCATATCTGTGCTCTTCTGCAACATTGCGAAACATATGGCTATCTGTATCAGGGGTGTAAAACTCCTAAATTCACTCGCCCTGCCTATGGCCAAGGTGAGAAAATGGAATTTTACACGCCTGTTAATACAACCTGAACAACTATTAAGAGGTAACTTAATTAATTATTAAATAAAGGAGGTAGCAAGTACATGCTAACTGCCTATAAACTTATGTTTGAATTCTGATACAGTAGAAATGCATTTAAATTGCTTTCTTTTCTACAATTAAAATTAAGCAGTAGACAGGGGAAAAGGTACTAAAAATAAAAGTCTTGATTATAATAGTGAGATGGTTTTTAATTGAGGTGGTCCTAGTATAAAAATTTTCTGTACTTGTAAGTTTTCTCGATTCCTTCATGAGTCTTCATGTGCTTGTCGAGCTCCCGGCGCGTCTGGAACTTGCGGTCACACCCCTCCACCGGACACGCCTCGGTACACGGGCGACTATGCTGCTTCAGGTGTGAATTCAAGTTGTAGATCGTCGTGAACTTCTTGTTGCAGTGCATACACTGTGTACATACAAAGTCAGACAGTGAAAGCCTACGGTGCGTTCTATACATCATCAATCATAATTAAGTATTAAAATACTTTCAAAATATTTGAAAAAGGGCACAAAGGACCTTTAGTAGATTATGATTTGAATGGTTTAAAAGAAAGTGTACAGAGATTAGGTATCTTCGGATAAGCCTCAATTTTTTTATTTTGCTCAGTTTTCAAAGGCCCATTATTCCTCCAAAAGGAGCGTATAATAAGTATGAAAGAATATTTTACATTAGATCATTCATTCAAGTATTTACAAAAATACCTAATTTGCATATTCCGCATATCTTCGTCAATTTCTACTTTCTGTATGTCTCCGTTACCAAATCACAAGTGCATAAAATGACGACGTAGCAGATAAACAAATAGTGATTCGGCAACAGCTTTTCAAATTCTAATTATTTCTGATTTCAGACCATCCTCGGGAATACTTGCCAATGCCAAATGTAAACAAAGAGTATTTTGACATCCATCCAAAATACTCAAATGCCTAATTTGATAAACATTTTCAATGCTTTTATATGTTATTTTACAGCAGATATTTGCACATTATATATCATCTGTTTTAGTCTACAATATGACAATGTTATTTTATATTTTCTTTTTCACAAAAATTATGAAATATGTGGGCCTTTAAGGATAACCAAGATTTTTAACAACCAGCTCAAGTCAGAAGTTAAGGTCACAATTAGAGGTTGGTGGTGAAAAATGGGGATTATATCATGCCTTGTCCAGGATGTAACTTCCTTATACATAGAAGACTTTAAACCATTCCTTTAACAGAACTGTCATACACATACAGAAAGCTTAGTTTTGAAGGAACTTCTTAAAAAGAGTGACATTCATTTTTCATGACCTACCCTTGGTGCAAAGTACAAAAAAAAAAAAATCCAGGAAGGGAGTTGGGAGAGAGATAAACATACCGTGTGGTCCTTCTTGCCCATATGGGACTCTTCATGCCGCTTCAGTTTGTAGGCCTTAGTGAATGCCCAATCACAGCCAGGTTCTGAACACTGCACAATACATACATAATTTCTAAGATCGGTTATATACAGTTCATCAAAATATGTGAGCAGTGAAATGACATATCAGGTTGCACTATGAGGTTTTACAATGTAACTAAATCCTCAACATGAATTACGGATTTTTTTACAAAAGCCAGATTCTGTAATGTCTTCTTTTGTTCGCTTTAACTTCAACTTGTTACTGCCAAAAAATCAAAGTTTTACACTAAGAATAAAACAGTGACAGATGCTGGTTTTTTTTTGTTAAATATAAATCATAACTGACGATCAACTATAGCTTCAACCATTCTTAAACCCTACCTTGTATGGTCTCTCGCCGGAATGCGACATGTTGTGGACCGTCAGTTTGGCCAGGGTCTTGAAGAGCTTGCCACACCCTACGTGCGTACACATGTACATGGCTTCCTGCTTTCCTCGATCCTTCCCTACTGGAAGTGTCGTGGTCACAGCCCGGCCCTGAAACAAAATATGTTTGTTTGTTTATTGGGTTTAATGACCCACCGTCAGTGGGTAACGATGTCTACTCAGTGTCAGACAAATCCTATGCCCGGAGCCCGCGGGCTACCAAATTTGTTGCCCGGGCTACCACCTCTTTTATGTTAGTAGCCCACCGGGCTACTGCCATTTCCTGTGTCTGGTTGCCCAGTGTGTTATCAATCTGTGTACCCTCTCTTACACATTATATTATGTAATGAAAATACCTACTGTGATCACTTATAAGGTATCAATAAAAAGGTGGAGTCATTCGCCTGTTAGCCGTATCAAGGGATTGGACAACACTGACGCTTGCAGATTACTCGGATAGTTTCGTATCTTTGATTTTCTTTGATGACACTTTCAACAGGAATCGTTTTTCTGCTTATAAAACTAAGACCAATATTCGGCAACATCTTTTATGCCAACACAATCCCATCGTGATGAAGGAAAAGTAAAAAGAAAACCATGAATATCCTCTAGAAGTAAATTTTAAGTTCTGTATTTTCCGTCATAAACAGACGCCATATCTCGGCTTCAAGTGCACGACAATAAAACACATTTTTAACCAATTTTGAATGATTTTTTTTTCAATACAAAGTAAGAAATGACTATTCTAAGAATTTCTCGGCAATATAATCATACATTTGTTTTTAATTACTTATTTTACTCTGGAAATTGTAATTCTTTGATCACTGTCGCCGATTATGTCATAGGTTTTCGCGGTTTTATTTTCCAGTTTTTTAAGTGAGCAAAAACATAGAATAAATGACTTAGCATCAAAATACACTTATTAAATTAAAATCTGGGTGGAAAAAAGCTTTCTTACTGTATCAAACCTGAAAATTGGCAAATAAAAACCTTCAGTCCAGTTTTGTTCTATTTTACGTGTTCAAGGGAGGTAACTACAAATAAGTGAAATTAAAAAAAAAAAAAAAGGATGAGAAAATAAAAGTAAACAGTATTTCATTTATTTATATTTTTCATATATATATATTTTTATTTGTATGTATTTTAGCAAGTTATTTCCTTTACTTTGAGATGAATAATTATTCTAATTATATCTTATATACATATAAAGTGATTTTAATGAAAATTATGTTTTTTTTTTTTTAAAAACATGTAGGATTAATGGCCTGAAAGTTTCACATTCTACTTGATGATAAACATTTAGGTACATGGATGCTTTTCTGGTTAAACTAAAGTTCTCTGATACTGATGTCTTTGATTGATTCTAACATTTTAATTGTTCCCTCTGCTTTTTGTAACTGTAAACTACACATTGATAAAATAAACTGTATAAAGCACAGCTATACATTAGACTCTGTGAACAAATTTCTGGGCTACCGGTTGCCAAATCTGGTAGCCCAGTGGGCTACCAGAATTTTGTTGAGAATTTGTCAGACACTGCTACTTGAGTCTTGAGACAGATATAGTGCTGCCACACAGCAGTATCACGCCGTACACTTGTGGCATGATACCAAACCCAGTCACATTATCCTGACACCGGGCCAAACAGTCCTGGAACTACCCTTATATGCTGAGCACCAAGCAAGAGAGCTATACCAGGGTGGATGCTCTAACCACTCGACCACCAGGACTGGTCCAAGATAGCCTGTGAAGAATTGTGTCATAGTTAAGATAAAGCCTTATTAAGGCAAACTCATTGGCTAATAAATCACCATCTACATTGCCTTTCCTAAGACACAAAACAAAAAAGAACATGATCAAGAAGTCTTCCTTGGAACAAATGTGTTACCAGAAAGAAGCGTGACAGACGACAGAGAAGTGATCCTTGTGTCATCTCTGCTTATGGCAGGTGACAAAAAAACAGGGCAGGGAACGTCCCATTTGACTCACCTGAGACTGATTCTTAAAGATGAAATATGTTTAATTATGTGATTGTTTCAAAATTAATATGACTATTGAACAGGTATGAGACTGAGGACCAAAGGAAAAAATCTGAAAATGGAAGGAGGGTCTGGGGGTCTAGAGGGTTAAGCCCCACAATATTCAAAATGAAAAAAAGCATTTTAGAGGCGCTTAAACTTCATCTCCTGAAAGCATTTTTCAGGCTTTAACTTATACCAGCTGTTCAAAAAATTGGAAATACACCGAAAATTGGAAAAACCTCATGGCTGGACTAAGACTTAAAAACATTTAAAATGTACCTGGCTGTTTGGCTGTGCAAACATCCCTGAAGATCCATCTGGATTTTGGACTGGCAATAAAATGTACCCTGCAAATACAGTATCAAACCTTTCGACCTGATAGGAAAAAAGCATGTTACGATAAAGAATAATTTCAGTATCATTTATACATTTTTCTTACAAAAATGAATGTTAAATTGAACTACCAGATGTAAAAATTAAAAGTTTTTTTTTCAGCACACAAATTAAGTTTGTTTCTTTCTTGGGTTTAAGGTCCCACCGATAATATTTCAGTCATTTGGAGACTAAGTCTACTTGAGACAGATACAGTGCTGCCACACGGTAGTATCATGCCATAGACATATCACATGAGACCACACCCAGTCACATTATCCTGACACTGGGCAAATCAGTCCTGGAACTAACCTTATATCACTATATGCTGAGCGCCAAGCAAGGGAGCTATACATGTACCATTTTTTAAGAACAAATTAATTGGTAAATATCCAAGCATGTGAATAACCTCCAGTTATTCATTTGATTAATTTTGATCATAATTATCATTTACAAATATGACTTTAAAAATTCAGGGTTTTCCCTGACTCCTAATTTTTGAGTCACAGAAACATTTAGAAAAGAACTCTTGGATTCCTATGCCTCTTTTGAAGATACAAAATAAACAAGAGGCCCATGATGGCCCTAAATCGCTCACCTGAGATAAATAGGTTGACCCAAGGAACATCTGTATCAATTTATTTTAAAATCTGGCCAGTAGTTTTGAAGAAGATGATTTTTAAAGTTTTCAATTTTTTTTTCTTTTTGTTGCCATGGCAACCAGAGTTCTACATGGATCAAGTTTATTTTATCAACTTTTGTGAAAGTTGACCCAAGGATCATCCCTGCCAAGTTTAATCAAATTCTGTCCAGTGGTTTCAGAGGAGATGTTGTTTAAAGGTTTCTCTATATACATATAAGACAAATAAGCCCCGCCCCTGGCGGCCATGTTTTTTTACGGATCGGAATAATTTTAGCAACTTTGGTAGAGGTTGACCCAAGGAACATCTGTATCAATTTATTTTAAAATCTGGCCAGTAGTTTTGAAGAAGATGATTTTTAAAGTTTTCAATTTTTTTTTCTTTTTGTTGCCATGGCAACCAGAGTTCTACATGGATCAAGTTTATTTTAGCAACTTTTGTGAAGGTTGACCCAAGGTTCATCCCTGCAAAGTTTAATCAAATTCTGTCCAGTGGTTTCAGAGAAGATGTTGTTTAAAGGTTTCTCTATATACATATAAGGCAAATAAGCCCCGCCCCTGGCAGCCATGTTTTTTTACGGATCGGAATAATTTTAGCAACTTTGGTAGAGGTTGACCCAAGGAACATCTGTACCAATTTATTTTAAAATCTGGCCAGTAGTTTTGAAGGAGATGATTTTTAAAGTTTTCATTTTTTTTTCTTTTTGTTGCCATGGCAACCAGAGTTCTACATGGATCAAGTTTATTTTAGCAACTGTTGTAAAGCCTCACCCAAGGAACATTCCTGCCAAGTTTCATTAAATTCTGTCCAGCGGTTTCAGAGGAGATGTCGTTTAAAGCAAATTGTTGACGACGGACGCCGGACGATCACAAAAGCTCACCTTGAGCACTTTGTGCTCAGGTGAGCTAAAAATGGCATAATCCAGAAAATATTTGCTCCTATACATCATGATCAAATATACTTATTAAATTAAAAATTAAAAATTGTGCTTATATTCAATATTTGCAACTGGAAATTCTAAAGACTTCTTTGAAATGATTGGACAGACATTTTGCTGATAAATTTCATAAACAGGTGCCATTTTGTTGCCATTTAATTAGTCATTTATGTTTTATTAAGTAACCAAATGGACTGATATTTTCTCTCATATTTTTGAGCTTACAAAGACTTGAGCTAATGGGCATGATGCAAGTGCAGACATATTGCTATCTTTCTTTAACCCCAAAAACGAGTTACTTATGACATAATATCAATAGCATACGCATACAAGTAGCATCCCCAGCTGAGCTGCAGAGCCAGTTAAGAATTCTGCAAAATCGGTATACCTAGTGTACAAAAAGTCTGTTTTCAAAGGGAAAAAAATATCAAAACAATATCAAACTTACATATCTTAAATGTAAATAAAATTATCTTTCCAATGATGTATATGTTTTTGTTGTTTTGTTCTTATTTTTGTCGTAGTTGTGTGTAAAATCCGCCAGGTAAGTAAATTTTGTGTAATTTCGGGATACCGTGTAACTGACGCAGAATTGATTACACGTATGTTTAATGATCGCGGTTGCGGATTATTAAACACCGTTTTTTAGATTTAAAAATTATATCACCATTTACAGAAAAAAATGAACTTTCTCGAGGTTTTTGAACTTAACGTATATGTCAATTAATTTCCGAGTAATAAGGTAGTGAAGTCTGGCGCGTTTTTTAGGAAGATTAAAAAGTAAGTATAATAGATCTTCATACTTCTAAAAGTATAAAGTCTGCTCTTTAATTTGATATATTTTTCAAGACAATTCATGCATATTAAAGCATCCGCATCGTCCGATGAAAATCAAACTTTTACAAAAAAAACGTCCGCTCGGCGAATCGAGTGCGGCCGCCATTTTGAATTTTACCGATAATGAAAACAAAACTTCAGAACGAGAATGTAAAGGTGTATATGGATGTTTTTCTTGTTGATACAACATCTTTCGCGTATAAATCCTTTAAATTAACATATTTATTAACTTTAGTATCATTGTAATACACATTTTACTTAGTTAAATTACTTTGTTTACCGATTGAAATTTCGTACCATACGACGATCGTAATTGTCATAACTAACTTCTAACTGCACTTTGGTTGACATACATACGCATTTATTTTCACAATGAATGAATGGTGCTGCATATACATACTAGTAACATTTTTTTTTTTGAAAAAAAAATATGTATCATTTCTTCATTAGATTAAAATCATGCATGCAACCTATCATTTTTCGTGATAAAAATCTCAAACTTACATCTGACTTTGAAATGAAGGGGAAATCAATCAATCGGATTAAAACCTTAAGTAAATGTTGTGGAGGAACATAGGACAATACTCACTCATTAAAAGTATAAATAAACTAGATGAACTGCATAAAACAACTGCCGTCTTAGATGGAAAAGCCTGTATTTTTTGTATTTTTTTTTTAATACAATTAACCTAAATGAATAAACATATAATTAGTGATTCTGTACTCTTCCTACAAGATACAAAATTTTATTTAAAGTTGTACGTAGCATATAACCAACAAATTTTACACTCTTAACTGACAAAAACCTCTTGTTTTAAATTGGTGTGTGTGGGAGGGTCTTCCATATTGCATCATAAATTACAAAGCTAGGCCCCATGCTGTGTAATCAGCTGATTGGGAGACTCTTTCCAGCTGATAGTTAATGACCTTATTTAACTTATAACAAACTTAGTAACCCTTTGAGATTGCATCCCCTTTTATGGGGTTACAGTTGATGGCTGGCCCCATGCGGTGCAATCACTAGGGAAGTAGTCTATGGTCCAGGTGCGATTTATGACATTATTGAGCAATATTATGTAACCTTATAATCAGCCAGTCAAGATTTGGATACTTGATTATACAATGTTGTTTTGGAAAAGTGTTAGGCTTAATTTTAGATTTTCCATTTTGAGAAAGCTGATAAAAGCATATAGTTTATTGCTATATTTAAATTCTAAGTATTACTTCTTTCTCTCTTTTCTCTCTCTCGTTTAATAAATATATCACTACTTATTTTTTATATAATGAATAAGTATCAAGATATCATTTTTTTTTCTTTTATCTCCCAAAATTACTGTTTCTGCAGTGAATGATTAATATTGATGTGATTGATATCACATCTTTTTGAAAACTGTTCCCATATATATGTAAATCTATTCAGAATACTTTACATATACCCATTGTCATATATAGATGTAAATCTATTCAGAATATTTTACATACCAAAAGTTTTATACACTTTCATGGATGTCTTTTTTGTAAAGTAAATGGAAATATGTCATTAGATATTTTGAAATAAGTATTTATTGTGCAAAACTTTGGGAAAAGTGTAATAACATTTAAAATAAGCTGTGATTTGGTTTATTTAGGTATCAGGAACTGTGGAGTCTTAACTTAAATTTTCGATTATATCTTAAAACATGACATACTTTCAGTTTTCACATACAAAACCTTAGTGAATAATAGAGAATTTTAAAAAAACATAATCTGATCAGTTAATGGTAAAGTGTCTGTGTTTCATGTTTCATCAAAATATCTTAAAAAATAAAAAAGTTATAGCAACTTTTGTTGTGAATATACGAAATTCCACGATGCATCAGAAAATCTTAAATATATCATGCTTTTATTTTTCTTTTACAATAACCAAAATGAACAATAGAGTATATTTAACAATAGAATCTAGCCCAGTCAACAATAAAGTATTTGTGTTCCAAGTTTCATCAAAATAACTTAAAAAATAAAAAAGTTAGAGCAATTTTAGTTGTGAATGTAGTGAATTCCACGACGCGATGGTTCCGTCGAGGTTTCGAAACCTACTATGTATTGTATATGTCCATTTTTCTGAACTTCAGCTGTTTTTTCGACACTTTAAAATGCAATAACTTTTTTAATTTTCAAGATATTTTAAAAATAAAAACAGTTTTGGAAAGCTTATCAATAGCACTTTCCATCTATACCACTCTTTAAAAGTTTTAAAAACAATAAAAAAATGACCTGGGGATGCTAATACAAGTAGACACCATAGGGCTTTCTATAGTCAGTGAATGTCAAGGGTCAAAATGTTCCAAAATTGTAAGTAGAACAATATTTTGAGGATCTAGTCTTTTCAAAATCTTATTATAATGTAAAATTGGCCCCTTGACCATTATTTTTAAGGGTCAAAAAGCATAATTTCTGAAACGTCAAGGGTCATAAGCCTGTCTCTCGATTCAAAGGAGAGCACTGTACATTAGCATTTCGAGCTGTGTTACGGGTTGTCATTTTCTTCATGTGGGGAAAAAAACTTTAATGAATAAATAATAATGAGGTAGAAGAAAGAAATTGCACTAGTACGATCTTGCCAAAGAGCTAGCTTTTGTGACAATGTGGTATAGTGTTCGACTTGCATACCGAAGGTCCCAAGTTTGACTCGAGCATGGGGCAGTAGGATTTTACTTGGTTACAATAATACAGGACCTGTAAATAATTTATATACCTGGAACAGGTTTGGACCCTTGTGCATGCTCCAATTTGATGTTTGGAGCACCTGGATTATTGTGTTGACCATTGACTATAGCACCGCCTGACTGTAGCGCTGTTAAATCTGACATGTTCAACTGATAAAGCTGCCTTCCTTGACTAGTGTCAACCAATATTTTAGTTGAGTTTGTGTCTTTATCCGTTGATATTGATATAGTTGCCAAAGCTAAATTATCGGTTTGATTCACTTCACTAACTGTTTGAGGATTTAAATTTGTGTTTCCCTGTGGTGAGGATATCTGTACACCACCACTTTGGGCTTGAAGATGTTCAAGTAGAACTGATGTAGGCACAGACCCCACAATAGCACCTTGCTGATTAATGAGATTCATTTCTGCTGTGGCGGTTTGTTGTTCCTCAGTTATTGCACTATACATATTATCATCATTTGGAACAAGCGTCAAAACACCATCATTAACAATCATTTTCACATTTCCTTTTATGCCATTTTCAACATGATAATTGAAAGCATCTACCAAACCATTCTCAAAAATACCATTCTCATCCGTAAAAATACCATCTTTATCACTGTTCATATTTTCTTCTTGAAGAGGTTCAATGTCATCTGCTTTACATTCCTTATTTTCTGGATTAAATATAATTTGCTCAAGTGGATTATCGCCCATTTTTGAATACACTGGGTTGTCAGTCTCTAATGTCAACAGCTGATTGTTGTCCATGGTTATAACAGATATTGAGGATTCTTTATTCGTAAGGTCTGACTGAATATGTGAAGTGACTAATTTTTTGTCATCTCTATTTGCGTCCAAGTCATTATTGAGAACCAGGGTCTGACAGGCGGACAGGGGGGATTGGGCGAGACTAGTGATGGTGTCGATCAAAAGTTCCTTCTTTTCAATTGAAATCCCGGAGAATTCAATGTTGTCATCCACCGAAGCGTGTGGAGGAAGGTCAAACTCAACCTGCTGCAGGCCCTTACATCTCGACTTCAACCATTCGGTATTATTCTCAACAATGGCTTGATCATAACTGTCAAGACCGTCTCGTAAATCGGACAGAAATGGCAAGTTTTCGTGAATGCTTCCACTTTCGTCACTTTCATGCTCTCTTCGGTCGCCATCTTGATTTTTAATGCCGTCATCGCCTATGTTATCGTCTTTGATAAGTCCTTGAATGACAATAAACTGGTCAGATAGTGTTAAATCGTTATTGTCAACATTTTCATGTGTAGTTCCATGGGCGCCGCCATGTTTTTTGCTTTTCAGCACCCCTTCAATCGACATTACAACCCCGTTTGTTGTCCAACATGGGGTTTGCCTTTCTTGTCCAAAGCTCCGACAGTAGACCCCACGTGACAGGATGTAAGTGCAGGTGCGAGATGACTGGTACCCGATATAAAGCTGCAAATAATGGATGTTGCAGTTGTATTCCTTTACATTCAGTAAGAAAAACAGGCAAACTTTAATAAAATTACTGAGATAGTCAAGAAGAAAGATGAATAAGTAGTATTTTATCAAATACCACCGACTACAAAAAAATGTTTGTTTCTAATAGATACTATATTAGACTGTGTCACAGATTATAATTATCAGCGGGAGGTAACCGCTGAAAAGTTGAAATATCAAAACACTTAACAGGCTGAAAGAACCATTTTGTCGCATTTATTCTGTATATTAGACTAAATAAACGATGATCAAACTTTCAAGCTATAGAAAGCCGTATCACACGGAAGGTTTCTTAAAACTTGAAAGACTTACAG
>CM037795.1:37941963-37991963 GCA_021229015.1 Solen grandis | reverse complement strand
AATATGCTAATCCTTTAAAGTGCACCAGATGGCTGATTTTTGTGGATAGACTGACAGAATGACTGATTTTCAAAAAGACGATCCTTTCTTTAAAATCACTCCTTGAGATATTCAGAATGATTTTATAACATGGGACAATTTTTCATCCACATACCAGATCTAGTAACAACCCTCTAGCTTTGTGACAGGTATATGGACAGGTATATGGACAGGTATATATGGACAGGTATATGGACAAGTGTATATGGACAGGTGTATGGACAGGGATATATGGACAGGTATATGGACAGGTATATGGACAGGTATATGGACAGGTATATGGACAGGTGTATATGGACAGGTATATGGACAAGTGTATATGGACAGGTATATGGACAGGTATATGGACAGGTATATGGACAGGTATATATGGACAGGTATATGGACAGTGTATATGGACAGGTATATGGACAAGTGTATATGGACAGGTATATGGACAGGTATATGGACAGGTGTATATGGACAGGTATATGGACAGGGATATATGGACAGGTATATGGAGAGGTATATATGGACAGGTATATGGACAGGTGTATATGGACAGGTATATGGACAGGTATATATGGACAGGTATATGGACAGGGTATATGGACAGGTATATGGACAGGGATATATGGACAGGTATATGGACAGGGATATATGGACAGGTATATGGACAGGTGTATATGGACAGGTATATGGACAGGGATATATGGACAGGTATATGGACAAATGTATATGGACAGGTATATGGACAGGGATATATGGACAGGTATATGGACAGGTGTATATGGACAGGTATATGGACAGGGATATATGGACAGGTATATGGACAGGTGTATATGGACAGGTATATGGACAGGTATATATGGACAGGTATATGGACAAGTGTATATGGACAGGTATATGGACAGGGATATATGGACAGGTATATGGACAAGTGTATATGGACAGGTATATGGACAGGTATATATGGACAGGTATATGGACAGGTATATGGACAGGTATATGGACAGGTATATGGACAGGTGTATGGACAGGTATATGGACAGGTATTATGGACAGGTATATGGACAGGTATATGGACAGGTATTATGGACAGGTATATGGACAGGTATATGGATAGGTGTATGGACAGGTGTATGGACAGGTATATGGACAGGTATGTATGGACAGGTATATGGACAGGTATGTATGGACAGGTATATGGACACGTGTATGGACAGGTATATATGGACAGGTATATGGACAGGTATGTATGGACAGGTATATGGACAGGTGTATATGGACAGGTATATGGACAGGTGTATATGGACAGGTATATGGACAGCTGTATGATGTGAATATAAATGAATGGTCCTGAGGTCAGCTGTCAGATCTGGGTCTCCTCTGTTTGCTGGAGAGTCAAAGCAAGTCTATATGAGGTACAAGGGAGGTACAAGGTCAAAACTTCTCAAGTGCACTATTGATTAAGGCATAACAACATTCACAAAAAGGCTGATATGTAAACAAAATCACTTTATTCATGATAAACAGAATTTCTAACATACATAAAAGTCTATAATGAAAAGATATGTGTGAATTTACCTTTCAAAACTGCCCTTATAAATGAATATCATTTATGAATCAAATGAAAAATATCAAAATATGAATGTTTAAAGAATGTCATACATACATATTTGATTCAAATGCCTCTGACACAATATGTGTGATTTTTAGTTCTAAAATAAACTGTCTTTATGATTCTTTTGGCTATGACTTCATGATATGTGATGTTACTCCCTAGAAGTAAATAAATTTAACTGAATGTCAAACTTGAAAATACTGACATCAATAAAAACTATATACATGTACTTATTAGAAAAGTATGTATAAACATTTTCAAAATTTAATGTCACATTTCCAATTCTATTTGGATAGCTACAAAAAATCTTTTTTATATTGTAAATACCTACTTTTTGTCTCCACCTTTTTATTTTTTCATCCCTTTAATTTTACAGATGAAGATCTGTAATCATAGTCCTGCCTGAAAACCAAATCTAAATTTAGGGCAAACTTTAAAATTCGAATACGTATTACAGACATAGAATTAAGTAAAATAAATAAAATAAATTATCAAATTCTTTAAAATGTAAAAAATTTCTATATAAAAAATCTGTCAATCAACATGTCTAGATTCTTTAAAAATTTTACCAGTCATATAAAATACTTTGGTTGTATATACAATTGTTTTCAACCCGTAACCACAATGTCATGGAAGTTATGAGAAAAAAACATATGCAACCAGTATAAGACAGGATCAACCTACATGAAACTTCAGACTTGCCATTTTTATATACAGTCTCAGGTAATCATCAATTCATCAATACCTGTGAGATGTGAGAGAAACAGTATAAAACCTGTTCAAACTGAAAGCTGCTCTCATGCTGATCTGTGATCTAGCATTGTGAAACAATGCATCTCAATAAATATCCATGCCTTTGAGATGGTTAATGACCATAAGAAAGTTCAATATTAAGGTCAAGGTCACACTGCCATTAACAATTTCAAGTAAATATACTGGTAACAAGCTGTGATATGTACAGTATGTATACATGAATCAGGAATTTTACTGCAAAATAGAATCAAGTTATGGTATAGGACGTTACATGAAAACATTGATAAAAAATGTTTCTAAAACTATACAGGCAAGCTAAGGCTGTATGAAAACGGGCTTATTTGGTTTAAACTCGTTGCAAAGGTGATATTTACTGTTTTAAGGAAAAAATACTGAAAGCTTAAAAAATGTACCGTTATGTTTTTGTACATAATTATTCTACTGCAAGATTGCTCTGATAGTACATTCAAAGTTATCCATGATAAAAACATTCATTCTCATTTTCAATAGATTATCCACAAATAATTAACAAAGTATCACAACACTTAGCACTGAGTCATTGCTCAATCAACAGCAAAATTAAAAATAAATTTTCAAGCACAGATCATGTATTAAAACAATTTCATAAATCAAGAACATTTTGAGAATTTGTATTAATTTTTTTTTTACTAGGTTATACCAGCTATATGTCATAAGCCCTTAACCACATGCATATTGTAAAAAATCTGGCCAAATTTTGACAAGTAACTAACTTTCAGGCAGATCTAGACTCATGTTGTTTACAATATTAACCCTTTACCTCATGAATATTCATGAGTAAATGAAGTTCAAATTTATAACTTGATGAATATTAACTAATTGAATTTAAATTGGTATATGAAATGATGAATTTTTCTTTGTTGTGCAGACTGCGTAAAATCTGTGTCCCAATATTGTATGGAGAAAACAGAGGGGACCCTGACCAGACGACTCCTGATCTGTGTCTGCTTTATTTGACAAGGTGTAAAACTAAGTCTGTATCAGGTAAAGGATTACAGCCAGTTGTCATGGTAACTCTTTGCTTTTTTTTTTTTTAATATATAAATAGGTTAATTTTATAATAAAGTGGAAAACCCGCTGCAACGTTCATTGGAGTGATGCTGTTCTTGGTGTAATGCA
Source organism: Solen grandis (assembly GCA_021229015.1). Lineage (NCBI taxonomy): Eukaryota > Metazoa > Mollusca > Bivalvia > Adapedonta > Solenidae > Solen > Solen grandis. The sequence continues at coordinate 37,988,410 of CM037795.1, read as the reverse complement.
AGGTCTGTGTGTAGTTTTCATGGATTTAAAACCAGTTTTGGTGCTTTATGGATAAAATGGGCTCATTTTATAACACATGTCTGTTTCAACAAAATCAAAGGCACATATTACTTCATACTTGACTCTTATTTGTACTATCAAACACCAAAAATAGACAACAAAATTATCAACAGACAAACAGACAATTAAACTATCACTCTGAAATATAAATAATTAATTATAAGGGAAAAATCAACTTTGACCCAAAACTGTATATATTGCACTGATTCGCAAAATCAATTGTAATTAAAAAATTTCTAATAACAAAGTAACAAAACAAATTATATTTACAATATTTTGCCTCAAGCTTCTTTCAAGTTGTAATACATACAGTACAAAAAGAAACACATTTTTTCCATTTTCTTTTCTTCAATGTTATGTTGTGGGCATACACAATACAGTCTATTTCCTTCAATATCAAAATGTGACCCTTGCAATATTCACTTTGCTTCACTGATCACAATTAACTAAACATTATTTTTGTGCATACATATTATACATGAGCTCATCATGCTATCTGAAATATGTATTGGTGATAAGCTCTAAGATAGTCCTGATTGAAAAACAAGTTTAATTTGGCCAGGTTTTGTTCATAGCCATGCCACATCTGAACGAATATAAGAGAAATCAAGCAAGTCAATTGGAATGCACCATAATTGCAATGTAAGAACTTTAACTGGGCTTCAAAGCTGCTTCAATACGTTTTGCATTGATACAGACTTGCCTATGTCTGGCCGTCCACATGTTCTTTCAAAATGAGAGGACAACCATGTGAGGGTTTACTTGCAAAACCAATTTCTACCAGCAACAGACACTAGTAGAAAGACTGTTGGCACTCATGGGTGAGTTAAAACACATTTTTTTTTTTTAAATTATTCAAAATACACAATAAATGTTTTGTGCTTTTCCAAAGAACATTTTGTACTTTCAGTGCTTTGATTATACAGGTTCTTGAACTTTTCATGCACTATTTCAATCCAAATTCTGCAAGAAAAAGACCACGATCATTTGGCATTAGGTGTTGACGTCCTAACAATGCTCGTCTGCACATAGTACTTTTACTCGAAACTTCCTCGCTGTGAGTAACATCAATGTCCTTGCATGGCTAACAAGTCATCCGACATGACATCAATTGATCACACTTTGGATGAATTGAAACAGCGAATTCACTCCCACCACAAACTGTAGCACGCTGTACAGGAGTAGAATAATATCCCCACAGGATGTGATAGCCTTGCATGTTTATAGCGATGCTAGAACCTGTGACTTTTGCGTTAACTGTTATGATAATGAGTTTGTTTCATTAAAAAATTAGAGAGAGATGTTGATATAGTTTTTGTGGCATATATCAGATAAATGATTCATCCTTGGGATACCTTTTCCTTTGCTCTCTGCCCATTGTGAATATCTAGATATTTTACTTAAACCTAATTTGTGTTTCTTTTTGTACTAAGTGTATTCCGAATGTAACAAAGAAAATAATCATTTTCTTCAATTAACATAAACATATGGATAATATGAAATCCTTCCTTGAAAAATTAATCAAAGATTTGTCTAAATAATGATCAAAAACAGCAATTCAATACAATCCCTATATTACAGTATTTAAGATTTATTGCACAAATTAGAAATTTCGTGGAATGACAGATTGAACAAAATTATTCTTCTGTTTAATTACTAAATACCATGCACTCATAACTGGTAATAGTTTTTGTATAATATTTTGTAACAGATTATTTCTATCACAAACCTGCAGAAATGTTTATTATTCCCAAAACATGAAAAATTAATGTTACAGCATTCAGTACTAATTTACCCAATAACTAAAATTAACTTTTAGAACACTTAAAGAAAATAATGTACCGTATGGTTGGCAATATGCCATATAAACCATGGATTTTTCAATTATTATTAAAGAAATGTAAAGTTAAACAAGTAACTGGTGTTGCATGCAACACATGAGTCCCCTACCGGTGAGGTGCATAATTTTTCCATTACCATAGCAACCAGAAATTTGGTCAGAGAAAAAAAAACAAAGTGACGTGCAGAATCTTCATACTGCCATCTATTCATATACAAAGTTTCATAATATTATCTTAAACAGTTTTTAATTTATCGCGGGATCAAGATTTCTGGACATCCAGATGGATGGACTGAGGGACAGACGGACAGACAGATGGAGGGCAAACCTATAGTCCCCTGCAGTGTAAACACCAGTAGGGGACTAATAAACAGAATAACAGTCAGATTAAACAATAATATTGCACAAGAAAAGAAATATACTCTCATAACAATTACTGCAAAAATAGCTCTCATTTACTGTGAGTATTGTGCTTGCAATGATTGAAAAAACAAACTCTCATTAAAATGCAGATATTCTCTATACAGATTTTCCAAATTGCTAAAATCTGTATGCCTATAATTGATTTTATTATATCTCTGCTGTTTAATTATTCTAAAATAAATAAAAGCTACAAAACTTAATGAAATAATTTAATGAAATAAACAACTCCTATAAACTTTTATAAGGCCAAAACTTACATAAGGCATCTTGCCAAACATACTAACTTACACACTATACCCAGTATTCAACATTTCATAGACAAAACTAAATACATGTTTTACAGGAACAACTTTTTAAAATGGAGAGAGTGATTCTGACACACACAATATGAATACAATACTTTTACAAGTTGGCTCAACTGATTGTTTACAAGTTAGCTGCAAGCTGATTTGGATTTATACTTCTCACATAGATCATCCCTAATATCAGCTCCTGTGTGAAACCATGTTAACATTGACTCCATGTAATCCAAAGAAATACCTCTTCACTAACTTCATTACCATGGCCATGATTTCTTTGAAAATCATTACACAATCAGTGAAAGCGTCTCATCTTATAATTATCTGACATGTGTAGATTAACAGCACCATCACACTTGATTAGGCTCTGGACCCTGCAATGAAATTAAAAATGAGACAAATTAGCCTAAATATCCTGAATTCTTTGTTTGAAGTCTGTGCTGATGGAAAACTAAAACTAAAATTTAATGCCAATAGTGACTTAACCCTTTCCCTCATATAGACTCATTTTGATGCACTCAATAGGTATCACATAAAGCCTGATCTGCAGAAAACCACAGTTAAACCTTACCAAATTTAATTACAAAATCCTCATTACCAGACATGAGGAGCAGCGAACAGCATAAACCTGATCAGCTGCGAGTACTCGGCTATCTGGTTTATGCTGTTGCGCATTAAAACTTAATTTATAGACAATTTATTCTCTCAATAACAGTCACACTCTATGAGGGAAAGGGTTAATTAATTCTCTATGTGTACTCAGGTGAGCTAAACAAAAGAAATAAAATCAAACCTGTATTAGTTATCACCTAAGAATAACAGCCGACCTTTGGAAAAAGGCCAATGACTAAATTCCCAGTACTTAATTTATAGACAATTTATTCTCTCAATAACAGTCACACCCCAGATATAAGGCCAGTTTTGAGTTTCCCTTGAGTGCCTTGTTCATGGGCTTTATTGACATCTCATACTTCTGTATTCCAAACATAAAAATAAGTCTGTGAATATTGAAAAGATATACTCTTTTTCATTTGAAACAGAACTTTTCCTTTTTTTTTTCTCCTTCTTTTTTTAATCATGTTTCTTTACAGAATAATAACTGATATGATTCCAAACTACCTAGATGCAGTTTTTATGTTTTACTTAATCGGAAACATGTTGGAAAGTCACAGAATGTCCTATCAGAATCTATATTTCTTAATCTCACAAGTTTTCAGAATGTAAGTCTGACGAAGCAAACATTTTTCTATTATTCAAATTCATTTCTTTAAATTGTTAAAGAAGGATAATTACATATTATACTTGTGCCTCTACAGGGTTCCTTGGTGGAATCAGATGAGGAATTTTACCCCATAGGGAGTTAAAAGCTTATAATGTAAGACCTAATTATTGTTCTGTTTTTAATGTGGAATAAAAATGCCATGTGACTTTGCTAAAATCCACTTACAGAAATAATAACTACTGAAAGGAAAGATGTTGATAAAAAAATAAAATTATTTTCGTTTGAAAATATTGTATTATCATACTGCTTTCAAGCCAATTAGTTTTTATGGTTTTGCATTTTAGTGTTTGCATGTTATTTAAAGTACAGGGTAATTAAAGTACCCACCTTATGACAGGGTGTGTGTTCTATGGGACTCTGGATAATGTCCGACTCAGTGTAGGGCGGGGGAGGCTCACTGTACGCTGGCAGCTGCTCCTCTGGGGGTAGGGGCGGGGCTGGAACAGACATTATACAGACTCATTGTATATGTGTATTATCAGGCTCCGAACTAGATAACAATCTAACAATTTTACTAGCTTTTTTTTGAAACTTTTATGGTCCCTGTCACAAACAGTTGAAGTAAAATATTTGCACGCTATTTACAGCCTTCAGCTTCAAACTAGATACATTTCTAACACTTCATGAACTTTTTTTTTTGAACCCTTTATTATCTCCTTCATGACTAAGTAGAAGAACAATAAGCAGTTCAAGGAAAAAAAGCTGGTTCTCTCTCAGAGAAGAAATAGTAATGAGGACTTATTTTGTTTTTAAACCGACAGATATTAACTTAGTACAAAGACAACTTTCTTGTTCCAAATGATAGGCCTCTGCCCGCAGGGTTTACAGTATACTGTGTAGATTAACCCTTACAATGCTCTGGCACTTGTGACTGACTTTGTGACCAGTGACAGTATGTGCAGTCTGATCATGGTCTATTCTGATCGCCATTCAGTCGGTAAAATTTCAGCAAGCATCCCAACAAATAACTAATATGACAGTCCAAAATGAAGAAAGGACAATCCAATTAAGAAATATAGCATGGTAAGGGCTAATAAACACAATTTTTTTTACTGTTCAGTGTTGAATAATTAAGGCAGCACTCTAAGCCTTGCAGGCAATACACAAATATTACTGGTAATATTCACAAAATTTCAGACCTATTTCTCTATCATTAAGACAATGTGATACTCAGCCATACTATATATTCTTAAATATCTACAGACATATACTACGAATACCATTAAAATTCCAGTAACTGGCATTCCCTGTGAGCTAATTTAGCTACATAATGGCTGCACATTGTAATTATTTAATTTTTTTATCATTTTTTTTCTTTCTTTAGCAACAGCAACTTTCCCTGATAAATTTTCAGATATGAAAACTTCTGTGAACTGTTCAAACAAATTTGGGCATTAAATGACTAGTGATTACATCTATCCACTGCTAAATTTCTAGATAAACCTTATTCTTTTTAATAATTTCCCACATAAAAGCAGTCACGGTGACTTTTGCAGCATGTACTGCTCACGAAATAAAGGCAGCATATATCTTGTGAGCTGATAATGATTTTACATGGTTTGCTACACCTTGGAGAAAAGACCTCTGATGAAAATGTTCAGAGTTTTAATGACTTCAAAAGAATTTTCTACTCTAAGGCTGTGTGCAGAGTTGATTCTGACTTAAATGTTTAATGTTTTTAGCAGTGCTGTTGTAAAATAATCCCAAACCAAATTATCCCTATAGCTTAAAACAATGATAAGACTGATTAGAAGTTGTATTTTAGGAAAGGTAAATTCTTTTTGAACTAAGGAATTTCACATTTAAATAGTTTCCTGCACAGAATAATTCATTTAATGATAAAATGATGCTTATCTTCAATGCTGGCATGTAATTAAATGTTTAAGAGCAAGACCATGTAATGAAGAAAGGTTAAAAACTGTAAAACTCATTATGTAATTTCCAGTATAAGACACCTGTAGGTTCTCTTGGCACATCGCTAGCCTGTGTACGACAGGATGTAGATTTCCTAGAGTGTGTGTTCACAAGGCCGTAATGACGATTCTTGCAGCAGCAATATACTACTACACAGGCTATTAAAACAACAAGGGCAATAACTCCAACTACAACTCCAACGATCAGGCCTATACTTAGAAAGTAAGCATCAAAACCACTGCCAAATGCATCTCCTGCAAAGAGAAAAGGAAATTTTATTACCTGATGAAAAGAATTATCAAATACAGGACAAAAATTATCATATATCCATCTCTTCTGCATAAAGATCTATAAAAAAACTCCATAATGAATGATTTCTCTGTAAATCATTTTCTAATACATTTTCCACCACCCATCGTTCTCTAACATATAACCAGATCTGCCGGCTTTCGAAAGTAACCTTAAGGTTGATATAGTTTATCTTTAAGCAAGACCATCATTTTCCTGTAGAATTTATTTCTTTGGCTTATTTTTTGTTTTGCTTGTTTGCTTGACTCTTATGCCTAACAGGCAGTATTTTAATTCAATGTTGAAAAAAAATACAGAAAGACACAATCATACTGTCTAGAATTTCTTTTCAGATGGTGATTTATGACACAGACAAAAAAATGAGTGAGTTAAAATTGTACCAGTCAGTTTTCAGGGATACCAAACTTATTGCTTGACTGTTGCAATTTCTCAGAAACACTGTAAATGTAATGGATTTCTTGGAACTTCCCGCTAGACTAAAATAGCAACACATAGAGAGAAGACTGGCATTACAGTTCCGGAAAATTCTGCTTCTGCTACTCGACTTAACCCTTTCCCTTATATAGACTCATTTTGACGCACTCAGTAGGTACCACATAAAGCCTGATCTGCAGAAAACCACAGTTAAACCTTACCAAATTTAATTACAAAATCCTCATTTCAAGACCACTGAGGAGCAGCAAACAGCTTAAAACCTGATCAGCCTGCGAGTTACTCGCTGGCTGATCTGGTTTTATGTTGTTCGCATAGGTCTTTTCATGGTGTCCTCTATGAGGGAAAGGGTTAAAATAACCACAATCAGTCTGTATGCTTTTCAATAATGTATTCTCTGTTCATTTTGGTGTGAGAATTATTTAGCAGGAGGGTCATAATGACCCTGACTGCTCACCTGAGTACCATCAGTCTATATATAAGGCCATATTTTTGTCACTTAAGATTTGACCTTATCACCCCAAACATTGGAAAGGAATGAAAATTATCACCAGACCAGGGTACCCTTCCAACACTTTTTATTCAAATTTCATAAAGTGCTTTGACAGTCACTGAATGCATGGTGACATATTTCTTTTACATCAATTTAGAAACAATGTTTAACATCTATAACTACACCATCTCCGCAGGTTTTGTATCAAACTAGAACCATGCCCCTAAGAGGGTCTTTAAAATGCTCCGCATATTTGGATAAACATCTCCCTAACTTTTGGATCCACTGTCAATGAAAAGTAACACAGGACCATGATTCTGTGATACTAAGGTCCTTGTTTTACCATTCACATGCAATTTTAACCCTTTAACCCTTTAACTCACACAGACATGCTTTAATGCCCAGGCAAACAGGGCAGATCCAGATCAGATAGCTCCTCTGTTTGCTCATACAATAACTGTAGTCCGGATTCTACACAGTCTGCATGGCAAAGAAAAGTCTTCTGTTTCATATACATTGTACTGATCAAAGTTCAGTAAATTGATATTCATAAACTCATAAATTTGTAATGAATATTTATGAGGTGAAAGGTTTATTTCACTCACTATTTTTGTATTCTCGGAGCTCCATTTGTAGACTGTAATCAGCATGGGAGAGTTCCCTTTTTTTCAGAAAAACGGTCAGGTATGATCCCTCACTGCAGACATAGTCCGGCAACCCCTCTGTATAGCAGTCATATTTCCCCTGGTGTAACATCACAAACATATATGCTATCATGGAACAATGTCTAGAGGGACCATATTTTTACAAAATATCTGAAGTTAAATTTTATTATGATTAAAACTGATCTTACAAGGAAGAGGATTAAATGATTCAAATGTGATACATATAATGAAGATCTTTTTGGCACTGTAGTGAGAAACCAGAGTACCAAGAAAAACAATTAAACAGACAACCAAATACTCTGGTCATGTCATCTGGACAATTAAATTTTGCAATTAAGAGAAAACTTAAAAATTCTTTTAATTTGTTTATCTGTTGCATTATCAGACCTTGGGCTCAGATCTAAATCAATTTTAGACATCACTGTAATTACATGGCAATATTTACAGAATAATAATTTGGGTCCTATGTTTTTACCCTGCTATATTGGCAACTGAGACACATTGGAAGAGAAGCAAATAACCACTTTTCTATCCATTTTTCAGGATTAGATATACAGTTTCTTGACAGAGGACATTAACAGTTTATTTTCATGTTAATAAATATTGATAAAGCGCTGTGCATATTATGGCAATATGTCCATGGCTTATTGACCAAAAGAAAGAGTTTAACTTTGCAGTTAAATTATATTCTTTATCTTGTGATGCTCAAGAAGTGGATAGTTTGTATATGGCCCCACTACTCTCTAAACTCTGTGAAGGTATTTAAAATGTATAGAAATGAGATACTTACAACTGTTTGTCCAGATGATGCTCCCGAGTAAATATACAAGTTCATATCACATCTATTAATTTCAAATTTCTTAAAACTGAGGCACAGTCTATCTTTCATCTCGGATTTAAACCTCATTTCACACTGAAGAGTGTCATAAGGTTCGCCCCCCTGTGAGTGTATCGTATACACATCATCGCTCTCGACTTCAATGTATCCAGTGCGGAAACAGTCGCCATATTTATCCATGTAAACTGGAACAGAAAATATATTAGATTATTATTCTTTGCTCTTTTATGCTGATTAACAACTTATCCTTATGGACAGTTCCTGTGATTTGCATTTTTAATGACATATTTGGCCCTATTCATGGCAATTAAAAGGATATTTTCATGGTATTTTAAAGGTATAACCCATTAGAATATATTTTCCCATCAAATGGATCATTGCAAGAATTAATGGGGTAAATTACTGGTTTTGCAGTGTTAATGGACATTTAAGGTGAAATTAACAGTATTTTAATGGCCTGTGCTTGCAGTGGTGTGTATTGGACAGATTATTTTAAAAATTCATATTGAAAATCCCCATCCCCTTCCACCTTCCCCAGTGGTTTCAAACTTTCAAACTTTCAACCCTCAGATCCAAAGACAACTAGAACTATCATTAAAGGTGTTTAATACCTTCACATCCCACCTTGTCTTCAAAGTAAACTTAATGTACAACCATCTGTGAAGCAGAGATAAATACTACCACTGGTCTATGGCATCATTTTATTCAATAATTGAATTTTAGTTACTGTATATTTTCATGACTGAATTTAGACACACAATATCTTCCCATGTGCCAATTACAAGTCCAACACAGAAAGTGTTGCCAAGTATTTGTCCAACTCAGGAAGTGTTGCTAAACTCAGGAAGTGTTGCCAAGTACTAGTCCAACTCAGAAAGTGTTGAAAGAGATGAGTTTAAGTTATAAGAAGATGTTTCACAATTTAAATAATATAAACAAAGCAGTTTTCTCCATAATTTATATATATATCTACAACTATTTATGTTAGGTTCAAATTTTTTTTTTAGTAACCTAGAGAGATTTGGAAAGCATAAACAGCGACATGTTAGATTTATAAAACTGGATCAGTTTCCTATTATTGCAAATACAGGGATATTCAGGAGCCCTACCGTCTTAGAAAATTTTGAAAATGTTTAACCTTAGGACTTGATTATGAGGTTTGTAGATATAATATCCATGAAACTCAAGAGATACATATGTGTAGATGCATGTAAAGGGGATTTTTTTTTTAATTAAAACATATCAAAAAAGTGAAATTTGTGTTAAAATCAGAAAAAAAAAAATATGGGGATGTCAAATTGGCTTTATTTTTCAAAGTTTTTACATGTATAAATGTATGATTCAGTATACATATTCACACAGGCCTAGCATATCTATTAGTCAAACTACAGAACAAACTCCTACATGCATGCACAGAATCAAGATATTCAGTGATCATCGCTAATCAATTTGATTTTCTAATTCGTTTAATGACAGACAATCAAGGCCCAACCCTCCATTAACTCCCGCAATTCCCACATTTTGACTGCAACATTATCCTGTCAAACTGTTGGAGCTTCAAGACCTAACAGTAAAAAAAGTAATAAATTTACTTTAAAAAATGTTTTTCTCATTAGGCACCTGAGGCATTTGTGAGCTCACTTGACAGCACAGTTGTTTTTTTTCCATTCCAATCTATCAAATACTCTGAAACTAGCACTCCCAGCAGTTAAATATCAAATTTTGTTAATTTTACTGCAGTGCATTTTCAAAATAAAATTGAATTAGGCAGAAAATTGCCTTATGAAGCTGAATTTGATTCCCAGCCGATGCAAAACAAACATGAATTCTACAGAAGCTCACATGAAATTCCAGACATACTAGATATGTCAATCATTAATTACTTACAGTACCATCTTGTGCCCATTTAAACATCATCTGATATGCTGTACTGCAGTCTTTTATCAGAAAATCTTTTTTCTTTTCTTTGAAGGATGGTAGATATCCCAACTATTTATTGTGTAATAAACTATATCAGAGATAAAATGTTCTTAAATGTAAATATTATCTCTAAACATTCTACTCTAAAACCAGAACGATCATTAAAGGTGAAGTATACCCCCACATCCAATCTAGTCCTCATGTAATGTGAATATATGACGGGAATTCCTGTGATCTGATGATGATTCAATGACCAAACTTCTGTGAAAAGCGGGTATAATACAGAGAGAGATGCATTGTTTAGTGACATAGTGTCCTAGCTTGACCTGTGACATGAAGAGGAATCACCAACCTTGACAAATTACTCAATGACCATTACCTGTTAGGTGTCATCTTAAACCTCTTAATACATAGTTTCCGTGTGATGTCATAGGCACTGATAAGACACTTTTTTGCAGCCATCTTGAGAGGTTTAAATTAATGCAGGCCAAAAGTTGAGACTACTTGCTGTTTTTAAATCACCACTGTGTTTTAATTTTTCAGTCTATCTTACTGAAATTTATGTCAAATTGAACAGCTTTAATTAATTGTTTTAAATATGAAGATAATATTTTGATGAATTTGAAGATATAGGGGATACTTGTTTGTTTTGGTGTACGATGAATTAATAATTTTACTGAGTGAAAATGCATCTTTTAATGTTCACAAATGAAATTATACATCGATCTTTCACCAAAAACAAAGAATTTTTCTTTTACTGGGGTATGTTTTAAAGGCCAGAAATTAGCTGTGTTATTTGCAAAAGACGTCAAAATTGGTGGGATAACCTCGCATGTGTGACGTTATTAATGACGTAATTTCTTACGTAAAACCCAGCACAATTGATGCTCTAATCAGTTTATAACGTAGGGTCGGGTTAAAATTCCTAATAATTTCACGGTCTTTTTCACTTTTATTTCTAGATAATCCATCAAAAAGCATTATTTAAAGTATGAACCCATACATGTTTTTCAGGTGCAATATTTGTTTGTGCTTATATATCATTACATAAGATATGACTTATCCTAAAAATATGAATTTCAAGATCAATTTAATGGTGTATACATTTTGATTTTGGAGTAGATCGAGATAATGAAATTATAAGAAAATGAAATTTCTGCTTCTATATAAGTCATATAAAAATCTCTGTAATTTGCCTTACAGATGGCTGCCAAGAGAAGGGATATTCACTGATTGGTCTTGCACATAAATTTCTTCATTTTAATGTTTATTATTTACATAGGGGTGCTTTCTGAAAAGTTACTGACTGAATATAGACGATACAGATCATGATCAAACTGCATGGATGTGCAGGCTGATCTTGGTCTGCACTGGTTGCAAAGGCAGTCAAAAGCATTCACATGACTTGTAAGGGTTAAGGTAATGGACTTTCAAATTAAGAATGAAATCCATTTTCTCAACTTCAAGGTTACAGGGCAGAAATATGGTGAAATTATTGTCTAGAGTCTGATGGGTTAATAAAATATCACTAGTACTGGGACTGACATTAAATATACTCTTATATTTTGTTACCATGACCTTTGAGGTATACTGGTAGTAGGGGTAATCTTGTCTGAATAAAACATGAGAAAAACATCTCATTTTACCAAAATATGCAAGAACTAGAAATCTGATGAGAGGGATGAAGTCCCAAGTTAAGATCGGTTAAAATTTCTTAAAGGGATTTTTCGCTCATTCAGCTGATTTACTGAGTTTTTAACCAACAAGCAGATTTGTAGAGTTTCCCTGCCAAATGAGACAAAGCCCATTTAAAAAAAAAAAAAAAATGCCTATCCATACCTGCAATTTGGCTACAGTAACATGGAATTCTGTTAATGGGAAAAATTGTGAGCATGCATTATTCCACTGTCCATATAATTTACATTCATGCCAAGTTTCAACACTAGAATCATGATTGTCTATAGGACCATTTAGTCTTTGTAACAAAAGCAAATAATATTTACATGTATTACTCATTAAATTTTGGGGAATACATGCACCAAAGCTACTTTGTAAGTAATTCATAACTCGCCAGTATTGGGTAAAACATCAGACATTCAGAAGGTGCACAATCTCACATGCTGGAGAACATTCCTGAGAATCTTGTGACTGGCTAATACTGTTTTGAAGATACATGTATGTACAACTTAATTTGAAAGGCAATAAGCCTGCAAATATTAAGTGAAACAGCAATGAAAAGCTATGACATCTAGCTTAAAGTGCTGGTGACCAATCCTTTAAAGTTTTATGTCTCTGGTTTATAAAAACTTGGAAACATAGGCCACACCCCTATTTTTATTTAATTTATTCAGAGGCCATAACTCTGCATTTATTGGGCAATTAGTAATCAACATTTCAGCTGCATGCTGTTGAATATTCCTGTTCTGTTTTGTGACTCTAGCTCAATAAGAAATTCAAGATATGCACGACACAGCTAAGTTATTCAGGGGTCATAACTCTGAACATACCATGCAAAAAAGTTTTAAAAAACCACCAGTATCTTACTTTATTTAAGTGCCATAACTTTGTACAACAATAAAAAGTCAGATGGTGAACATTCCTGTAAAGCTTAGTTTTGGAACCATGTGCGATACAGCTATTTTTAAGTATTTCAAGGGCATTAACTCTGCATCAATTAGGCAAACAACAATTCAAGCCATAGATTTCATGACTGCATGCTAGTGAACATATTCCTGAATAGTTTTGTGACTCTGGCTTATACAGTTTTTGAGATATGGCTTAAAAAGAAAAAACAAAAACAAAAAAAAAAACATAATTGACAGACTATGCCATAACAATATCTCCTTCTCCAAACTTTGGTTCAGTGAGGAATAAAAAGTAGGGCAATCTCTCTAAATGGGAATCCCGGTGATAAAGCCAACCCTGACTGGGGTCTTTGTCCAGACAAATTTTTAGTTAAATATATTCCTCTTTAAGATCTAATAAAGTCACATGGAAAATACTAAGTCTTGTTTTACATTTCATATTTTGTCAGCTTAACAAATGACCATTTGACTATGACCTTTTGGGGTAAAATTAATCCCAAGGGGTGTTTATCTAATACAGGGGTTTTCTTCAGTGGACGCCCTCTTGCCCATGCCGGGTTAAAATCACCATGGGCAAGTGATTTTTCAAAGGAGATAGCCTGTCGGGCAAGTTTATTTTCGCAAATGAAATCTTTCATTTTTTTTTTATTTTCTTTTATTTTCTACATTATATGGGTGGTGAGTTGCTTGCTGCTTGCAAATTGTGTTTGATACATGTTAACTAAAATTCATCTTAATACTACTCGTATTTAGTTTTAAACATTAACAAACACTAACTAACTTAAAGATCAGACAAGCTGTTTTCACTGGGGGCAAGTAGATGGTCAAAGTAACTTGCCCCCTGGGCAAGTGAAAGTCAAATCCTTAAGGAAATCCCTGTAATACCAAACAACATTTCTACAAAATAGCAAATAAGTATATTTTTGAACATTTTTGAAAACTGTCTACAAACTTTCCAAATCACAATTGTTGATAAGAAATGAGATAAATAGATCAGTCTGACCTCAAGTCCTTTGTTTTGCTGACATAAACATAAGCAAAGTAATGGACCTTTTTTAACCCTTTCCCTCATAGAGGACACCATGAAAAGACCTATGCGAACAGCATAAAACCAGATCAGCCTGCGAGTAACTCGCAGGCCGATCAGGTTTTATGCTGTTCGCTGCTCCTCAGTGGTCTGGAAATGAGGATTTTGTAATTAAATTTGGTAAGGTTTAACTGTGGTCTTCTGCAGATCAGGCTTTATGTGGTACCTATTGAGTGCGTCAAAATGAGTCTATATGAGGGAAAGGGTATCAAGAGATACTGCTGAAATGGGATATCATGGGGATCATAGTGAACTTAATTACAGACCAGTTTGTTAAGGATACAAGTCATGAAGGAAAAAAAAAAAAAATGATTACTGCAAATATTTGCAAACAAATTTTAAAACAATGTATATGTTAACTGGCGATGTATAATTATGTTGTTGTTTTAGTTTCAAATGTATGGGGAAAATCATCAAAAAAAGACAAAGAGAGAAAGAACATAAAAAGTTGTTTGTTTCCAATTGTTCAGTCGTAATATGTATCTTTACTTTATTGTTGTTTTTCTCCTCCCACCCTTTTTATGACAGAAAATATGAAAAATATCTCTGTACAATCATGTAATTTTGATAAAAATCAGTATTTGTCTGAATGATTGTTGACAGTTGAGCATTTTAATTCATACCATATCTGAAAATGGTGTTTGAAATTTAGCAACTTCTGCAGCCATAAAAAAAGCTTACAATATGTCAGTCTAACCATACATATTGTAAAACATGCATTCAAATGCGGTGTATATTTCACATGCAATATAAACAAATCTTCCACTAACTACCGATATCTTATTTGTACATGTATGTACTTTTTTGTAAGCTGTTTTTGAAAACAAACAAATTTTTATGCCTAATAAAATAAAGAACAAAATAAAACTTAACATAAGAGAAAAATGAAAAGAAACAAAACAAAATAAAACAAAAAATACTCACAACATCAAACTCAAGGCATCATCCATTGTAAAGTAAAGGAGTGGGGTAGAAACAAAAACAGGCAAACAGTTCTAGCACCACTGGAAGTACAATATATAGAACAGTCTAAGTAATCAATTCTGTCAGTCTTTTTATCTAGTAGAATGTTATCATTTATACGAAATGAAAGCAGGGTTTTCCATGAAGCACACACTTTTCCAACCCTCAAACATTCAAAATGACCCCAGATAATTGAAAAAAGGATACTAAGGGGTAAAATGATCCCTATAGGAAAAACAGACACATACACAAACATACATACAAAGGGAAAACCTTGTAAAACATGCAAGTTAATAGAATCTGAGACTATTTTTTTCAATTATTAGTATGGCGTGTGTATGTTGTGTAATAGGATAGCCCATTACATGACAGTCTCAACCCATTTCAGTGGAATGGACCTTCCCTAGAGACATCAGGTCTGCCTCATGAATAGAAATAAAGGAACCAACAGTGTTCTTGCTCAATATATAGATCTGTGTAAATAATAACACATGCCAAAGGCAGGAATGGCCTAGTTCAATGTGAGATTTCGTAAAATACACTGTAACCTCCAAAATCCGGACCCTCTTAAATCCTGAAACTTTTGAAATCCGGATGATTTTCTTGGTCCCGAAATTTTCCCTTCTGTTTATATGTAAATAATACTTCTAAATTCTTAATTCCGTACAATTATTTAACACGTATAGGGTTATATCAACGCTATTTTACCTCTGAAATCCGGACAGTGCTACTAGCTTGACAGGTAATCAGACTGGGAATCATAAGCCCTGCGTCAATTTCTCCCCTCATTTTCTCCCTAATCGATTGTTTATTAATCAGCAGTGATCGTTATTTTGAAATGTGTTAGAATCACAAAAACTGTCCATTATTTTGACACACGTAAGAATCACAACATGTTCACACCTCCATGTTTGCGCCTGCGAATACATACGCAATTAGACAGTGACACACTGTAAATTATTAAAGTGGTGATAAGTGGATTAATTGGTATTTTTGCAATTAACATCTTTAATAGTTTAAGTGTAATTAATTAGGCTAAAATTTCTTCATTTACTTCTTGTATGAGAGAGAAAAATTAAAGTTGAAAAAGAAAGAAAGAAAGAAAGAAAGAAAAAAGACAAATAATGCTGGGAATCAACATTAATATAATCCATTTGACATAAAAATGAGAAAGAGAGAGGGAAATAAAAGACAAGCAGCGAGAGAGAAGAAAGAGGCAGGGAGGGATCAGGGAGAGAGAAAGAGAAGTAAGATACATGTAACTGATTATGGGAAATCACATAAACATAACCGTTTTGCAAACAAAATATAAATATTATAAGGTAAAGCTTCAAATAATTTGATGATAATACACTTAGCAAACAATAAACAGTTTGTTACACTGTTATACTTATAAACAAGAATGACACTATTAAAAACCATTAACCCTTTCCCTCATATAGACTCATTTTGACGCACTCAATAGGTACCACATAAAGCCTGATCTGCAGAAAGCCAAACTCAAACCTTACCAAATTTAATTGTAAAATCCTCATTACCAGACCACTGAGGAGCAGCGAACAGCATAAAACCTGATCAGCTTGCGAGTTACTCGAAGGCTGATCTGGTTTTATGCTGTTTGCATAGGTCTTTTCATGGTATCCTCTATGTGGGAAAGGGTTAAGAAACACCAATACATAATGTACTAGTCCAATTCATTCCAGACTTCAGAATTCCGGAAACTTCCAAAATCCGAACTTTTTGGCCGGTCCCTCAGGTATTCAGATTTCGGAGGTTACACTATACTAAAACATCTTATCAGAGGCCTTCCTTACAACCTGATTGTCAATATTTGGACTATTACTAAGGAAAGGGAGTTTGTGCTTTTTCTATTCAACTAAAAACTGTTATTCAATAATTAAAACACCATACATTAATAAGTCATAAAAAGTGATTTCTAACAATATATAAAACTTGAAGATAATAACTAGTGTTCACATTTTTTTTTTCCCCCAAACTGATTTCATCCCAAAAATACATTTCTAATAATATTTACTAAATTCTTGAATATGTTTGCTTACATTATTGTAATGTGTTCACACACACACACATTCTTACATAAACATGGAGAACAAGACCTGCTACTAGTTTCAACTGATCAAAATATGTCCTTTTGAATGACAGGGACAGTTACCAGCCATATGACGACATTTGCCACTGCTTTTCAGCTCCTTTGCATTTAAACTACTGGCAATTTATGAGTCATACTGATCAATCTTGTCTAGGAATTTCAAAAATAGAAGTTTTATCATAGAAGTCAAATATTATGTTTAAATATACCTTTATAAATATTGGCAATGTTTTGAAGCTATGGAATGCTAGAAAAAAAGTCTTTCCTAAGAAATGTTAGATCTTGGACCTTGGCAACTAGAACTCCCACAGTGTTGTAAGTCAATGGATTAAAAGGCTTGTACAGTGTTGCACCTAGACAGTATCACCAATCAGATTTAATTAATTTTAAAATCGTTTCCACCTTCTCTGTGATTTTATTCCATAGCATACATTAAAACTGTTGATGATTTTTTGATAACTATTCAAAACAATCCCCCCCGCTCCTCTGGGAATTTGGCATAGGCACATCCTCCAACCCCAACTTCAATACACTAATAAGGCCAGTGAAGTTCAAGCTTTGTGATCCCTTTTTCGGAAGAATGCATCTTGAGCTTCAAGATACTCTGAAACTGGCTACCAGGAAGATGGTATTTCAGTTTGGGGAAAAGGTAGAAGTGAGACAGTGCAAGATCCGATGAGTTATGGGCATTGGCAGGGCCTTTTTTCCTGTTTTCGGGAAAGGTGCCCTAGCCCTTTTTATGGGGGAAAAAACAAGCAAATTCACAATTTATTGAGGGATTGGTCTCTGCACACTAAACACAAAGATGTAACATATTACTATTCCTATACAAATATTTTGTTTAAGAATCAATAGAGTAAAACAAATAGAGTTAAATTAGCTTCAGATTTATTGTTCTGTAGGTTTTTCAACAAGGAGTTCCCCCCCTCCCCTCAATTTGATGAGGAATTTTCTTTATGGGTGGGGAATTTGGAGGCTATTTTGGGGGGAAAAGGTGGTTATTTGGCTTGGGGAAGCAGCCCTTAACCGGCTACAGTAAAGAAGGGTAAAAAGGCCCTGATTGGGAAACCGTTCAAAGCTCCTGACACTCCCACTTATGCTGTGTGGACTGGAGCAACAGAATGCTAGATCGAAGCTTTCGTTATTTTTCAGTTTTGATTACTTTTCTCAGCTGTCAAAATTATGATAATAGACCCCATAAATCATTAGACACTTTTGCAAAAGTCAGTCATGAGCACTCTCTCACAGTCCATGAAAACAGAAACCACCACTTTGCTAACAGATGCAGCTTGCTTGAACTTTTTGGTAGGTGGAGACCCATGCAGGATGTTTTCACTGTTCGCTTTCAGACTTGGATTCAGGATCAAAATGGTGAACCCATGTCCTATCATTCCTCACCATGTGATAAATTGCCTCAACCTGATGTGTCGTGGTCACAGATTTTGGGTGACCAGACTATGAAGTGCTCTCCTTGCCCTGCTTGAAACCATTAACCTAATTCTTTACACTAGAATCAATAGATATGAGAATTGAGAATGTTTTCCCCATATCATCATTGATTTCCTTGATGTTTATCCCTTTTATATGAAGCTTTGATTTTTTTGTCCATTTTAGATTATCACTACCCTATACCTGACTTTCTTAATTAACACAGCAGATAGATCAGGCTCCGTGTTCTCGAAAATACATAGGTACGATCTCAGGCTCAAATTTGAGTATCATACTCGAATCCCTATTAAAACTAATGGTCATAGTTTGAGTATAAGCATGAAAATCATACTTAAGTAGCATTTCTTATTTTCGAGAACACGGGGCCAGATCTGGTGGATTAACCCTTTCCCTCATAGAGGACACCATGAAAAGACCTATACGAACAGCATAAAACCAGATCAGCCTGCGAGTAACTCGCAGGCTGATCAGGTTTCATGCTGTTCGCTGCTCTGCAGTGGTCTGGAAATGAGGATTTTACAATTAAATTTGGTAAGGTTTAACTGTGGTTTTCTGCAGATCAGGCTTTACGTGGTACCTATTGAGTGCTTTAAAATGAGTCTGTATGAGGGAAAGGGTTAAGTTAAAAGACCTTGGTCACTATCCTTATAGTCTATGATCAGTTTGCTCTATCTGTGCACTATACTTTAAATGATCATCTTTTTGTGTGTGAGAAAAAAAAAAGTGTTCTTTGAAACATATATGTCTCACCTGCTGAAGCATGGTGGAAAAAGTATGATGGACAGACAGACAACGGAAAAGTGATCCCTATGTGTCACCTCTGCTTACAGCAGGTGACACAAAAAGCAGAAAAAGAAAAACAACTTTTATAATATAACAAAGTCTGTGTTGTAGGGGGGGGTTGGGGATTGTGTCACTGATTCATGTCAACCACTTGCTGCAAAACACAACAAAAACTTAATTTATAAAACTGAAAAGGTAAAATAACTACAATAACTACCTGAAAAGGTAAAAAAGGTACAATTATATAAATCAACCGTCATATATCAACACAACACTATAATGCATGCACTTTATATATTTTAAATATTTTAAATTATTAAAGAACACCAAAAATACCTAGGTATTATGGATAAGGAATATGAAGTGGTAACAATACTGAAAAGGCCACACTATCTTGTGAGAATGTTAAGTTATCTAAATGATATACTCATATCCAATATCTGCTTACCATAAATGTAACTCCTTAATATTTTGCTTGGATGTGAAAATATTTCTTAAAATGTTAATTGAAATTAAAATTAATAATCAGCTGAGAGTCAGAAAAAACATTCACATGCAGATGAAACCATCAATTTTATGATAGAGTTATAGAAAATGAATAGAGCTGATCAGCAATTGACTTCTAAAAAGCATAAATTAAGAATCTGTCAAACAAAACCATTTCTAAAATCCACAGTTTACAATAATTTAAAATGAAATCCAATTAATTTTCCAAGAATAACAGATGAAATCATCATTGTGCAATTGAGCTGAACTTCTAAATGCTACTTAAGACACTTTACAAAATATTGGATACCTGGTAAATGCTTCTAGGAAAAAATTGGGACTTTCGAAAAATAAAACTGATGATTATGATTTAATACTGATAAATATTAAAATTTCACCCTTTCTTCACCATGCATTAACCCATTCCCTCATATATACTCATTTTGACGCCCTCAATAGGTATCACATAAAGCCTGATCTGCAGAAAACCACAGTTAAACCTTACCAAATTTAATTACAAAATCCTCATTTCCAGACCACTGAGGAGCAGCGAACAGCATAAAACCTGATCAGCCTGCGAGTTACTCGCAGGCTGATCTGGTTTTATGCTGTTCGCATAGGTCTTTTTATGTTAATTCAAAGATCAGAGTGTAAACAAGCTATTTCAATAACAAAGCCTGATTGTAGCGACATCCATCGAGCACACATGTTGCAAGGCACATTACCTGTTTTTGACACCGCTTCAACGATCACATTCAGCATCATTAGGGTGAAAACAAATCGGAAGATAAAGTTAATCATGTTCCTGGCGGTGTGTATCACCATGGTGATATTGAGATATTGAACCTCTCCTGTCGCTTACACTGAAATGGGAAAATGCAGAAAAGATATGAAAAAAAAAAAAAGACCTGGAAGCAGAGAAACCGTAAAATTGTATAATTTCTCAAATAGACATTTATATCCAGTTATTTTCAAATACATGTGACTGGATAACAAAACTCTATTAAAATCTGGGACTTCTTCAATTAATTCTGTAAGTTTTGTGAAATAATACTTACGCAAATATCCATTACTTACTTTAACAGTTACTGTACTAAATATTCCTTAAATTTGATACATGTGGTTGCTTGACACTCAGCATATAAGGGCAGTTCAAAATCTGGTTGGCCTGGTGTCAGGATAACGTGACTGTGCGAGGTATCATGACACATGTCTACAGCGTGATACTGCAGTGTGACAGCACTAAGAAGACATAATCTCCAAATTGCTGAAATATTCTTAGTGAGATGTTCTACCCAAAAAACAAATTTGATATGAACAACTCATATTCTTTCTTCATTGAGAGTCTCTCTGATATTTCTCAGTGTGACATAGGCTTGCGGTAGGTTGGTGGTTCGACCCGGATGCCTCCGTGCATTTAGGGTCTTCCTCCACCTGTAATTAGCTGGATGTCACTATATGATTGAAATACTGTCGAAGGGATGGTAAACTCAAATAGTCAAGTCATAAAAAGACATAAAACATGGTATTATATGGTTACTCAATAAAAATTTAACCCTTTACCTCATAAATATTCATGTAAAAAATTATGACTTGATGAATATTAATTAACTGAACTTAAAATGGTATATGAAATCATGAAGTTTTCTTTGCCACACAGACTTTAGAATCTGAGCTACAATATCATATGAAAATGCAAACAGAGGAGACTCTAACCAGCTAGCTCTGTCTAACCTGGGTCTGCTCTGTTTGCCAACAGTCAAAGGTAATCTATATGCAGTAAAAGATTAACCCTTTCCCTCATATAGACTCATTTTGACGCACTCAGTAGGTACCACATAAAGCCTGATCTGCAGAAAACCACAGTTAAACCTTACCAAATTTAATTACAAAACCCTCATTTCCAGACCACTGAGGAGCAGGCTGATCAGGTTTTATGCTGTTTGCATAGGTCTTTTCATGGTGCCCTCTATGAGGGAAAGGGTTAAAATAGCACGGTAATCTTTGCTAAATTACTCATTTATCTTTATGGCTACTCAATTGAAGTTAGTCAAGTACTTAGTTAATTTATATTGAAAGTAAAGGGTAATACTCAACTGGCCTACAAATCACATCCTCTACATGAAGTCAGGAGATCTAATGAAATTATGTAGCTATCTCATTAACAGCTAGAGTACCTGTTCCCTTTCCTCACATAAATCTTGTAATATAATTAAGATGTAAATTCAAAGCCTTTTAAATTGTTCTGTTTAACAAAAGGCTTGTATTAAATCATAATTTAAAATTCCAAAAGACTTAGCGCGATAGTGCTTGTAAATTATTTCCATCTCTAATAACAAAATCTCATTCTACAAAATATGTCATAATTCAAAATGGAAGAATATCATTTTTTTCTCCAATAAATATGTTTCTCTTTCTACACATGAAACAAAAGTGCATTCATTTCTGTTATCTGATAAAAGCCTCCTAAAAATGTTCTACTGTTTTAAATTCTGCTTTCCTCATAAACAGTGTACCGGTAGGTATGATAGTAAAAGAATGAGAGCTTTGATACTACAATCATGTATTATTACAGAATATGAAGGTTGGGCTGGTTTACTACACTGGAGTCCTGTGTATCATGAGGTTATATTAGTTTTCTTGATATTATGTAAATAATTAAATAATTAATTTAGAGATGAGTCACTTCAAAAGGGGGAGGTACATATATTGTATGAATTAATGATTCGGTCAGATATTTGGTGCAGTAATGACATGGAATTTCAGGAATTTGTGAAGTTATAAGACACTCCTAGATATTCTTGCAGAGGATTTTAAACCGTGAGATATTGCCTAATATCAAGTGCACCCAAACAAATTTAAGGGATTCTATTTGCGCAGGGGCACATAACTAAGGAAAAACAGCAAATGTCCCCCCACCTTTTTTTTTTCAAATTTATTGGAGTGCTGCTAAAACGTTTTATTTTGAGTGACTATGGTAATATATTGAGTCAAAATTACCATTGACCCCCAACCCCCATCCTTACTTTTGTAAACAGGACTTTCCCTATTCAGTCCATGATCTAGAGGAAGTGATTTTCTTCATATTCAATCCCATTTTGTTTCTCCTCCATGCCTTAATTAATACCTCCATAAGCAGGACTTGGACCCCCTCTGACATGTATAGCCAAGCCCTTGCATGTTCTGGTACCCAACCTTCCTTATCCTAGAGTAGAGAAGTCAGTCTCGGAACCAGGCTTACTGGCTATAGAGAAGTAATTGATTTTAACAGAAATACAATTTTTTTTTTTAAATATGCACGACAATTATGAATTGACTGCAAGATATCTTGAGAGCATACTTAAATGCAGGATGCTATTATATGTAGATTTTCATATTAAGAAAAAGATCCCAGGGAATATTTTGTTTATCACTATTCTTCACCACTATGCTGACTTAAATCCTAGGTTGTCTCTTTATTTTGGAAAATCATTTCCTTTCATGAACAACTCATTTTGGGAAATGCTTGTCATGCAGTCTCTTGGGATAAAAATTAAAACATTCTGATATTTGCGGTTAAAATATTACAACATCCAAAAAAGTCGGGTGCACCGCCCCTAGTGCTTCAAAAATAAATACCCATGATAAAAATTCAAAGTTCTATAACGTTTTGTATTTGTAAATAGGAAATCTTTACCATTTCATGTTTCTCACTTATTCCTAATATAGAGTCCAGGCCCAGTGTTCTTGAAAATGAAAACTGTACTTAAGTATGATTTTCATACTCAGACTCAAACTATGCCCATTAGTTTCAATAAGGATTTGAGTATAATACAATGTACTCAGATTTGAGCCCGACACTTTAAGTATTTTCAAGAACATGGGGCCAGGCCCCATCTCCTTAACCCTTTCCCTCATAGAGGAAACCATGAAAAGACCTATGCGAACAGCATAAAACCAGATCAGCCTGCGAGTAACTCGCAGGCTGATCAGGTTTTATGCTTTTCGCTGCTCCTCAGTGGTCTAGAAATGAGGATTTTGTAATTAAATTTGGTAAGGTTTAACTGTGGTTTTCTGCAGATCAGGCTTTATGTGGTACCTATTGAGTGCATCAAAATAAGTCTATATGAGGAAAAGGGTTAAATGAGTCTATATGAGGGAAAGGGTTAAGTAATAACTATAATTATCGTGCTCAACCTTGTTTGATCAATGAGTCATATTCACAGTGTCTTTTAAGCACTTTCTCAGCTAAGTCAAATTTCATACTAAACTGTGCTTGAGTCAGTGTTTGAGAACACATACTCCATATTTCTAAATCAGACTTCAGCTTTTGCATGATTTTTGAGTGAGAATTTTTGGTTTGTTCGAGAATATATACTCAGGCTTTAACTCAAATTTGTCCAGATATTTGAGTATAAGTCTGAGACCGTGAAGAACTTTTTGAGAACACACAGTCTGGATACCAGTTTGGGGAAAAGAGCATCTGTTTTCCTAAGCACCCCTTATACGAATCTACTGGAGGATTCCAACCTTCTGTCCAGATTTTTGTAAATTTTTGTAATGTTTGTTTGTTTTTTTCAGAATCCTGAGCAAGAATCTTGATAAGGATTATGAGTGTATCCATTATAACATTATTATTTGAAATCCATCAACCATGTTGTATTATTAAACCCATGAATTACTATAGAATAACATATATGTTTTTTGGAATCCATGGTTAGAACCGAGTTATTTTTCATCTATGCTGTATAGACAAATAGTTGATGTTAATCAATAGGATATGACCAATACTTGCCTCTTTTTCCCCTAAAATCTTAATTAAATCACTTTAAACAGAATATTCTTTCTTGTTTTTATTATCTAAAAACATCAAAATCCAGTTTAACACTGTGAATGCTGAAACTATTTTAACTACATGATTGTATTCTTTTAAGAATATTTTACACTATGGAGCTTATGACACTCAGCAATGACACATGAAAGTTCCTTCATATGCGTCATGACACTCATGATAAAATCAACATATGTTTGTACAGGCCTTATGTAAATAAACATCGCAAAAAGAATCAATAGTCAGAGAATATCGGAAGAATAGAAAATATTTCTCAGTACATGTGGACATTTCCGATGATTCTGAAAAATACAAAAGATGGTAGAATATGTTCTTAGTTTATACATGTTAATACATCTGTTCACTGCACATAAAATTACCTGTGAAAAAATACCCCAAGAGATCCTGGTTTGAAACAAGTAACACTGAGCACCTTTATTCCATGATGTATAAAAACATTTACCGGCCGGTACTAACCCTGCTGCTACTGCTGCTGCTCAGAATGCTCTTCCTACTGATCTTAAAATAGACTTATCTCATACTGTACAACATATATCAATTATGAAGACTGGACCCAGGGGGAGCAGTCATTATCATGATTCCTAATTCCACAATAATACAGCACTACTCACAGACTTGTCCCTGGTTTCCCTGGGAGGATTCACAATCAATGATTACTTACAATCTCCAATACACTAGTGTGGATATGTATCCCCTGTATAGTGAGGCCAATACACAACCAACCCACTTCCCCACAGCTGATTCAATACACAAACTGTGCCAGCCTCACTCACCTTGGAAATAATATGACTCAATATATTGATTTTCCCTGTGATAATTTATACATCAGGGAAAATCCAGGCATGTGCTTCAGCTAATGGAGTATAGAGTATATCACATCCGTTGCATTAGGAGAGCTTCTTTCTCCATAGCATGAAAGGCCTCTCTCTCTCTCTCTGTGCACTGCATGGAGACTCTCTCTGTCTCTCTCTCTCTCTCTCTCTCTCCTTTAAAAGAGAGGCTTCTCTCCAAAAGAAAAACCCATTGCTCTGCAAGGAAAGGGTTCTTTCTCTCGTTTCCTACTGCAATAGCTGAATTTCCACTTTCATTTTTTAGACACATGGCTGTTACAAGTACTACACTCTGAATAATTTAACTTGAAATCATGAAATCAAGAGAGGTATCTAATCTCTCCCCCTCTCTCTCTATTTCCAAAAAAAAAGCCCATAATCATCTTTAACTTAAAAAATGAGGAAAAAAATTATAAAGAAATGAAAATATGTCTATGAAAATATGTATCACTTAATGAATTCAAGGTGATTAAATAGATATATACCCCCTCGTGAGAAATTTGATTGAATATATAATTAAGAATCCATAAACATTTGAGTATTTCAATCAATAAATAAATATTTTTTCACAGTATCTTTTTTTCTTTTTTTTTGTAACCATTCTATTACCTCCTCTTAGGAACAAGGGGGGTTGATCCCCACTGATTCATACAGTATAATCATATGTCTTTATCATTAGAAAATATAATAATATAGGCATTTGGCATATCACTGCATACTGATTATTTAAGAAAGTGTTAATTTAAATAGTGCAACTGATAAAAATATTGCCTTTGCTACCTAAAATTTTACCAAAGTATGAAATATTAAGTAGTTTATTTAAATACATGTATGTCAATACTGCAAAAATAAGATTCTTCAGTGTTTCAATATGCAAACTTATTTTCAGACTACCATTATGTAACTGACTGAATTTTAAGATTTAGCAACTTAAACATTTACCAAGTTCCATACCTGATACTGTCTAGAATTTGTTTCCATTGGGAGTCAAAATGATTTTTTCATCTTCTTTTAGGATAGAGTAAACTTTATTGTTTGTTGTAGGATATAAGCTACTGCTAATTCAAATGCTGGTTTTGATTTATTTACCCTACCTCAGATAAGAATTTATTTTGCTTTTCACAATATTTGAATAACTTGATACCCGTTGACTACATCTTAACCCTTTCCCTCATAGAGGACACCATGAAAAGACCTATGCGAACAACATAAAACCAGATCAGCCTGCGAGTCACTCGCAGGCTGATCAGGTTTTATGCTGTTCGCTGCTCCTCAGTGGTCTGGAAATGAGGATTTTGTAATTAAATTTGGTAAGGTTTAACTGTGGTTTTCTGCAGATCAGGCTTTATGTGGTACCTATTGAGTGCGTCAAAATGAGTCTATATGAGGGAAAGTGTTAACCAATCTGCCCCAGTACCATAATCCAACACATATAACTTATCTACCCATACTCCTCCTAATCTTGTACCATATGCTGACTAGACTATATACTTACCTGATTAGTGAGCTGGGCTGGGGATCATCATTACTAATTAATAACCACTGGTCACCCAGTGCTGATTACTATCTTGGACAAATGGTGTACTCATAGGCTTGTTTGGCTTAATTACCTCCCCTTGTACCTTGGGAGATAATTCTTTTTCAGTGTTTACAGGAGTAGGGTTTTCATTAATAAATTTAAAAATGATTTAAAAAAAAAAAAAAAAATGGCCAAAGGTCAAAGGAGTTTCTGATGTTCAAAATTATTCATGTTGCTGAAAAATAACTGATTTTAACCCTTTCCCTCATAGAGGAAACCATGAAAAGACCTATGCGAACAACATAAAACCAGATCAGCCTGCGAGTCACTCGCAGGCTGATCAGGTTTTATGCTGTTCGCTGCTCCTCAGTGGTCTGGAAATGAGGACTTTATAATTAAATTTGGTAAGGTTTAACTGTGGTTTTCTGAGGATCAGGCTTTATGTGGTACCTATTAAGTGCGTCAAAATGAGTCTATATGAGGGAAAGGGTTAATGAAATTTAAACAGATGCTGCTGATCAGATTTTGGTTGACAGCCAGTTACTATTGCAAACCTTGCAAATGTATTCAGATTGACATACAGGCTACCATGGGATTATAGGCAGTCAATGGTTGACTTGGTTTACACAAAAGTTAACAGTTAAAAACTGGGAAGTTGCAAAGTTATGGTTTATGTTTGCATGCCTAGGTTAAAGTCCTGCAAAAAGTTTTACAGTCATTTGGGGACTTTTGTCTACATATAAATGCTAAATGGCTGTGTCAATGTCATACCATGCTGCAGACAATCACATTATCCCGACTCTGAGTCACTCCCTTATGTGCTGTGGGTAAAATATAAAGGCGTACAAAGATTGAACCTACGACCTCTCGGTAAAGGGGTGGATACGTGAACCACTCAGCCATTGAGTAAATAGATGTATTTTAGTGCAAGAAAATAAGAACAGTAAACTTCAGCTGAATCATGTTTACATCTTTTGTGGAATACACTGGAACAAACGTAAAATACTTAACTGCTCCATTCCAATGTAACTTTATTACAAAAGCAAATAATAAGCCACAGTTGTAAAACAAATTAAACCACGTACAGAGTACAATATTTGTTTGAAAGGAAATCTTCCCTACTACATGTACTTAAGCACATTCTAGTCTCTTATACCACACATTTCTAATACAAAAATAACTAAAGTAATCAATATGCCAACAATTTAGTAATAAAATTATTATTGATAAATGTTTTATTGCTTTTGCATGTTCAATGAGATTAGATCGACCTAGTAAGGTTGCTAAGCAACCTTTTGCTCCTAGACTCATAAACAATACCCTATGTTTATAGGGGGGTAATTTTTTGCCAAGACTCTGAAGGTGGTCTTTCTTATATAACAACTAATATATTAACAAGCCTATAACTACGATAAAACTCAAATGCAATAAAGCAGAGGGCTCCATTTATCCTCGATGATATGGGTATGAAATCAATATTTCTACACTCAAGCCATGGGGGCTTCTGAAACTCTTTCATAAGGAAACACTATCATCACGCAAATTTTACAAAATGGCAAGAAAAGATAATGAACAGTCTTATTTCACTCCGAAAATGTCAATACATAATAATTGTTGTCAAGAAATGTTAATTATTATGACAGTTCATGCTTGTATACCAATAAAAAGAAAAAGAGACCAAAATAGAGATATTAATTTTATATATTAGTACTTGTACTTAATTATACAAACTATTTGGTTCAAATTTTAATTTTTAACACCCATAAAATTTTAGTATATTTATTTTGTTTTAAATGGGAATGTAAGCCAAACCAATCCAGTTCATTCATACCTATTTTTATCTTATATCTTTTATATACATGATATATTATGTGTATAGAATTAAGATCATGTGCTTTAAACAGTCTCATCAGACAAGGAAAATTTACAACATCACAAAATCTTGAGACCTTCAACTATAAATACCAAGAGCTAGAACTGGAGAATTCTCCAAGAAAATTAATTAATAAAAAAAATTATGAACTGGAGAATTCTCTGACTGGGTTCCTCATATTTCACAGCGAAGTTTAAAGCCGCCTCAACCTCATTACACTTTCAGGTAAACCAGTCAGCCAGGTGCTCCAGGTGGTGTTTATTTCATATGGTACTCTCCTGTTTATTTCATGGGGTATTTTCCTGCTTAAATACAAGCCTAGTACATATAATTGCATACCTGTATCTCGGGACATAAAACAGCTGACTGCCTTGATGATAGAGTTTGTTTATCTCATTCACAAGGTAAACATCAATAATGAAGTTAGTGCATGCATTCTGACTGTATGGCTGATAATAGAGATGATAGGGAATGGTCCTGTGCATTAAACCATTTCTGCAATTATGAAAACCAACTGTGGAACCTACAACCAAGATCTGTATCCTGAGGGTACTCTATGAATTGCTCTGATCAGGGTGTCCATACTTCAATATAAACCCTGCTACCGATAGTAAAAATCAATGTTCTTATAGCACTGAGAGAACATGGTCTTTAATGTAATGATGTCACATTTATTTATTATGAACACATTTTCATTCAGTTTCGACTTATTATTATGCAATCGTATATAAACAAAAATAAAAATAAACACAACTTAGTACATGTAATAAGACTGAAATCAAAAATTGGAACTTAAACTCTGTGTTATAGTGTAGTGAAGAGGGAAATTTAGTACCTTAATTATAGACCAGAATGTTGTCTGATGCCATTGAAAGAGAGTTGCAAGAAACACTGTTTAAAAATATCAAATCCCCCCACACACACACACACAAAAAGGTGTTGTTGTTTTTTCTATCAGAGCAATATATTCTGCACCTTTAATTACTGTTTAAGATTTGGAGGTACCTTGGTTTGATCAGTTTTACAATGTTCACTTGTGATTTGAAAATAAGGTAAACATCTTTTGTATTAAACAGATATTTTATGTCCAATTGATTTATATGCTGCAATGGTCTACACAATTTAATAGAAGTGATATCACTTCTGTAGACCATAGATCTGTCATGAATTGTAATAGGATTTCTTGGGATATTTAGTCTAGATCTATCATCTATGTAGGACTGTATAAATTCAAAACTGCACAGTGCCACTTAACCCTTTTTCTCATATAGACTCATTTTGACACACTCAATAGGTACCACATAAAGCCTAATCTGCAGAAAACCACAGTTAAACCTTACAAATTTAATTACAAATCCTCATTTCCAGACCATGAGAGCAGCGACAGCATAAACTGACAGCTGCGAGTTACTCGCAGGCTGATCTGGTTTTATGTTGTTCGCATAGGTCTTTTCATGGTTTCCTCTATGAGGGAAAGGGTTAAGCTATCAAAACAAGATTCCAAATCAAGTTTCTTTTATATAATAGTGTTGTATGGCTGTCAAACTCTTATAACTCTTATTGGAATTATCTCCCAGACAATTTATGTTGAAAATTTCAAAAACGACTCCATAAGAAATTCACCAATACCTCCTGCATTATATCATAATCTAGGAAGTATTAAGGAAATTATTAATTAATATTGGAAGCAAACCAATTAAGATTCTATCAAACACCTTTTCAAACTTTTTTTTATATCAGATTGCTGCCTGTCGAAAATATTCTAATGATTGTAAGAGTAATTTCTTTTTTTTCTTTATCTGTTCAACTTGTACCTTACCAAAACAGAAATGAAATAGAAAGCAATACAAGTTTGGCCCAGGATTAAGTTGAATTACATGCATAAATACATGATAGAAGCTAATATGAATATTTCATATTTCACATACTAAAATACCTATAATAACAAATGTTTAATAGGTCTTTGATATACTGAAATGAATAATAGATCATTTATATGCTCATTATTTACATTCAAAGGCCCAATTAAATTCTCATTAATTAATAATCAAATTTTATCCATTAATTGTAATCATAAACAAGTAAAAGGCCAGTGAATGTTTATTGCATATTAACACAAGCTACATTAGGTTTTCATTCTCTGATATTAAGTATTATCACAGATTTTGACTCTTACTGAATAGACAAATCTATATAAAAAAAAAAATGAAGAGTAGAAATATACTGTGATTTATTTATTTGGTACGCTATATCATATATAAACAGGAAGGGTCATACCGTCAACATTAGGTCTATAATAATTATTATATTATTCTTTTTCTTTCTTTTTAAGAATATCTATTTTTCTAAACTACATGGTAGATCTTATTCAATACAAGGTATTCCCTGAAATACAGACATCAATATTTAATAGCTTAATTAATCTTAAATAACATGCTAAGCGGAGTCTTTACATGATGTATTTGTAATTAAATAAAAACATGTGTAAGTCTATGTCAAAAATTCTTAAAACATGGACTCTGCAACACATGGTTATTAAGTCATATACAAGTTTGGCATATTCTGTAAAAGAAGAGGGCTCACGCAAGCTTTAAGCCTGTTGCCCAATCCTACTCTCTGGAGAATCTATCGTGTGAAAATATATCTGTGAGCGTTTTAAACTCCCAAAACAGCAATTGCTACCAAGATATCAGTAGCTCCATGGCTGAAATCGTTATGATAACCATGAGACTCAATTTATCATCGAGTATCAGGTGTTAATGCCTTGTTATCTTTCAGGCACACTCCAAATCAATTACACCTGCGAAACCCCATTACAATCGTTTACAGCTACAGGAGTTAAAAAAAAAATATAAAAAAATGGGGAATAACTCAAATATATAATTAAGTTGAAACGCGAGAGTTACGTCCCGCTGACCATTACTAGGCCCAGCGAATAGTCACAATTGCTGTGTTTTTTTTGTTTTTTGTTTTTTTTGTGTGTTTGTTGTTGTGTTTTTTTTGTGGTTTTTTTTGTTTGTTTGTTGTTTTTGTTGTTGTTTTTTTTTTTTGGGGGGGGGGGGGGGGTAAGATCTTTGCGATGGGTAACATCTTTGCGATTTACATCGGCAGTTTATTCCTAAACTTACAGAAAAACAAGTTACACATTTTTATTTGTTTGAGATGACAACAAGCTGAAGTATAAACTTCATATTCACGAAATATTTATAAAGTATTCTGACTCAATTAAAGTTTCTTTGATGTATATATGATAGTTTCACCAAAATATTTTCTTGCTCTTTTCCTCTTTTGACTGCCTATGCGACCAGTCTATACCAAGACCAGACGTCAGTCAATGAATTTTCAGGCAGAACTCCTGGTACAGTTCAAAATTAAGAAAGGACACGTCCAGTTTCTAATTTAGTATAGAAACAGTTTAACAGCCAACTAGCTAGCTAAAGAAATAATAAAAAGAAAGATCCGATTACTACTATTACCATTGTACTCTGCACAGGTACCTTTGGCTATTATAGTCTACAAATATACAAAGCGATTTTTATATTGTTGCTGAAGATAAGCTAGATTGACGTACTGTAATTAATGTATAGACCATTTCACTCCGAAATGAGACGTAAACCTACGTAAATCAACGAGCACTTCCCGAACACCTACTGCTGGTGTTTAATTCCACATAATGTAAGCATACATTTGAGATTTTCCCCCAGTCACTGATTGGACAATTTATGACCTAGAGAGTGCCGTGGTACACTGGTAGGGGCCGATTGTTGACCAGTTTGAATTCCTTTGGGACAAGAATCGCTGATGAAATTCCTGTGCGGAAAGTACTGGTCCAGCCCCCCAAAACGAAAGGATTAATTAGTAGAAGTTGTGAGAACTTGTTTTCCCAATCGACATAAAATAGTTTGTTTGTTGTGTTTAACGTCCATCCGACAGTATTTCGGTCATTTGGAGACGTCTACTTGAGACAGATATAGTGCAGTGCTGTCATATTGCAATATCACGCCATAGACATGTGGCATGATACCACAACCAGTTGCATTATCCTGACACCGGGCCACTGTTCTCATATGCTGAGCGCCAAGCATGGGCGCTATATACCAGTACCAGACAAAATTACACATGTAGTGTTCAAACAAAAGTCATAGTTCTCTAAAGGGATGGGACAATATTATTTTACAGCATTCCCATGCGCACATTAATATTTTTCCATGTATACTTTAAAAAAGGATATATATGCTGCAGTAACTTAAACGTAGCATTAGAGTATACAATAAACATGTTTGCCAATGCAAGTGGCTGTGTACATCCAAAAAACTTCCGGAAAGTTAGGTTGTCGCCCGTAAATATACATAGCAACAGGAAACGTTTGGCGTGTAGCCAGTCTTATAGATAAGTAGTTTGTGTATTGAAAATCAATACGCATAAACGCCGTATCGGTTCGACCTTTTATTATGTTCTTTATCGAAACTCAGGTAAACGACAGATATATTGATTAAAACATTCAAAATGGAGGACTCCGAGAGTTTTAAATCCAGCTTAATATAGCAGTCGGCTATACTTGCCACCGGAATAAAAGTTTATGTATACTCTGAATGTTTATTTTTTTTATTCTCACAAGCGGATGGCTAAATGGCTGTGCACAGCGAAATCTAGGTAATTAGTCCTCCAATCGGTGATTTGAATCGGTGCTCTTAAAACATTAAGCGCGAAAGCAATGAATAATGAACGGCTAGACAATTTTAAAAAGGATAGAAAAGTGACAGGTAAAATATTCATTAGCGAACGTATGCTCAAGGATATATGAGGGAGCACAAGGAATGACAGAACGAGTGATTTCAGGTTACCGATAATTGATTACCGCTCACGGGCAGTCCAGTTTAACCTAGTTCGCGAGCAGAACACTATGCAATGTGGTTTAGTATTTACAGGGTGGCATACTGAGACTTAGGCATATCAGTAGCCTGTCCCATGGTTGCGAATGCATCGGGAATAAATGGACTTAACATTATGAAAACACTCATGGAATAAATGTCAGGATCTATTCCTGTGTTCCGACTATATGCTGTTGTTTTTTAAATAGACGTACCTGGTGCGGGTAAAATGTTTTGTAAACACTGATTAAATTAAAATCACTCCCTTTGTGGCAAATCAGGAATTAATACGATTGGAATTCAAAACAAGATGGCGGAGGCAGAGCCGTTGTTCGCGCTACTGGAGCTCATGCTCCGGACCTTCTCCATGCCGGCGGTGAAAGCCGGTGGACACGCAGAAGAAATGTTCGTCGGCCTAACAGAAGAAGAGAAAGAGGACATAGAATGCTCAATCTGGTTCGTATTGATGTTCATGTTCCGATTTCTTGTCTGATTGAATTACTGATGCATCTAATCTTATTTCCTATAGAAAATCCTGCACAGTAAAGAGCTTAATTTATAACAGATTTGCATAACAAGAGTCAAAAACAAGATTTTGAATTCAAAACTAATCCTAATCGACAAAACTATTTAGGACCAGTGTGTACACTACGGTCATAAAGGGCAGGAATGAGGTCGGATTATCTCGAATCAGGATTGTGCTTTAGTGTAAAAGTGGCAATTTTTATTATCTGAACGTATTGATTATCCGTTTAAATTTAGTTTTTAAAAGCTTGTTTCTTTTTTTCGTCAGTGGGAAAACAACTTAGTACAGCTTATATTTATCCTTTCCAATAATTCATTGGTTTGATCAGTACTAGAAAGAGTTAAAACTGTACAAGATTCTTTTTCCAAACGGAGTTCGAACCCACAAATACGCGAATTTACAGTCATGATCGCTACCACTCAAACGCGGCGTCCAGCAGCGTATGGTGATCATTTTGACAATATAAAGGTTGTTTTTTGATCCTGTGACTTATGTATTCTGATTCATTATGTGTCACCATTGCTGCACTAAAACGTGTATAGTTGTAAGAACACTGTCAGTTGAATCAGTAGTTCAATTGCGAGCTCCAAAATTGAACTTAATTTACTGCATTAGAATATTTTCTTTTATTTTTATCTCCATATGATGACTCAGTAATTCTAAAAAAATATTGACAAATGACCCACTATGTCATAAGAGATAAAACGCTGCAACGGCAATGCAGCTGTGCGACATTTTCAAGTAGAAAAGATATTTCTGCTCATGTTTAAAAACGGTAAGCATTTTAAGCCAATTCCCAACTGTCTTGTCACTTTATCAGAAGTATTTTAAACACACCTGAATGTCATGTTTACAATTTAAGAAGCATATACATATCAGTATCTGATTTGCTACTCTTTCGTAATATTTCGGCGATTTCCGAAAATATTCCGGGACAACTCTCGGAATCGTGAATGTCCTCAGACGGAATTACCCGATAATTTCCTGGGCCCAGAATATTTCCGAGTGTACCCAATTATTTTATCAATCAGGGTGAACATTGATTAATATCGATTATTTTGAACCAAATATAGACCATTGAGTTCCGTATAGCTAATAAATAGAACATGTCATGCACAAAGATACGATATTCGATATTGCAAACAAAAGGGTGTCAGCATATATTACGTAACATTAGTTTTTGTCATTTATAGTCAATTACATGCATAATTAGACACTCTATATGAAATATCAGTATAAAATGCACCATATAACGTCATGGTATACTAGGTTTGATCTGATCCTTTTAGGGTCTCTGTTTCCTTACAAGAGGGCAATTAAGTAGTTCCAATTCCTGTAAAGAAACAGTGCATTTACTGTTGTTTCATGGCGTTAATCGTCGCCTCGACAGTATTTCCGCTCATCTAATGGCGGAGTGAGTGCCGAACTGCCGCAAGACAGTCTGGGAGTCTGCGTCACATGAAAAATCTAAGACTCGAACCCACAGCGGTGGGGAGCATACAGATAGTGAGACAACGACTTTAACCGTCCGGCCACAGATACCCATTACAAATAATTTCATAGTAATTCATATAATACGTATTAATAGTTCAGATTTTTATGTGCAGTCTCCAATGCGACATGACTTCAACCCACGAGAAATTCATCCTTTTAACTTCTTCCCAAAGGTGCACGTGTTTTACATGCAGGACAAAGGGCAGATGTCGCAAAATGCATGTGATCGTTTTTTGTGACACAAAGGAATCACTTTTCCGCCGTCTATCTGTCCGTCTGTCTGTCTGTCTGTTTGTCCGTCATACTTTTTCCGTCACGCTTCAGCAGGTGACTCTCTCGTTTGGCAATAGTCTACACGTTGCGCATTCGCTTTGATTTTGAACTGTTAATGAAGTTAAATACATGTACTTTTCATTCGGGTTTGGTAGTCTTTAGAAAAAAGCAACTTCATTTACCTACACACTATTTTTTTAAAATATCAATAATTGTTCGGGAAAAGTTGCAAAATCATTAGTTTCGCATACGGTTCTACATGTCAACTTCGATTCTACTTATAATGGAAATATATCAGTTTTAGATTCACGAAATCGGTATTTCGCAGCCGGGGATTGAACCTATGACCTGATTACGGTCTCTCGGCCACCGGAACCAGTTTGAATTTACAGTTAAATACCGGTCTTAACAGATACAAAATCCATGAAACAAACATTTATCATTCTTCTCTTAAAAAAAAAAAAAAAAAATATGCATATCAATCCCCGTACACACTTCTATTGGCTTCTCTTTTAAGAACCATCTTGTCGACTGAAAATTATTTTGTTCATGTAAAGGGCAAATATTTAATAACATTTGGATAAGAAGGACAGTGGTCATAGTCTTTTTTAATAGAATATTTTTATATAGATTTGTACATAAAACACCGATGGAAACAAAATAGGTTTACTTTTACTTTATAATAAATCAATCAATCAATCAATATAAAGATAATATAAAATTAAAAATGTATATATAAATCTTGTTATTGCGGATCGTATGAATAATTAAAAAGATAAAGCAACACTAAATGATATCGAGTATTAGCAAAGAATGTTTGATGTTCAATACCAGCTCTTAAAACTGATAAATAACTTAACATTCTCTTTGTTAACATGACTGTCGGTCATTTAATGATTATGACATCACGATTAGAGCGTTGAATATTCTCGTCTCGCTAGCTATACTTTTTGCCGTCTTATTCCTGGCTATGCGAGTGTATTTATTATTTTTGTTCAAATGTTTTCATCTTTTGAATATGAAAAACCTGGGAAGGATGTGGAGTGACAAAGAACAATAACTTTATCTTGTCCCATTTTTTTTTATTTTTTTTTTTGCTTTTCTATTAAAATTATTTCTGTCTGCAGTAAATTCATTAAGTATTAAAGGTATTGAGAGATCAATACTAAGAACCACTATTCCTTATCCATATTTGTTTAGTTTGACAGAGACCAATGAATAAAATAATTTATCTTATCTGCTGTTTAAATAAGATTTAACTTCCCTGATTTTTTTTTACGTGAATACCACAAAAAGTTAATGGGATTGACTTTATAATTCACAAATTTTAACTTTCGCTTCTGACAGTGCTCTCAGTGCTTTGATATTGATAATGAGCTTGACAAAGCGATTTTAATTGATAGTTTTTTATTTTATGTTTTAGCTACCAGATCTTGAAGGATGTTCGACAGTGTGAAAACAAACACACGTTCTGCTATGGTTGCATCTACGTATGGTCCACGAGCGGAAACCCGATCAATCATGGCAAATGTCCAGTCTGCCGGGTTGATGGAATGTACACTAAAAATTATGAAATTGACGAGAAGATTAACTCTAAAATAGTCAAATGCCAAATGAAGACTTGCAAGTGGATAGGATCATTGAGGCAGCTACCGTCCCACCAACACACCACTTATTCATCCCCGTCAGAATCATCGTCGTCAAAGTCGGCAGATTTTCCCATGTTAAACTTAGGTAGCAATGTTGGACAGGCAGCAAATCCCGCTCGCACAAGTCAAAGTGTAGGTGTCCTTGCTGGACAGACGGCAAATCCTGCGCGCGCAACACATAATGTAGATGGCCATGTTGGACAGTCGGCAAATACCGCGCGCACAAGTCAATCTACACGAGCTTCTGCTAATACGCAAAGGAGCACTACTTCCTCACAAAGGCAGCCATTAACAAACACAACCAACACTTCTAATACTGCGACAACAACAAACAACCAAAGAGCAAATATCAATTCAAATGGGAATAGGTCAAGGTCACGCAGTAGACCGCGCCAGAATTCATCGTCATCGCAGAGGCGGCCGCCCAACACAACAGCTACGGGTCTAAATGGCCGCCTCACATCGCGCGCAAGAATACAAAATAATAGCACAGGAAGTTCATCTGTGTCACGAGAGATCAATGCCAATGACAACACCGATACAATTTTGCAGACCCCAAGATCTTCAGACGGTTCTTTGATTCCTCATCCGCCCACAACACCTAGACCTAATCGGCAAGGATCTCGGCGCGTGCCAACCCTACCAACTATATCGAATGGGAATAACAATAGCAACAATAACAACAATACCAGTAACAACAACAGCAGCCATTACGAGGGACAGAATACACACAGAACATCAGTTATAGACAGTAATAACAACGCCAGCCCACTTCCTGCTAGCAGCCCAGCTGTGACGTCAGAACAACCGCCTCGTTTTACAGTAGAGTCGGCGGTTCTGCGGAGACAACGCATGGGACCAAACCGCGGGTTCAGCACCATCAGAGAACGTCTCAATGAAAGCAGACACAGGCTGGATATGTTGATGAATGCATTCTCATCCGAACTGGACAGAGGCCGAACTGATTTGACTGCCTTTCAGCAAGAACGTGAACGCAGACGACAAGAACAGTTGGCGGAAGTTAGAGATTTAGGTAGGCGCCTAGGTCACGTGGCCCAAGAATTACGAGGTCTTTTGTCTCAAAGACGTGACATACGAAACCAGATAGATCATTTAGCAGAATCTTTTACGGACGACTCGGATTAAAAGGAGAAATTGACGATACGCATAGGTAGAGAAGGACAGTCTCAACATTTCCTTGCCTAAAAATTCAAGGAAAATACATCTAAGAGGTGCTTTAGTGCTATTTAATGCTATATAGGGCCAGGCCGAGGTTCTGCTTACATAATAATAAGTGTCCACGTTGACGCTTATTCCTAAGTCAGTGTGTTAACCAGAAAAATAAACTTTACGCCGGACTTGCTGTTGGGGACATTCACATTTACAAAAGTAGATCTAGCTGGTGTTCCAAGTCTTACTGTGATAAAAAATATTCAAGTATTTTGTGAGTATCTTCAAGAAAGTATATGCACATACCATATTGTATTATATTGTACGTTCTGTAATTGGCAACCTATGTAGTCATTTGTGGGCCTCAAATCTCACTCAAAACATCTTTAAGGGTAATATAGGAGAATTGATATAAAATGTTCAACCTTCTTTATGCTGTTTCTAGTTTCAGCTGCTAATGCTATAGGAGCTCAGCGCAGTTGACATTAACGTGAATTATTTTAATATTACAATGTATTTTTCAAAGCTTAAAACAGGAAGAGAGGATTTCAATTTTATTTTTATACATATATCAGAATATAAGAATTAACACAAATGAGTCATAAAAGAATCCTTGTTTATAAGTAACAGGAGTGTTAAATCATTGAACAATAACTGGACACACACATAATATGGTTTTCATACTCCTAAATGTTAACAATAATATTCATTCATTCAGATGGAAAAGTCCGAGACACACATGGTGCTAGTTATCTGCCCTTGATCATATTCTATTCATGGAAACAGTCATGTAATTAATTGTAGAATGCATAACACCCATTGATTTTTAGCTCGACTTTTCGAAGAAAATGAGAGCTTATACTGTCACTCGGGCGTCGGCGTCGGCGTTGCAACACAAGGTTAAAGTTTTTTTCAAATATCAATAACTTAAATACTATCAAAGGTATTCCACCCAAACTTAAAATACTTATTCACCATCATCACTTCTACCTTACTTCTAAGACCCACAACCCTGGCTACCCTATTTTTGGAGTTTCCCCTTTTTAAAACCAAAATCAAGGTTAAAGTTTTTAAATTTTAAAAGGTTTTCCTTACCACCTTACTAACAAGGCCCATAACTCTTGCTTTACTACTTCTTAAGTTATGCCACTTTCATACTTAGAAAACAGCCAAAATCATGGTAATTTTTTTACATAGTTGTACTATCACATGTATTTGACTGAAACTTCAAGTACTTATTCACCATCACTACCTCTGCCTTACTAGCAAGGCCCATAACCCTGGCTGTACTACTTCTTGAATTATGCCCCTTTCATACTTAGAAAACAGCCGAAATCATGGTTAATTTTTTTACAAAGTTGTATATTTTCAATACTATCACAGGTATTCCACCATAACTTGGAATACTTATTTATTGTTTACCCACACTGGCATGCTAATATTTTCTCTTTAAGAATTTATATGTGGAAATGTCAAGTATTTCTTCAAATAAATTTTGCATGCTAATTTCACCTATCAAAAATTTCAGGTTTTACACTGGAGTTGGGGATATACCACATTAAATTGATTTAACTGAGTTGGTGATCAGCAGACCACATTCCAAATTGATTCTCCATGCTAATTTCACCAAT
Organism: Solen grandis; assembly: GCA_021229015.1. NCBI lineage: Eukaryota > Metazoa > Mollusca > Bivalvia > Adapedonta > Solenidae > Solen > Solen grandis. The sequence continues at coordinate 37,947,805 of CM037795.1, read as the reverse complement.
TACAATTTCAGATTTTAGCACTGGAGTTGGCGGATCAGCACACCACATTCTCAAATTGATTCTGCATGCTAATTTCACCAATTAAAAATGTCATATTTGTTTATTGGAGGTGATAGAATAATTTCTACTATAACTAGAACATATCATCATTGATATGTACCATACTATTAAAATCCATAAAACTGTGTCTTAGCAACTGAGAAAAGTCGAGCGCGCTGTCTTATGGACAGCTCTTGTTCAACTAACAGCTAATTATTTCTGACTCGTATTCTAGCGCTTTGTAATACTTGATACTTATTAGCATATTCCCGTATCCTTGGTACCTATATATTTTATTTTTCTACAAATATTGCTGGTCACCACGGTGACTATTTATAGAGGAATGTGTACCTATTTTAACGAGTCGGATAAATGGACATAATTTTACATATGATGACACAATTAGATGTTTAAGTTCAACTAAAATTCCAATTATAAATACAATACAAATAATAGACGAGGTAACCATTGGTCGACTGCCTTTTTGTGCTAATTTTTTTTCCTCCACCTGTAATGCATAGTTCCATCAAAGACCTAAACCCATGGGTTTAGGTCTTTGATTCCATGACCCACCTATTAGCATATCTTAACAATAGATTACAGTTCGATTTTGTCCCACAAACACAATGTTTACAAAGGAGCACATGTCATTGTTTGTGGCCAAACCTATTTTCATTCAAATAAAAGTTAGGATCAGGGAACTATCCATTAGCAGGAAGGCGCTCATAGTTACGTCACGCTACGTACTGATCAGGGGAAGTAACTGTTGCGGGGAGTTTGGGACGTTTCTGTCGCTGTGGCGATACGCCCCAACACATCACCAACAATATATATCCATGATCAAGACCCCAAACAATATGATTCCCAGAAGTGGGTCTTTATATTTTTCTTTTATAATTTGTAGATGTTACACTACGTTGACATTATGTAAATACTCCTGTAACATTTGTTGTACTCATTCGATTTCACTTGCTTTGTTGTTTCTTCTATGCAAATGTTTTCTTTATATCTTTCTTTATAATAGGAGTAACAGATTCATACCTGTTATAAGAAATTTCAATATCTGTGATGGAGTTTATATATTTTGTTTATATTTAATTTTATTAAAATGTGAATAACACGTTATATGATAACTGTCTGCTTCAGTTTATTACCATTGCCTTGCAACTGCTGTCATCATCATCATCATCATCATCATCATCATTATTTCGGTGGGACGTTAAACCCAATAAAAAACATCATCATTGTTGTCGTCCCCAAAATTATTATTGTTCTTTAATTTAAAGTTTTATTATTGGTTATAGCGAATAATGCAACTTAACAGCTGTTATGACAAATGATTTGTCCAAGATTCGAACTTAGATCAATAAAAAGTAGTTTTCAAAGAACTGCACCTGCATGGCGTAGGAAGTGTGCACTTATCTTTAGATGTATTATTCTTCAGGAATGATTTCCGTTCGGGTTGCAAACATGTGCGGGTTGCAATTTTGAGACGGAAAAATATACATACTAAGCATCATGTAAAGCCATTTGTGATAAACACGATTCAAAAAGTGTGAAAAAAAACAACATTTTAATGATTTTTTTTATTATTCTGGAAAAAATCAAAAGGACTTTGAAGTTAGCCATATGCTTCATATTGTAAGTAGGACAATCAGGTATACAAACAGCGGACTTGAGTAGGGATTAAAAAAAAAAGATTACACAATCGTCTGTCATCAGCGAACGAAGCACTGCCTGAATTGTTTATGACAGTACCAAGATATTATTTTTTGTCCATTTATATTGGATGTGCAGGTGGGATAAAATCGTCAGAATACGGGGTTTAATTCCATTTTTTATGGTGAAAAAACTGACAAATGTACACGGGAAAAAATAATCTTCAAAAAGGGAAGATAATGAAGGTGATTCGTTCATCATTAAATTATAATCGAGGTCTTTCAAATGTCATTCACAACTATAGTACCTACATTCTGAGGGTCCGTTTCTCTATATTTAAAACCGAATTACCTCTCAATTGTGTATGAATGATCGAACGATTGAACAGAATTCTACAATACAGATATGCTGAGATTCAGCCAAAGTAGTGAAAACTCAATTTTGAGTAAAAAATATTTATTTTCGGGACACAATAATTGTATGTAGTATAAAAAGCATAGGAGAACCATTTTCCCTAGGATGTTGCGTACCTCACTTTACCACACGGAGGAGTATAGTTTCATTCGAATTCAACTGTTCGTCATGCCTGAATTTGGATGGTGGATGTGCAGGTTTCGGTTATTTAGTAGTGTTTCAATAGTCCATACAGAAAGCTTGAATTACGATAAAAACCCGTATAACCTCCTTATAATCACATCTACTATCTCAGATACATCAAAGATGTATTTGTTGCTCTATAGAATGGCTGATACAGGTGTATATCTGCTATCCTAAGTTACTAGAGACACAGTAGGGAGCCACAGCATCTTTAAATAGAAACTGTGCCGTCGCTCGGTAGTACAAATCAAAGCGCTGATATTGCTAAGAGAACCCCATTGTCTCAATTCTTTTGTTTATCACAGTAAATTTAATAAACGGAGGTCAAATTCTCGCACAATGCCAATAACTCCGCTTAAACGTTGCGTTAACGTGGTCATTAGATGAACGCACCATTTGTTTCAACAGACTGATAACATTTAACACATTGCCACACTTACTCTTCCCATGTTTCTATAACCTTTAATGAACAATCGTTTATTATTTTAATATAAGTTTAATATTCGGAAAAACTAAGTTACCCTGCATATTTGCAGCTTGTCAAATCGATACTCTTCCACTTGTTATTTGTTTGTTGGGGTTAACATCCCATCGACAGTATTTCAGTTTTTAATTGGAGACTATGCCTATGATTATCTGAGATAGATGAATTGCTGCCACACTGTACGTAGTATCACGCCATAGACATTTGGCATTATACCACTCCTAGTCACATTATCCTGATTCCGGACTATACCTTACAGGCTGAGTGCCAATCAAGGCGCTACCAGTACCAATTTGAAAGATTTTGGTGTGCCGCGGGTTAGTTTAAACTTATCTATTTGACGTTGATTGCCAACAAGTTCATACAACTTATACTAATCGCCTTTGACGGTTCTTGAGTTGGTCCAGTAATTTGTGCATGGGGAGGTCATAAAAACCCCTATCCCGTAACGGGGTTCGAACCCTTAACCTTTGCACCCATAGTCAAGTATATTACCACTGGACCATCGTATGTCGCTGCCGGTGTATGAATAAGATAGACAGAGAGAGAATAAAAATAGAAAGCAAAGACACAGACCTTTAAAATGTTTCTACTAATGTTGCAGTTACATGTAAAAACTGTGTAATAAAGAAACAAATCACAGACATTTCCAATAATTTAGTTGTCATACATGGAAATTGTTGTCTTTATTTGCCATGCACAAATTTGTCCTGCTGTTTACCTCTACACAGTTAAGTCCGATCACATTTATATCCGCGATCAGGGACTTAAACAAACACTTGTGTCAGCAGAAATAAAGGAAATTAAGGTAGCCCCCTGTTGTTACTTTATGCTGAATCAATATACTTAAAATCTTTGAATAAATACTTTAAATATCTTGATCATGGTTGACACCAGGGTCTCTAAATACCTATATTTAGAGTCACTGTTGACACAGAGTATATTCTAACCTGATTGAATAACTGAAAAAATATACACATCAGGGATTCTATTACAAAATGTATATAGAATCCCTGTACACATCATTTAAAACATAATTTGCACACACACATTTATAAATACATATCTTAACCCTTTCCCTCATATAGACTCATTTTGACGCACTCAATAGGTACCACATAAAGCCTGATCTGCAGAAAACCAAACTCAAACCTTACCAAATTTAATTGTAAAATCCTCATTACAAGACCACTGAGGAGCAGCGAATAGCATAAAACCTGATCAGCCTGCGAGTTACTCGCAGGCTGATCTGGTTTTATGCTGTTCGCAAAGGTTTTTTCATGGTATCCTCTATGAGGGAAAGGGTTAAGAAAACATATAAATAATCAAAGACCTAAAATAAATACATAGAAATAAACAATATCTTAAAAGTGATCTTTGACGGGAGAATAACACTGACTTGAGATATAAATGAGGTATAATAATGAAGTGGGGGGAAACAGAATAAAAATTTGAAACATGGTATATATTGGATCTGACTCAGATCTGGAGACGACAACGCTATTTATTTATTTGTGATAAGCGCCTGCTGACGCAGATCGGCAAACACGGACAGATGGCGGGAGTTTCAACATCAGAACTTGACGCAATCCACAGACAAATAAATAAGTATATTTAATAATTTTATATTTAAGTTATGACATATTGTTTTTAAAATTTTATTTTATTAAGACACAATATTACAAAATTTAAGAATCGTTTCCTATATTAATTTCGATGTGTAATGTAATGTGTATTCGCGATGTTCTTTCTGTAGCGCATTGTTTACATCAAAGGGGTTTTCACGATTTTTTTTTTATGTCCCATATATATATAATACATATATGGGACATAAATCCCATATATATAATACATATTTGGGACATAAAAAATCGTGAGAAACCCCTTTGGTTTACATTGTTATAGTATTTCAAAATTGGGCTTTTGCACAACTTAACTTGTTTTTTGAGCTTATGATTGGGTCTTTATAAGTATGAAGAAAGTTGTATGCGAAAAAAATACATGGTATTGCAAATGATTGATCAGGTTTCATTAATTACATTGTTGATCTAGCTTAGTTGATCAATTATTATTTAGCAGTATCCCTAAGTATTCATAAGTATTGAACTTCTATGACCAAAACCCATTTCCTGAATAATATGTATATATAAGTATGTAACGAATTCCAGACGTTTCACCCCCAAACCATTTCCTCCCCTAGACGTCTCACCCCCCAAGCTGTTTCCTCCCAAGTCGTTTCACCCCCAATTTTCAAAGATCGAGACGTTTCACCCCCACTTTATATTAAACTTGTTAATATGTATATTATTGTAATTTTTTTTTCCTAAAAGAAGATAATGCATTGTACTATTCAATGTTATATGCTTAGTTTTAAGATTAAACCTATATATTTAAGAGATAAAAATTAAAATGATCTTTCACTGCATATAATCACGGACATATATATTAGATGTTATGTATGACACATCCATGATATAATCAAATACCTATTAAACAAGTCAGTTGATGATGTGTAATAATGTTAATGTAGGTATGATCATTTCTAATCATACTTAAGATTTTGTAAGTCTTGAATGAATCAAATATGTTGAAGTAAGTGTGTGTGTGAAATGAAAATATGATATAAAAAATAACAAGAATTTTAATACAAAAAATAAACAACACAAATACATATTTACAAGATCAACAACTGAATAGTCGAGAGAAACTCTTATTTTCTTACATAGTTAGTGTAGCCGGGGTTTCAATAAGAAACAATACGTGAATTCTGCTTCGTCAAGAAATAAGTTCCAAATTGTAGTTTCACGTACTATGTAAAGTTGAAACAGTCGAAATATCTTTCTACTCAACAAGAAAATGATGCCATTCAACATTGACAAAGTTGAAAGAAGTTGATTGAAGTAGAAGAACCAGAACCGTACGGTTCGGCAACCAGAGAGAGAGTGCTGTGAAATTTAGGGAGGCGGAAGACAGCGAAATTTAAATTAAAAGCTCGTGCAGCACGCACTCTGTCTCACTCTCAAAATTCAGATATTTCCTAATATGGTAAAATACTTTTAGAAG
>CM037795.1:37891863-37941863 GCA_021229015.1 Solen grandis | reverse complement strand
GCTAAAAACATAGTAGAATCAGAGCTAAAAACAGCAGAATCAGAGCTAAAAACATAGTAGAATTGAGCTAAAACATGCAGAATTGGACTAAAAACATAGTAGAATCGGAGATAAAAACATAGTAGAATTGGAGCTTAAAACATAGTAGAATCTGAGCTATAAACATAGTTGGAACAAATAGCCTGGGAGACTGATCAGACGGCTCCTGGAACAAGCTTTTGGTCTGTGTTTGCTCTGTTTGCTAGTAATACATGTATATTTGAAGTAAATAACAAAATCTGCTTATAAGCTTTCAGAGTGAGAGTTATTTGTGTAAATTGTTGGACCCTATTTTTAGCAATTAATGTCAGATTTTCATGTCAGAATTTAAGTACATTCATAAATTATATTGTGTATATTTAGGATTATAAGAATCCACCATGAGTATTCATGTAGGATAGAGATATCTTACCCGAGGGTCAGATATTTCAGGAGCCTCGTCCCTGCCTGAAATTTCTGATCCCGAGGGTGAGATATCCAAATCCTTCATGAATTTAAGAATGATGAATTTTTTTCCTCCCATGATCGATTATTACTTGCAGCAGACCGTCAGCCTCGATTTAATAAACATATCGCGCTTCCATTTTCTTTTCTTTTTTTGCACTTTTTTTCTTGCCGCTTAACAAATTAACAATATGAAAGAAATTGGCATTTTAAAGTTCACACGCAAGTATGTACCTAAATTCTGATGTTCGTTCAACTGGGAATTACCATTTGCTTAAAATAACTTAGTTAAAAATACCAATCCTTGTCGGTACGCAATATTCCCCCCCAAATATTAAGCCTTATTTCACATTTGTAGACGTAAATGATAATAAAGGGATAACTAACCAGATATACAAACATACATGTATATCTATTCACATGAATTACAAGAAGTTAGTTTTGTATCTTGATAAAATGTATAACTTTACTTGACATGGAAGATAGAGTTTTCTTCCATGAGGGAAATCCCTATCTTCGTATGCTGAACATGGGAGAAATAGGTATTTACATATATAAGTATATATCAAGGTAATTCATCGTTGTGAAAATTAAGTTTACCAGTATAGATTTTTCCGTTATTCTCTGCTTTTATACATTAAGGTTTGGGAGTTGTTTTATTGATGTGCTGTAGCTAGCGTGTTTATTCATCTTCATCAAGTTTTCTATGTCTGTGATTTTCCTCATTCACCAATATTCAGAAAATCTCATATTTTCATGAAACCAGTTCATATACGTTTATTGTGAAGCGTGACAGTTTTTATCCCCCATGCAGTCTCAAGCAAATTGCATCCAAACTAGATGCACAATGCCACAAGTTTGTCTCTACAAGTTGCCGCTGACGAGGGCTGACCCTGTTATTCGTGGAATGCTCAATGAATCATTCTGCCGTGCCGCCATCAAGTTCTCCATTTGGGAAAAAAGAACAGATTTAATCAAAATGCTGAAATTATTTCTGCACACTCGATCTGATTTCACTTCTTTCTTGACTATGATTGGGTTGTCGAAGGTCAATTGTAATTTTTAACATTTGTTAATCATTACATCACTTACATGTAACTGAAGGTTTCTGTAGTTTGCGTCTTAACGAAATACCGGCCTAAATCAGGAGTGCTCTTCATGCTAGTTACAGCACTCTTTGGGGAGTTTTTGTTTTTTTCACAGCAGGAGGGCCGAGGATGCCACTCATGTTGAATGCTTTGTCTAAGATTGATGCGTTTTACTGGAATAACTTCATATTTCAATGATAGGGCCCAGTTCTGTTATGGAATCAATTAAGAGCTATGGTTGCCACGATGACCCTGGTATTACTGATGGATCTCTCAACCCTTTGTTCACTTGACTCTGGGAGAAGGCTTGATTGCCCAATAGAGTGAGAAGTTAAATCTACCGTGGTTATTCCAGCAAGTGGCTTTTAAGGGTTTCAGTTTGGGGTTGAGGAGAATGGGTGAGACTTGGAAGATAGAAGACTTTGGAAGATTCTATTTTTTATTTTAAATTTCATTATAAATTTTTTTTGCATTTTATCAATATGTGTTCCATTAAAGTCATGTGAATATGTTGATGACAGTGTATTTAATAAACAATCTTCTCCAGTGTTAAACCAGTTTTTGTGTCACCTGCTGGAAGCAGAGAAGACACTTATGGATCACTTTTCTGTTGTCTGTCTGTTCGTCATACTTTTTCCATCATTCTTCAGCAAGTGACGCATGTGTTCCAGAGAACACTCTTGTTACAGTTTAACAAGAATTTAAAAGTGCTTTCATATCATTATCAGAAAACGGTATCATTTGCAACTTTAACCAAATAAATTTGACCCTTTCTCAGTAAAGTCATTTGTCAAAATGAAGAATTGGTCACTTTATCTGAAAAGTGCTTGTATTCAGCATGCTGAGATTCAAATATTTTCAAACTTTCATTGAATTTGTTGGCAGAATTTAGAGAGATTCAGATTATATTGAAGTGCTGGACAAGACCATAAAATATTACTTGATGAAAATACTTATTTGTATATTCATATGAATCTTAAAATATTCTGCCATTGACCTACAAAGTCTAAAGAACCAATTTTTTATACCTCTTTCGTCAATGAAAATTAAAATTGCTAAAAAATCCATAGAATGCAGTTTTTGGAGCAAGCTATTCTGAAGTCCTTTCATATTCTACTTTGATTGTATCCCAGTTTCTAAAATAATTCAGAGATATAGAGCTGTTGGCTTTAAAGGCAGAATGTTTTATGGAATGGAGACAATAGATTCTGTATATAAATAGGTTTGTTTAGATATAATGGTCTCAAAACACAGACCTTTTGTCTGGAAACTTATCCCTCAGAAGCATTTGTTTTTCCATTGTCTGTTTGAATACACCAATCACTAGCATTCAGAGAAGATTTAGCTATCTGGCTCTTCTACAATGCTATGGAAAGATTTCTTAAGATTGTCGCGAGTATTTTACTGGCTTTTCTTGGACTCAACTAGGGATTAATCTGAGTTCCAGAGCCAAGGCATTGAACCTTAGTATAATTAGGGCACCTGCTGGTCAGGATTATTTTCTTTGCAACACATCTAATTCTATGTCTTTCATTTTTAGCTCAACTGTTCCAGCTATTATGATCGCTGGGTCGTCGTCTTGCAAAAACTTTAATGTAGCCCATTACTCAAACACATTTAACAGACGAGCATTGGCATCCGCATGCGGTGCTCTTGTTAGTTTTTACATTATGCACTATTTCTTCTTGCTCCTGGTTTGGACTTGTACTTTGCTCCTGGGAAAACAATGAACATTTTTTGCCCCAAGCAGGGATTGAACCCACCACTATGTGTGTCACTACTGGTCAACAGCATCCTTCAGCAGATGATAGTACTTGTCAACAGACTCATTTTTAGCTCGACTATTCGAAGGATATGAGAGCTATTGTAGTCGCCCTTGCCTTGCAGCTTTTGGTTAAAGTTTTGCGTGCATGTTACTATCAACCTTATATCTCAATAACCGTTTATGGTATTGACTTGAAAGTTTATAAATATGTTCAGGGGCATCAGATAACCAAGGTAGATAACTCTTGACTGAATTTAATATGAATTATGGCCCCTTTTTAAATTAGAAATTTTGGTTAAAGTTTTGCATGCAATAGAAAATTTGGTTAAAGTTTTGCGTGCAAGCTGCTATCTAGTTTGTATCTCAATAACCATTCATGGTATTGACTTGAAAGTTTATGAATATGTTTAGGGGCATCAGACAACCAAAGTAGATAACTCTTGATGGAATATATTACAAATTATGGCCCCTTTTTAACTTAGAAATTTTGGTTAAAGTTTTGCATGCAAGATACTCTCATGCTTATATCTCAGTATCCAGGCATGGGATTGATTTGAAACATCTTTAATATGTTTAGGGGTATCATACTTTCATGGTAGATAACTCTTGATGGAATATGTTACAAATTATTGCCCCTTTTTAACTTAGAAATTTTGCATGTAAGATACTCTCATGCTTATATCTCAGTATCCAGGCATGCGATTGATTTGAAACATCTTTAATATGTTAAAGGGTATCATACTTTCATGGTAGATAACTCTTGATAGAGTATGTTGCAAATTATGGCCCCTTTTTAACTTAAAAATTTTGGTTAAATTTTTGCATGCAAGGTACTTTCATGCTAATATCTCAGTATCCAGGCATAGGATTGATTTGAAACATCTTTAATATGTTTAGGGGTATCATACTTTCATGGTAGATAACTCTTGATGAGTATGTTGCAAATTATGCCCTTTTTAACTTAGAAATTTTGTTTAAAGTTTTGCATGCAAGTACTTTCATGCTAATATCTCAGTATCCAGGCATACGATTGATTTGAAACATCTTTAATATGTTTAGGGGTATCATACTTCTAGGTAGATAACTTCTTGATGGAATATATTACAAATTATGGCCCTTTTTAACTTAGAAATTTTGTTTAAAGTTTTGCATGCAAGTTACTTTCATGCTAATATCTTAGTAGTCCAGGCATGGATTGATTTGAAACATCTTTAATATGTTTAGGGTATCATACTATCAGGTAGATAACTTTGATGGAATATATTAAAAAGTTATGGACCCCTTTTAACTTAGAAATTTTGGTTAAAGTTTTGCATTTCAAGGTACTATCCATCTTAATATCTCAGAATTGCTTGGGAATTGATTAGAAATTTAAAGTGTTTAGGGGCATCAAACTAATAAGGGATAACTTTGATGAATTATTAAAAATTATGCCCTTTTTAACTTGGAATTTTAGGTTAAATTTTATGCATGTTAAGCTACTGTATCAATAACTATGCATGGATAATTTTTAGAATTCATAAAATTAAGGGATGCTTCAGGAATCAAACTAATAAGGATAACTTTTGGACTGAATTTTATACAAATTATGGCCCTTTTCTAACTTGGATTTTTAGTTAAAGTTTTGCATGCACAGTGTTATTGTGCTTATGTCTCAGTAACTAGGCATGGGATTAATTTTAGACATCATAAAAATATTAAGGGGTATCAGACTATCAAGGTATATCATTTTTGACTATTATTATGTAAAGGGTATGTGAAGGGCAAGAATTGAAAAAGATTTCATTTAATTTACCAACAAGCATTTTGAATAGTCGAGCGTGCTGTCCTCTGACAGCTCTTGTCAGATGTCAGTCATTATGTCAGCTTTTAATCAGCAAATGGAAATGGGAATTGGGGGTCATCATATCTGAAATTTCTGCTCTATTTCTGTTTTATATTGTTTTGACATCCATATTTGGAAGTTCTGACCATGTACAAAAAGCTATTTTAAGTGCATAAAAAATAGAAGGAGATGGAACATTTCTATTTATGCCCTGTTATAATAGCTTGTTTTATGTTTGTTCAGCAGTTAAATGGTTGACATTTCCGGAGGAAACACCATAGTAAGAGCAAATGATTCTTGATATGGTTCCTAGTCCTGACTTTAACTTCCTAGATGCAAAAGATTTATTTATTCTGTAGACACGAAAAGCTGCCATTAATTACCTAGATAAGTTTACAAATTCAAATAAGTTAAAACTAGGATCAGGATGAAGGTCCTTGATGACTCGCTTGCTAAATTACTTTTGCCTATCTTAAATACAGATTTAGTCTTTGAAATGTATGTGTTCTTGAACTTTGTCACATCTTTGCCTCTCTGGAAACAATGTTTTACAATGGAACTTCTGAACTGCTGATGAATCCTATCGGCTGTAAGATTAGTGGGTCCTTGTGTTTCCATGTGATTTGTCTACAATTAACCTCAAGTGCATAGTACTTAGTCCATCCAGCTAAGGGGGGATTTGTTGAAGTGGTGAAAACTTGTTTCCAAGGTGACCATTCCTGGATAGAACAACCGTATTTCAATTTGGCACGAGTTATGATGTAGCCTAGACTGCATAATTATGTCATAAAATTGTCAAAATTTGTTCTTGCATTAATTCTCTTTGTTAAAAGGTCCTGCTTTACTTACTGATGTGTGCATTGGATTTACTTTCTCAGAGTTTAACCCTAAGCTTTAACATTTTTATGCCGGATATTAAACTGAAACTTTGAAGATCTTAATTATCTGAATTATGTTAATTAATGAATAAATTTTGATGAAGAAAATGTTTGAAAAATAAAACCTGTTATCTGTTGTACTTGTTAATAATTTTATCAGAAATATATGTGTGTCAGTAATGAAAAAAGATGTGCATATAATTATACAGGGCAACTGACAAGTGTGTGTAATCATATAGAGAGAATTGCAATAAGAAATTAATTGGGATCCAGTGCCGTAATTACTTTAGCTGCTATGGAAACGGAAATGTTCCATATTAAAATGACAAGTGTCTCGTCCCTTATGTGACACCCTACAAGTTATGAGTCATAGAGAGGTAGTTGAGGAAACAGGCTTATGCCAGGCCATCAATCTCTTAACTTGTCTGACAAATCTTTGATAATCAGTGGAATTCCACAGACATTCTTTGACGCTTTATTATGGATGTTAAAATAAGGTATTTTATGATGTTCTCGAAGGCATTTAAATTGCTTAGGCAAGAGACTGAGGGTTCTTGTTTGGACATTTTGTTTTTGCATGTATTAAATCTTTCTTTTTTTTGCCGTCTGCTGTCCTTGCTATTGATTAAAACAGCCTTGTTGAACAATAGGGGCCGCTTTATTTCATATGATTTCCATTAAGATACGGCAAGACATGTTCTTGTGTCAGATTCTGCATCACAATGGAACTCTGATGACTTGAAATAACACTACTTTTCTGATTCCAAACTGAAGAGTTCCCTACTGTAGACTGGAATGAAGTGTGTTTACTTCGTATCCTTCAGTTTTGAAATTTATGTGGGGACCAGTCTGATAAGACTTATACCACATTTTATAATGGAAGAAGCTTTTCTTTTTTTATTGTTCCCAAGTTGATGACTGGTTTCAAGACATTTTCTTAAATAATTAGTCCATTGTTTTTACCTCCACTTTCTGGAGATCTCCCAACAATAGACTGGTGTCAGATATATTCTATCCTATTAAAACTGAAGGGTTCTCTGCCAAAACCATGATGGGAAGTCGGCATTTTGTTCTCAGCTGACTGCATAAAGTAAGCTGATTATAGAATTCCATGGAGATTTTTTAACTAGTGCGAAGTGACTATAATCCCATGACTTCAAGATGTTTCTGTTATTCTCTGTCACTTGATAATTGGACCCAGTCATGTGACACTACATACATTGATGGTTCATCTGCCACCTGGGGATACGAGTCGACTGACGATTCTTAGATGATTGAATTTTATGGTATGATATACAAAGAAATCTTTGTTACATGATACCTTTCTCTTTTGTGTTCATCTCTGTGAGAATTTTGTCTACCATATAATGTCAGATGTCTGCGTGAGTTATTGTTATGGCATTTAGTGACAGGTTGAATGTTCTTCAGAATGAGAAATAAAATAGCTCTTGTGATTCAATCTCTGTATATGTATATACTACAGCATAGGAAATGGACTCTCTAAATCTGTGTTTTTAACCTCTTTTACTTTTTAGTTGATTTGTTCACAAAAGAATTCCAGATGACATTGTACTTATAAAGTAAAGGTTCAGTTTATGAAAAAATTGATATGATATTGGTCTTGTCCACTTTCTTTGTTACAGAATGTAACATGAAAGTAGTGGATAAATCAGTCTTTAACCCTTTTCCTCATAGAGGAAACCATGAAAAGACCTATGCGAACAGCATAAAACCAGATCAGCCTGCAAGTTACTCGCAGGCTGATCTGGTTTTATGCTGTTTGCTGTTCCTCAGTGGTCTGGAAATGAGGATTTTGTAATTAAATTTGGTAAGGTTTAACTGTGGTTTTCTGCAGATCAGGCTTTATGTGGTACCTATTGAGTGCGTCAAAATGAGTCTATATGAGGGAAAGGGTTAAGGTATTCAATCCATATGGTATTTATAAGTCATCATTCCACGGACTTAATTGATGAATTTTGATGCATTTTATTATGACAGTATGTATATATAGGCATATTCTGTTTTCTTAATTGTGTTTATTGTAAATGATTTTGAAGAGTAATGTGGATAATGTATTCATTTTTTTTATGTTTCCAGTGCAAGGATTCAAAAAGGGTCCAATCAAAGCACTGCAACCACAAATAGAGAGCCCAGACACATTGGGAGCACGGATAACGGGTCTCTCACCAAATCACGACTATCGGTTCTATGTGTGGGCACGGTCTAATGCTGGTCTCGGAGAAGCAGTGTTTCTTGATGTGAAAACAGAAGATGGATTCGGTAAGCATCAAGATTTTTTCCAGATTTTTTTCTGTTTTATTTATTTTCATTATGTGGCTGTCAAGGAATACTGATTGGAAACCAATTAAAGGTAAGTTTTAGATAGAGATGTTAAATGTTAAGGTGTAACAAGATACTACATACATGTTGTTGGTAGAAATACAAAAACTGATACAAAAGTAACAATACTGTTAGGAAATCATAGTTTGAATTCAAGAGCCATCATACCTCATTGATAGATATTGGCACATTTTTTATATTAAGTAAGGGCAGGTACTTTTTTTTTCAATTCAATTTTTGGTGTTCTATAAACTAGTCAGATTACAATCAATTCTCTCAATCATAGACCTATTATGGATAAATTGCCATTTGATGGTGATTTGGTTGTGTTTTCCCTTCTCCTTTTTTAAACAAATATATGAGGGCAGTATCTGCTATCTAGAGGAAATATAGCAAGGCTTACAAGCATTACTTAATATAGCAAAAACCAATTATAGCTCTTACTATATATATAGCTATAACTGATTACAATAGTTACTAAATATAGCTGTAACTGCTTACCATTGTTACTAAATATAGCAATAACTGCTTTCCATAGTTATTAATTTTAGCAATAATTGCTTACAAATGTTACTAAATATAGCAAATATGGCTTACAGATGTCCCTTAATACATAAAGCAATAACTGCTTACTGTTGATATTAATTTTAGCTATATCTGCTTACTTAATATTACTGCTTACCAGTGTAGCTAAATATAACTATTACTGCTTACATGCTATTACTTTGAATTAGTTTATCTTTCCATTTTAGTAAAATTGCGCTGTTTACATCATTGTAGCTTAGTTTATAACGCATTGTCTATAGCAAATTGTTTGACCATATTTTTATAACTACTAGAATGCATGGACATATGACATTGTTGCCATAATTTTCTTATATTAAGATGATTATAATAATCAAAATAAAGAGTATAATTGATTTTATACATAATCATAAATGATATAAATTTCTTTTTTTGATGAGGGCATAATATTGTTATAAGCAGCATCATATTAATTTCCTTGAAATCTTTGTTCATAATTAACCATATCATGAAATAATGAGCATTTAATATTTCCTGTAATATTTCTGTTAATTTCATGAAGTAAATATTAATATTCTCTTTCTCTCTCTCTCTGTCTGTCTCTTTCTTTCTCTCTCTCTTTCCAAGAGTAAAGTAATTATATAACATTCAAAAGAGACCCATAAGCCATCTTTGAAAATGGCATGATTAGAAAGTATGTCATCTCCTATTAGCTTAATATCAGAAAAGGAATAATGGCTTCGGAATTATCCTACTTTACGCATGACATATGTAAATTTTCTTGCCAAATTTTGAAATTTAAAATATAAATGCACTTATTTATTCCAGCTTCTCTAAAATTTGTTTGCAAAATTGACATTATCTGTCAAATATGTCTGAGTAAATCGTCAGCTTACAAATTAATTTTGAAACCGCACTAGATTTTTCTGAAAAGAACCCCAAAAAAACAAAAAAGCATATGGGAACAGCAGTCTAATTGAGTAAAGATGAAAAAGCTAGCCTATTGCCAATAAAGAGGAGCTTATTTATAGTTGTGTATTATGTCATTGTTGTATCACCTATGTATTTTTAGAAATCAAAATCTTCTTCCTCTTCTTCTTCTTCTTCAGTTTTCTGCCTACATTCAACACATTGAATAAATTAGCAAGTGGCACATGGTTGAAAACAGGATAAAAGCAATTGCACAATTCAGTTATTTAATTTTACAGGTTATCTATTTAATACTACCTAACTACTTAAGTACTTAAGCTAACTTTATGAACAGAATCCTTTATTTATCATCATGAAAAATAAATGATATTAAAGAAATACTTTAAACTATGAGTTTTGCAGGATCTATTGGAGGACTAAACCTTTTGCACTATTATTTTATGGGAAGAAAAATAGGAGACATGCTTCTCACTGGTATGGATGTTCCTGTCCTTATTTTAAACAATGGCAGATGAAATCTCATATTCCTTGTCTTGTAAATGAATTTCACATACATTCTTTTCAGATTTTCTCATATATTTACAGTACCATGTTATTCAAAAGATCTGTGACCTTGACCTTAACCCTTTCCCTCATATAGACTCATTTTAACCCTTTCCCTCATATAGACTCATTTTGACGCACTCAATAGGTACCACATAAAGCCTGATCTGCAGAAAACCACAGTTAAACCTTACCAAATTTAATTACAAAATCCTCATTTCCAGACTACTGAGGAGCAGCGAACAGCATAAAACCTGATCAGCCTGCAAGTTACTCGCAGGCTGATCTGGTTTTATGTTGTTCGCATAGGTCTTTTCATGGCTTCCTCTATGAGGGAAAGGGTTAACCAATATGACCATGACCTTATGAAGTAATACTTTGAACATATCAATAAATCAGAAATTACTGTCTTTTCATTCAGTGAGTCAAGGCTTTGTGAATCATATCTCATTGATAGCTATAGTTTCATCATGAGAAATTTGCGCTAATGGGTTTTACATAAATAGGTCATACGATGCAGATATCACCTTCCTAATATCATCGTTCCAACATGTTACACTTTCCTTCCTTCAAAAAACCTACCAGTATTCGAATTCCTTCGCATTTTCATGATTCATCGATGGCTTGCATGCTCACATCCCAATTTGCATATTCATCAAAGATACAAAACTTTATTTGATCATGGTTCACATGTTGTGTAGATTGGTTGATTGGATATAAAGATACAGGAAGTTAAATTCTAGAATTTTAAGCAAAATGAAAAACATGAATTATAGATGTTAGTTTTCTGTCCGATGTATTGTGACATACACAGAAAGTGTGAAATGAGAATAAATAAATGATAATGATGCAAAACAGCTCAAGTTTAATTGAGAAATGTATCAATATGAAAATGGCGTAATGGAAACTTAGCGACACATATCTGCACGTACATGAACAATTAAATGCTGATGCTTCAAAATAATTCAATTAATGAAATTCCTTTTTTGGTCTTTGTTTGATGCTCTATCAATTATTCACGTTTATTTAAACAGGAAGTAGGGCTTGATATTCTGTATTTTAAGTGTTCATTTCATAACACTATCAAGTAATATTAATGTCTATTATGTAATGCAAACAGTTCATTGAATTCTTTACCTCATGAATATTCATATACAAATTTATGACTTGATGAATACTTGTTAACTTTAAGTGGTTTATGAAATAATTATTTTTTCTTTGCCACACAGAGTGTGTTAAACTCTGAGCTATAGTATTGTAGAGCAAACAAAGGAGACCCTGATCAGACAGTTCCTACTGGAGCTGTCTGATCAGGGTCTGCTCTGCTTGCCAATGTGTAAAATGAATCTCTATTGAGTAAAGGGTGAAATTATTTTCTCTTTTACTCTTTAAAATGCAGTTTGATATATTGTCAGAATTGTTTGATGCTTAATCAACATGTTAATAACTGTGAATCACGACGTCAACTGGTTAAATCAAAGAATTTCAATAGATAATAAAATCTGAATATCTCATCGCTGTGGTTTGAAAATTGTTCTGGTCACATGGAAAGTCGTTCAGTTGACTGGCAGTGGGTCAGTCATTCTAGCCAGGTGAGCTTGGATCATCTGCCACGTGTCAATGTGCCTGAAACAGTCACGGCAGTGGTTAACTCCCAACAGTAATATGAAACGTTTTGTTAATCTGGTTGTTTTTTCCAGGCGGGTCTGGTTCTTATCTCATGGGGCTGACATTGGATAAAGATGTTATGAACTCATTTTATGTCAGCGAAATCTCACATAGGTCAACCTCATAACGCATAATTTGTCAGTGTTTTTCATGATTTTAAATTAAGCTGAATTTTGCTGAATAAATATATCAGTGAGAGAAGATAGATACTCATTGATTATAGGTGCTTCATCACACGCTGTTATTACAGCTGCTAATTATGTAATTTGTTCAGAGTTTGCCACGAGTTGACGGATTTTAATGACAGTCAAATGCTTTACAGTAGATGCCCATATATCCAATTAGGGGAGATGATGTAAGATGCACCTCTGATGACCATGCTTAGTCAACCAATGATTGATCCCCAGGGATCAAAATGTATCACACCGTTGCAAATACTGGCAGTTTGTTGCTATGAAATTGTATTTTAGGTCTTAAAAATTATGAAATGGTGCGACCAATTACTGATTAGAAGCAAGAAATGTTTACAGAAAAGGAGGCAGATGATAAGTATTTGTATGACCATGAAGCTTAATTGGAGAAATGAGGAGGAATATTAAATATCCAATCTTTTCTGAGTAGACTTGGGTAACATTTTAGGCGGTCAAATTATGTCTAGTTGCTTTGATTTGAGTTCTCAGGATGCTAAATTTGAGTTTGTTTGAGAAATTGTTTTGACATTTGCAGACCATAACATTTTGTTTTCAGAAATATTGACATTATAATTTTCAGTCTTATTTTTATTGCATACAAGAAGGCCTATGTTTTGGGGATTTTTTTAAGAAAAAAAGACAGTTTTAAGAATTGTTTTGAATAAAACAAGGATATTTCTAGGCAAAGGGTTTTCAAACTTATTTATTTAAAATCACCACATTAACTGTATATGATTAATGCCAGATACAAAAAGAAGGATTTACATGTTTTTTATTTAGTAATTATGAAAAAGAATCAAGGGAAAATCATTTGACAGCTTTTAGTGATGAAACTGATTACTTTAATTCAAGGCTGGCCATTATTTATTTTTAAGGCAGCTATTGTTCATTCTCCATATAACAACTTATCAGGCTAGAAATTATAATTATAATAAAAAGTATATTTGTAATAAAAAAAATAAAATAATATCAATCCAATTGTTTGTCATAAAAGTCTAAGGCTGGGGTAAAAAAGGATTAAACAGTAATCACCTTGAATCACACTTTTTTTTCTGAATTAAGATTGTGAAAAAAATTAAAGATCAAATCTTGTCAGCTAGAGTCTGTTAAAGCCATGAACATTTATTCTTTTATTAATGCACTTTGCATCTTTCTGAGAAATCTGCAGAGTTTTGGAAACTTAACAGATATCTGTCTCCCACACTCTCCTAATTGAAGAGAGGAGTTAGTCATGAAACATTCAATTTCACCATCTTGGGATGGTTGTCCAATTATGGGCTTTTATGAAATTTTGTTGAACTAAATCCATGCAGGCATTTTGAACTAAAATCACAACTTGAAAGCTTTAAATACTGAGTTACCATGGCAACTGATGTTTCTAGTGTGTATTCTACAATTAATTCTTTCCTTTTGTATTTTGTTATCTGCAGATTATTATGTTTTTACATTGTTAAGTTTGATATCATTATTTGGAATTATGGAGGCAAATTAAATGCTATTATGTAAGCTTTGATTGTTGTTTTAAATGAAGTTTCTTGGTAATATTCATCCAGAAAATAGTTGTAATTGGCCCTAGATACAAATAAGGTAATTATCATCAGATAGAACATACTTAAATTGCTTCAAGTTTATTTATTATGAAGTCTAAATTCTTCAAATTGATAGAAATACAAAAATAAAAAGTCATGATCAATTCAGTTTACTTCCCAGGAGCATTATCTAAGACCGGTTTAAATTAACAAAACACATTTTTTTTATGACGTATGGAAAATTCAGGAGATTCGCAATTATTTGAAACTATAACTTAAATGTATTATTGTGTTGGTTAATGTATCGGTATAACTGGAAATAAACATTTAAATCATTTGAAAATGATAATAAGCTTATTATGTTTTATACCCCCATTTCATCAAAGTAAGGGCTGTACAGGAATCCAGCTTGTCCCATCCTGAGTCCTGTCCTACACCGACATTGCATGAAAACAAGGTCTGATGTGGGGGTATTCATCACCTTTAGTGATAGCTCAGGTTGGTCTAGAAATAGATCAAGGTTGAGATGATAATTAGAAGTTATTACACATCATGTGTGTAGGAAGACATTTTGAATTTGAATTCAAATACATTAATAAATGTAAACCATATTGTAGAGTATTTATGTAATTTCCTCTCTGTCTAACTTTTTATGCCAAGAAATTTTCAAAAAAGTATTTTCTTTATTGGAGATTTGTATTTTTAGGTCTTGGTGTAAAACTTTATTAACTGCATGTAAATGAAGAAGCAGATCATAGGTTGTAGTACTGGGTCGATCTGGAATACGGAATGAACGTTAAAGGAATACAGAATAATTGATCTAGAAATACAGAGTATAGGCTGTAGTACTGGCTCGATCTGGAATACGGAATGAACGTTAAAGTAATACAGAATAATTGATCTAGAAATACAGAGTATAGGCTGTAGTACTGGCTCGATCTAGAATATGGAATGAATGTTAAAGGAATACAGAAATAATTATTGGAAAGATATGTGATTGAGAATACCAAACCTTTGTTTCGCAATACATGATATATAATTTTGGTCATATAAATACAGACTTTTACAATATAGAAATAGGTGCTATGTTTATATTGGAATGCAATTATTTATTTAGCAATTCATTACATAAAAAATTAAAATATGTTCAGTATTGGAATAAATATATAGATATACTTGCAGAAGTACTGGATAGTATGTATAGGGAATAAGTGTCAGTTTCATGATAGATTTTTAAATTAACAATGTTTGATGATAACTAAGTACAAAGAATACTGATTCTGAATGTTTAAATAGCAGCCTGTGTTTGTCTTGATAACCTTGATCATAAGAACAACTTATTAGTTAAATCATGTTCATCTCTTTTGTTTCTGCTCATTCATTCTGTCATGTGCACTAAATCCATGTGACCTTACTGTTAGCTGGCTTAATTGGACTGTTTAATCTGACTGTAGTCGCTAACCACTGGATTGTAAAAAGTATGTACTCTGAATCCTCACCTTGACGGTAAATGTGCCGTTACAGTTTTAGCTGCATGGCTAGCTCAGCTGCTCAAAAACAGTGTCACAATCAAAACTGTTTCCATTTGTGTAAACCAGGTCATTCATTGACTACATTTCATCCCAGTGTAGCCTGTAAGTCAATAAGAATACATTTGTAATCACTTGAAAGGTCCATGATGTGGCCATGAGACTTGAATTCTGGCTTCTTGAGGCTGTTTTCTGACTAACACTAATGAGACAATCTGTATTCTCTTGTATTTTGTTTTGGGTCTTTTTCTGGCTCCATTTGTAAGAAATTATCCACATACTTAATCTGTAAGACGATTTGACTGTGTTTTGGTGTATATTGACTATGAATTGTATATACATGTATGTGTTGTTCTGTAATACCAGTGACTGTGTATCTAGACAGTCCAGTTGGTTCATTTGTTTAATACTGATTGGGACACTTAATTGTACTCTTCCACTTTGTGTTTAATGTTTTTGAGCTATGTATTTAGGACTTTAATTCATCTGCATGCTGTATACATGGAGCAGTGATTAAGAAATAATGTGCTGTACCTCAAGGAATAAATACAGATGCACTGAAATAAGAGTTCTGCTATGGTCATAGAGTCTTCCTGGACATTCTGAATTAGTCTTCACCAGACAGTTTACACTGCTTCCATTTACCCTTTTTTTTTTTTGCGTTTGGACTGTATTCAGACCCTGTTATTCTATGTAGTTGGACTGTATTCAGACCCTGTTATTCTGTGGAGTTGGACTCTATTTAGACCCGTTTTTTATGATTGTGGTGTATTGTGTGTATTTAGACTATTCAGACCTTGTTTTATGACAGGTTGTATTTACTATATTTTGACTGTATCTAGACTGTATTCAGACCGTTTTCTGACAATGTTTTTTTGTCTGTGTATGGACTGTGTATTCTGTGTGTTTGGACTGTGTTTAGACTGTATTCAGACCTTGTTTTCTGACATGTCTTCTGTGTATGAGTTGTTCTCACTGTTCAACTTCAGCGCCAGACACGCCTAATCCCAAATTTACGACTCTCGATCAGACAAGCGTCAATATAACCTGGCCGCCCTATAGGATGATAGATGTCACTTATGTGCTTGAATATAGGCCTGCAGGTATATTGTCTTCTAATTCACCAGCAACACATTGTTTCTAGCAAATGTAACATTTCAAGTTTCTATATTGGGACATTCTTAATTGGTTTAGTGTGTAACTTTTTTTTAAATATTGGAATTTTCGTCACAAACATGTCGTAAATTTTAATTTGATACTTTTCTGAACAATGCTTTTCATTTTGACACAAAGAAACAAAGTCTTTTAAACATTTTCTAATTTTGTTAATGAATAGTTTTCAGAGTAAGGCTTATTTTAAGTATTTGTTGTTAAAGCTTGTGATAAAAGTGCCCATGGAAAAAGTATGTTTGTCTAAAGTTTTAAAATAATAAACTTTTTTTTTTTAAAAAAGGGTCACTTATCAGGTTTCCAAGAAATACTGAGTATAGGAAGTTCACAGCATCTGACACCATTAAGTTAAACAAGCTATATATGTCAAAAACTCTATGTTAAAGATATTTTAATTGTATTTTTTAAGTTTTATTTCCTTTTTTAAGTTTTATTCCCTTATTAACCCATAACTGTATATTTCATTGTCATTAAAATTCCTGTAAATTCATTTATTCTCATTTTCATTTACATTTTCTTCTTCATTAGCCATTTCATGTTTTTGAATATGTTACTTTCATATATGTAAATAGATTTCATTAAGTCGACCAATCAGAGTTAAGTTAACACCCTGTCTCTAATACCGTATAACTGTTTTTTTCTGCAGCAGTATATTATTTGTGGAATTTTGCAGATGCTAGCAGACCGCAAATATGAAATGGACAGATTATTCATTACATTTTTCCTCCTAGTCGCCCAACAGTCATACCGACAGTACAGTCACTTCACTTCCCATAAATCACCTTTAATATTACTAATGATTTTTCACACATGACATATCGTATTAATTTGCCAGAGAAAAGTTGTTTATTTTTGATATAATCATGTTATTGTGAAATAAATGCTTATGAAATCTTTTTTATTGTATTCATATTTTTGTTAATATTGATGCGATTCACCTGCCGTAACTCGCACAGTACTGTATTTTACAAAATAATTGACGACTTATAGCTGAATGAGATGTTCACATGGTTATTACGGGGACCATCCATGATTGCCATTATGTTCTGATTATACAATCAATTTAATGTTGTTAGTACATTCAGACGATCTTTCATTTTCCACAGAACTGTTTAGTTTATGATAACTGTGTACTTCAAATACCTTGTGACAAACAAACAACGAGGTGTCAACATTTGAAGATAATTACTCAAATTATTGGCCATAATGAACATCAACATAACAAAGCAAATTGAATGTAGATACTAGAGGTGTGATTAATGATCATTGCATGACAGACCTGCGGAAGCAGTAGAACTTTTGTTACCTGTAGTTCAATCGAACGTCTGCAAAACACCCGCGGCTAGACAAAATGGCAGCATCCTGAAAGTACAAAGAATGGTTTTGCTTCATTTTAAAAATCCGCAAAAGTTAAATACGCAAAAATAAGTTAAACCATTTTAGGTCCCAAACTGCGAAAATTTGGACCCGCAGAAAAAATCAGTTCTACGGTATTTTAGCCAACGGAGTACACTGTTAACAGTGTCATCCTCTTCATGATTGGTTGACATTGAAAAGTTAACACCCTTTAAAAGATAACAGCCCCTCATCAATTCACAACATCATGTACTTAGTATGTTTTATAAACACCATTTAACAATTTGATACTTTCCTGACAACACCTTTTGTATTGTGAAAAAAATAACAAGTCAGTATATGATTAAAAAAGTATTTATGTCAAAAAAATCTCTCTAGTGCCTGAATAGATAACATGAACAACATTTAGCATTGTCCAGTAATATAATAACCTTAAGTCTAAAATAGTGTCATTGCCTGCATTTCTTTCATTTACTTTATATGCTTCCAAGTTGCCTTGCTCTTTCATGCCTCTAATGCTCCAAAAGATTCCAAAATGTTCAATATTCTCTCTCTTCATAGCTTAAGTAATCCAATTGGAGAGTGATTTTCATACTTCCTGAAGATACAACCTTGAATGCAATTGCATTCATTTTAAATTAGCCCTTATATATGAGAAGAGAGAAGAGATGAGTGCTGCTGTAGCTGGGAAAGACTTCAATTTTGAATAAATTTTCAGCAAGCTCAATGTGAAAAATGCAATCTGTCTTAATAATAGTTTTTAAAAAAGACTCATGTGAGACATTTTAGCATTAACCAAAACATGAACCAAATAGTTGAGAAGAATTTTGTTAAGTGCTTTACCTTGGCAGTAATTTGAGAACAGGTCTGTTCTGCTAAAATAATTTGAGAACTGTTTTGTAATGATTGCAGAACAGTGAATGCTTTCAGAAAGAAATATCATTTTTTTGTTTGTTATAAGAATGTTTTAACTAAAACAATCAGAATTTGCTTTCATCTGTCACAATCAGAATTCAAAAGGAGTATCCTGTGTCAGTATCTCCAACTGTGACAGTTACTCTGTAGCTTACAAGCATACATTTTCCTCCTGGAAATATAAGGATCCTTATTTAGAGGCACAAGAACACTGCTTCTAAGCAAAATTTTATGTAGATGACTTTCTCCCTCTACCCTCCTCTTCTCAAGCAAAATCGTGACTGAGAGGGTAAAATTGCTGACTTAATAAATCACCTCCTCACCATGTGGGTTGGAGTCATGGCAAGGTCATTTAGATTTTTATGTGAGGAAGCCTTCCAGCTGGCTAGTAGTAGGTCGATGGTTCTACCCGGATGCTGAACGTCACTATATGACTGAAATACTGTTGCAGCGACGGTAATCAAAAAATATCAATCAATCAGTCTCAAGCAATGTTTTGATTAAAATCTTGGTCTTTGTCCTTCCCCATTTTATAAAATAGTTAATTGTGAATATGGTGTTGTCAAGATGATGTAGATGGGTGTTCATCACCTTCAGTGATAGCTGTGTGTGTATGTGTGTGTAGCATGGACATCAGAACACACTTTCCATTGGTTGCTATTTTGGTCACATGGTTGTCTGTGTTATAGTCTTCTAAAAGGTAGGAGTTGTAGGAGCCATGCAAAGAGTCATTTCCACAGATTGCTGTTGGAAATAGTGAAATGGAACCTTTATCATATAGTTGTGTTTAGTGTCTGTGTAGATTTAGTTACATTAAATGTTATAACTTGAGCTTAAAAAGTACCATATAAGTGGTTCAAAAACATGATGTTAGGTTTCATATTCGTTACAAGCATTCCTGGAAAAAAATGCACAAAGACACATGGAAATCAAGATCTTGTTTTTCTATTTAGATCACATACTCTTCCTAGAAATGCATTGACATCATCAGGACTATATCTTTTCTTCCTGAAATTTTTTTTTTCTTTTAAAAAAAAATGTCTTTAAACTTGGCATATGAGACTGCAGTGAAACTTTTTCCTGATAATGAGATAATAACTGAATAATAAACTGTATTATTTAAAAATATAAAACACTAGGAGCTGAAATCAGAACTGTAAGCTGACAATTTAGAATCTGCTCACTGAGTATTTTTGTTTGTGAAAAAGAAAATGACAATGAAAGAAGTGAATAATGAAAATAGTAACTTCAAAGAAAGAGACAAACATTAATTATGTAAACAATTGCAAGAAAGGGGGATAAAAAAGAAAAGGATGATAAATGAAAAAACAGGACCAAACTTTACACCAAATGAGTGAGATCTTTTCCATGGGCACTTTCCTGTGTAACAAATGCAAGAGCTTAATTGCTATATGAGCTTGGTTTCTCTTCACGCTTATCCTCTTTTATTGCACGTAGGAGAGACCAAATGGAGTGAGGCCATCTCCGAGTGGGGCAGGTCATGGATTGTTATAAATAATTTGAAACCGAACATAGTCTATGAAGTGCGGCTTATTGCTAAAAATAAGTTTGGTGATACAGCCTCTAGCACTTTATATCGCGTGAAAACTCAACCGGGGCAAGGTAAATTACATGTAGTCGAACTTTTTCTGTGCAGTTTTGTGTGAAACCTGTGAACTGTTGTAATCTATATTGCCAATATATATTTCATTTTCTGAGGTTTATTTTTTATTATTTTTTTTAATTTTTTTTTACATTTCAGAGTTGTCTCCCTTATCTTTATATTCTTTTGCATTCATGAGGAAAGTGTTTTGATAAACCCTTTACCTCATGAATATTCATGTACAAATTTATGAATTTATGATTAATTATAAATTAACTGAACTTGAAATGGTACATGAAATCATGAATTTTTCTTTGCCACACAGACTGTGTAGAAACAGAGCTACATGAGTATTGTATGAGCAATTAGAGGATATCCAGATCAGACAGTTTTATAGGAGCTGTCTGATCTGGGTCGGCCCTGTTTGTCAATGCAGGGTTAAATGCGAAATCAAACCTTTCTTTTTAAGACCACGATCCGTTTGTACTCCTTACTTATTCTGTGCTTTATAATATGAAAATGTATACAAAAGTTATGAATACTTTGAATATTAAATATAAAAAAGTTTTGTTAGAAATCTCAGTTTTTCACATGGATTGGAACAGTCCTATATTTATCCAAGTCTTTAGCTTCTTAGACCAACCAGAACCTTCCCAGCACTTAAGCCATAGGACACTCAGCCAAAGATTCTATTCAAAGTTAAAACCTTTATTAAAATAAGTAGTATAATAGTAATTTTGCTTACAAGCCCCCATGCCCATGAAAGCTTTCTAATGATTGTCCCTTGTGACAAGTGAGAATCCAGACAAGCTGGCACAACATGCACCTGCAGTTTGATCAGATTTTGTTGTGTATTCTACCCATTTATCCCATTAGCTGAAACTGTAACCTGATTTAATCCAGTAATACTGAAAATGATTTCAATTTGAATAAGTTTTTCCTTAATGTATTTAATATGACAGTTGTATACATAGGGTGACGGGTTTGGTCAAATGTTTGCACATACAGTGGTGTTTGCATGTGTTTTTGAGAAGGAATTGAAACTACCAAACATGTCTTGACAACATTTAAGTCCTTAGCATTATTGTATCACAAAACTGGATTGTCACAAGTT
Organism: Solen grandis; assembly: GCA_021229015.1. Classification (NCBI taxonomy): domain Eukaryota; kingdom Metazoa; phylum Mollusca; class Bivalvia; order Adapedonta; family Solenidae; genus Solen; species Solen grandis. The sequence goes on along the minus strand of CM037795.1, from coordinate 37,920,411 downwards.
AAATTCTTTTTCTTTTTTTTGCGTTATAGTGTTAACAACAGTGCTGTCTAGACACCCAGCTGTATTAAACAATCTGAATTTCATCATTACATTAAAAGTTTTCCGAGTTTGAATTATTGATTTCTACAAGTTGAAAGTGCCATCCTCATTGCCATGTGACAGTATCGTCCATTATCTGCCAATAAATCATAGTTCCGATAATCAGACTGCTTGCTGAAGCAGATTTTGATTCTTCGTCTCGCAGTCGACTCTTTGATATAGTTAACACTAATACTGCTTGTATATCTGAACATGCAGATTTTGTCCTCTGAACTTATTTCATTTACTAATGTATACTACTTAAAATTTGCAAAGCACCAAGTATATATTAGTACATGTGCCTGTTTTATGTTTGAATTTTTATTGTTATGGAAAGGGTATATTTATTTTTACTTATGTCTGAATGACCTGCAGGTGTTTGCAGAGTTGATCATGTTTGATACTACTGGAACATTTCTTCTAGTGGTGAGAGAGAATATTCCATATGTGAACATGATGAGCAACTGTTTAGTCTATTGAACATGATACTACATTTTCTGGTATATTTTCCAATCATAATCTTCTTTTCAAAACAAAAAGAGGTTTATCTGTTAAATGTGTTTACATAATTATATTGGATGAAATTTCATTTGAAAAATATACAAGTGAATACAAATGCTATTCTGATTGTAGCATGAGTCATTAAATTTCATGTAATGATTGTCCTCACATATCTTAAAACCTTACCATGCTTAATTTCTTCCTTGGATTTGTCCGTTTGCCATTTTTGACTGTATGGATTCGTATCAATTGGGGTGCTTGATGAAAATACATTGACTAAATAGTGAACAACGCCGACCATGATCAGGCTGCACTGGTCGCAAATGTTGTCACATTAGGGTGCACAGCTTTGTACGGGTTTAAGGATGCACTGATGTCTAAGGAGATACCTTTATGATATTTTACACATTTTCTTTTTCATCAATCATAAATTAGAGTTTTTATTGTTATGAAAATGCAACACTTTTTAAAAATTGCTTTGCATGTGGTCACTCATGTATTTCAACAAATTTGATGAAAATCTGCATTATTCATCACAAAAAATTTAGTCCAATTGCATTATTATTGTGTTTAAAATCGGTGAAAATCTTGCAGAATTTCTTACATTTGTTTATACAATCAACTCAATAAATTCTGGATCATTGGCTGAATATAGTAAGACTGATTTGATTGTAACACTCCTTTTTTTGTTTCAGGTCAAGATGCACATCCTTTCCAGCAACAGAATACAGGGTCCACACAACCAGAGAGTGGGGCTACAAGCTATCACCAGTCAGTTCATTTAACAATAACTTGTCATCGGACTAGAACTTTGTTGCTCCAAACAATTCTATCCCTTCTTTTGATATATTTATTAATCCACTGAGAAACGGCTAAGGAAAAAAAAAACATGTTTAACAAAACTTGGTGAAAAAATAGTGCAAGGGAAGCAACTCTACCTTAGATTTGTGATAGTGACATATCAAAGGTTGTTTCCCTTTGTTGATTTTTTTTTTCGTATTTAGTTACCAAGAATTAGGATATAAATTTGACCTCAGAGAAATGGATCTGTAAGAGTTGGAGGATTGGAAGAAACACTGCTACTAGACAGTATAAGGAAACATGGGAAGGTGCATAAAATATATTATGTGATAGAATTCGCCGAGAGTTTCCCGACATTTTGTGACTTTTGAGGTAACTTCATGGTTTCTCACATTGACTGGAGCGACATGTTGGGAAAATTCAACAGGATCTAAAACAAATCTTTGACGAAAAACATTCCATATTTCTTGAACTGGAGAGTTCTGACTGTAGCTGATTTGTCAAGCAGAGCTGTTGAGCTTAGATATGGAAGATATAAATAATTCAACGTTTTTCCTGTAATGGGTAGCTTCCATACCAAACTGTATTGTGGGATTGATACAGAGAAAAAATAATCTAAAAAAAGCTTTTTGTTTTAAGCTTTTTGTTTTTATTTGTCATTTTTGACAACAAATTCAAATATCATCCATGTGATAGACTTTGCATTTCTTGGGTCATAATCATTGAAACTGACACATCAGGATTGCGCAATACTGTAATGACGCCAATTGGATACACACAGAACCATTCAGGAAGTTGTAAACAAGGGAGATACATGTAAATGAAAATATCAGCCCAATGAATCAAACCAAAACCTAGTTTAACCTTGATCAACCAGGAAGAGAATTGGAGAGATGTATGCACGTTGTATCCCTGGAGACAGCATTTATAGTGAGGGCATATCAGAAGCTGAAGCACGATAAGCCAAATTAGGCTTTTAGCTTGAAAAAAACTTTGATAAAAAGGGATAGAGGATATCTCAGGCAAGGACTTGTGACTGTACTGCAGTAGTCTTTGAAATGGTGAAAGTGGCAGATAGATTTGCCATAAACAAAATTGTTACCATTTGTTAATTTTATGGATGTACAAAACGTATCAGTAGAACATGAACAATAAAGAAGCTGTAAGAATACTGGTGAATGTGATAACTGCAGTGGGGTCAGAAACAGCATTCCTATACACAAGAGAAAAATGAGATTCAGATAAAGCTTACGGTTGTGACACTAGTTGAGAAGGAAATGTCATTACACTATGAAATGGTTGTGAAAAAACAAATTTACTATTTTTGTCAGAAAATTTGTAATTTGTCATTTGTTACAAGCTTTGTGTTCTTTTCTAAAACATCTGTATTAGTGAGTGAATGGTTCATTAATCCTGATTCTGTAGAAGATCATGTAGTTAATCACATTCTCATGGTAGAAAATTCATCCTAGTACTTCCTTGTTCATTGCATATGGTTTTGTAATGGTCGGAAACATATATTGAAATTAGTCACTCCTGGGGAAACTGTGAAACGTTTTGTCATTGTTTGATATTTGAGTGAAAATGCTGAAATGCTGAGCATAGTTTTAAATGGAAATGAGTATTTAACAGTGTACAGTTTTAGAAACAAAAATATGTTCTCATATTTCAGGTAGTCAATAAAGTCAGTTGTAAGAAATAGTAAAATGGACTACCTTCACATCAGTTTCTCATTGTTTATTGTGAAACATCTGTTCAGAAACCATATTCTGACACCTTATAGATGAAGTAATTACAGGCTACAAGGTACAAAAATTTCAACATGTGTTGTTCTTGAACTTGAATATGTTTTTGCAATACTCAACATTTACTGGGAAAATACTCATTTCTTGTTATATTTGTTACAGGACTTAGTATACCTTAAGATATAAATATGTGATTGCCATAAATCCTTTAATTAAATTAAAATTCTTTTGAATTTTCCTTAAATTCACTGGTTGATAAAGATGATGAATTGAAAGAAATCCATATCGGATGATTTATGTGATCAAAGATAAATAGACTATTGCCATAGTTAAAAAGTATATCACAGTCATATAAATCTCATGTTTAAAATCTTAATGACAAACTTTATGCAGAGATTAAGTTATGAAAGTGTTGCAGCTCCTTTCATATTGACTTAATATTACCTTATATCTTTGACAGGGTGTAAGTGAAACAAGGCTGACACTATGTTACAAGAGGTCAGTTACTTATTAGCGGTTTATATCATGTCAGTCGAAGACTCTGCTTATTGATTGGCTTGTAACTGCACCTCATACTCCAAGGTACAGCTCATGTATTGGCTGTCAGGCTCATTGATTGGTCTCTAAGTCCTACTCAAGAATACAGGTCTTTGATTGGCTGCCTACTTAGCCTCACATAAACAAAGCACATTGATTGGCTGTCTGCACTCTTACATAAATAAATCTCATTCATTGGCTAATAACATCCCATTTAGTCCAGGATACCACTCATTGACCCTAATGTTAGAAACTAGGCATATTTACCCATTTTACCTGATCATGTAGGCTTCCAGACTCATGCACCTTTTCCCAAGCTTTAGTATTTTATTCTTAAAACCCATATAGTGCTCATTCTTTTACTAACATTTTTTTTTTAGGATTTCATGTAGGATGATTCCAAGTCATGCTTGGCCAAGACTCATGACCTTTTTCAGAGGTTGAAACCCATTTGTGTAATATGACAGTGTGTTTGCCAGATACTGGAAATTACGTGAATCTCATGGGAAATAATCATATGCACTTCCCTGACGATCTTGCCATTTTCTTATTCCATTTCCAGCAATTACATGAAAAAAAAAACATCTTGATCAGTCATTAGTTACTTTATGTACCATATATCAGCTTGAAATTGACATGGTTTGCCTACCTTTGATTTTGCACATTCCTCTCTCATGTCTTCATCATAGAAATAGTCAATAGAGTTTCGACACAGCATACTTCTCTATAAGTGTTAGGCTCTCATTTCATTTCTTTGTCTTGTATCCTGATTGTTATGGGACCAGACTTAATCACTCAATGAATTCAGTGATATTTGTTGAAGGATCTGAAAATACCACAACATGGCAGGTCCTTAGATACATCGCTGTGTGTATAGAACAAGAAGACATGTTCAAGGAGAGATAGTCTTAAATGTTTGGTTTAAGGCAGAGTATATATCAAGATGATTTCCCTGTGATCTTGACATGGTTTCAGTATACCTGTATAGGTATCTAATTAGGGGAAAAGAAATCTACATGTATTAATGTTTGAATCATGAGGTGCCGCAAAAAAAAAAAGTTTCAATTTCCACTGATTCTGTCGAAGAAAAATGTTTGATGAAAAACAGCGAATTTGACTGCAGTGAGAAAGATATGTGTATCATTCATTGTAAGATAAAATACGATCTTTTTTTTAATTTAAATTTCGATCATGATCATCTGATGGTCTATAGAATGTCTGGTGCTTGACCGATCAGTTAATTATCGAGTCTATCAGGCTGAGTAGAATGTTAATTGAAATGTTATTTTCTAATTAAACTTATTTGTAATGATATGATATTATTATTGTTTGCTCATAAAAGAGCCGATTTATTTTAGTGTTAACAGAGTTTGTTGTTTTTATTGCATTGCAAAAGGACTTTGTTGTTTTCATTTTATGTGTCCTGCATTTTGTAAGGATAAAATATTTTATATTATGGAGTTTTCCCCTTGTTTTAAATCAAATCAAAATAATGTTTTATCATTCCATTACTTTTTAATATGCCATAATAACTGTTTTTATGTATCACATTGCTTTGAATATTCAGATATTTCCAGATACTAACTTCTCTTAGCTGGGTTATCTTTATAAAGACTTTAATCCTATCAGATTGATTAAAAAGCAGATTCATTTTGATCCAGTATTTGATTTGTAAGGAAACAAAAACCTTAAGTTATTACTAATTTGGTCATGCATAAATTAATATTTCTTTGATCTTTCCTTAATTATCTGGAATTAATTTAACAAGTCCAATGGAATTGCCCCAGTATCAATGCTGTCAATTGCAAGAAGTATTTTCATTTTGTGCTTTGTTTAGGATTTCCTACCAAGTGAGATATTTCAACATTTGTGTCATTCTTTTATTCAAATCACAGAGGAAACAAAAGTTGTTTGATAAGAATTAATACTTTTTTTCGTTTGGATGTAAGTAATACTTTTAGAATAGGAAAAAACACTATACAATAAGTTCTAAAAGCTGCTATTTTAAACGTTACAATAATATGCAGATGAAATGGATTTGTAATCCAACCTTCTTCCTCTGAAAAAAACAAACAACAAAAAATAAAAATGAAAATATTGGTTTTAGAGTTATCTCCCTTGATAGATACTTCTAGTACACAGCTTGTTGTTCATACATTCTTCTTCCATGATTGTTTGTCAAGTATTTGTGTGTATATTGTTTGTTTTTGTGCAATATTTATTATTTTCTAATAAAAATAATAGTATAGAAAAAAGTATATAAAAATACAAGTACATAACAGATACTGTGCAATATAGTTTGCCCAAGAAGTCACATTATTATGTAAATATGTGAATGTTTAAAGTTGTGCGCGCCAACTTGCGTATATGTCTAGTTTGGGACGCTCAACTCACTTTATTTATTACACAGAATTGTACATAATGGAAACAAAGTTGTTTCAAATAACGAATCTTTGTACATAGGTAAAATTGTACCAAAACTGGTAAATAAAGATTTTTGAGATTTTATTTACAGCATGTTTGTGACAGATTCATCCAGGTATTGTGTGCGTTTGTCTGTTGGTCTGTGTATTTCACTCCAAGTTTTTCTTCCATTTGATATTAATTTTAACTTTTCTCTAATGAAATTTCATGTTTTTAATTTTCATATATTGTAGAATAACCAACATTACTAAGGCAGATCAAGTACTATTGCTTCAAAACTTGCATGGCTTTTAAATACTGATAGATTGAATTATACAAAAATATCAATTTTACAAATCGATTCAGAAATGTTGTGCCATGATCTGAAACTTTAGAAAATCTTTGAAGACATTAAGGTAAAGTCCCTGTAATGGTTCCTCTACATCTTGGACCACTTAACCTCTACCAAGATAACCAAGGTACCCTAATGAAACCACGGTTATCTCTGTGAAAGGCTATGACGTCGAAAATGTAGCGGAACCATTACAGGGACTTTACCTTAAATCTAAATAGGTTTTTTATTGTTAATAAGTTCATTCTTTATTGAATGATTGAAATTCTGTTTTTCTTATCAAAGGTATTATTTAGGAAAAAACTGAAATAGAAATTGTTCCTATAAATTTCACTTGTATTTAATATAACAGTCCAGTTAAAACCAGCTCCTCAATTCTACATTATATTACAGCTTAGTACAGCAAAGTGTCATTTAGGAGCTGATTTTAATCAAAATTGTAGATATAATGATAATTGTGGTGGGTTTTTCCCTAAACATACAGACTTAATAACTTCCCAATTTCATAAATCCTACTTGTTTTAATTGTATATACTCATCTATCATGATGCCTATTGAAGTAAAAAAGCAGAAAAGAGTTCTTTATGGAAGTGACTTTTTATGCAGTTTTTGAGAAACCCGAAGTTTTCTTAATTAGTTTTGTACTCATACAATCATTCTTCTTTTTTAAGCTTTTGGTTTTGGAGGGCAGTCCTTGCAATCTACACATCACAGTGACTTTCTTCCATGAAAATATAAATTCTATCCATCATGTAACTTGAGATTTTCTTTTTACTTTTCTGTGACTCATTCAAATTTGAAGAAGACTGAACTGCACAAGTTTTGGATGGTTAAGTGTGTGTGTGTGCATATGTGAGTGTGAGTTTATTTGTCATAGAAAGTGAGGACATTGTCTGTTGTTGATGATGTATTTCTGGTACCAAACTGTCCCATGTGTACTTGTGTTGTTGTACTTGTTCTACTCACACAGATTTAATATGTATGAAAGAAATAAACATTTTAAATTTTATGTATGCATCTTGTATCTGAATTAAACCTTTCCAAGTACATGGTAAAGATTTTCTCCAATTATCAGATACATGGATTTTTCCCATGATCCAGGGGATTTTAAGGATTCCCCCCATTGCCCAGCTGACAGAAAAAAAAACCATGTTAAGATGTCCCTCTTTACCCAGCACATGGTAAGGATTCAATCATTACCCAGTGCATGCTTAGGGTTCCCCCAGTACCCAGTGCATGGTAAGTTTCCCTCATTACCCAGTGCATGGCAAATATTCCCTCATTACCTAGTGCATGGTAAGTATTCCCATTACCCAGTGAATGGTAAGTATTCTCTCATTACCCAGTACAAGGCAAATATTTCCTCAATACCCAGGTTGTAAGGTTCCCTCATTACCCTGTGCATGGAAAGTATTCCCTCATTACCCAGTACAAGGCAAATATTCCCTCATTACCCAGTGCATGGTAAGTATTCCTTCATTACCCAGTGCATTTTAAGTATTCCCTCATTACCCAGGTTGAAAGGTTCCCTCATTACCCAGTGCATGGTAAGTATTCCCTCAATACCCAGGTTGTAAGGTTCCCTCATTACCCAGTGCATTGTAAGTATTCCCTCATTACCCTGTGCATGGTAAGAATTCCCTTCATTACCTTTTCAGTGCATGAAAAAGGTTTACATTTATTACCTATTTATTAATACAGATATTCCTTTGTTATCCAAGAAATAGAAATTTGAAATTAACGGTTTCATATAAAAACAAAACAATTTTCCAACAAAGTATGAGTTTAATCAAATGCAACAAATTCCGTAATTTTTGGCAGATAATTTTTTTTAAAATATACATCATATTCATGTGTAACAAAACTGATATTTCTGATGAAAAACAAGCTTTTTGGTAATGGTTGACCTTTTTGCTGCCAAATTTGATATAAAAATGCATGAGATAGGTCTTAAAATGTAAAAGGGTCATCTCTCAATTTATCCATTTTTTCTAAAAGGAATAATTTAAAACAAAAATAGTGACATGTAAATTCCTTTTGACCAGTATGGTCGCATAGGATATGCAATAATTTGGATGTTTCATAACATTTGTCCAGAATTTAAAGACGCTTGACTTGACAATTTGAGTTTACTGTTGCTTCAACAGCATTTCAGTCACATAGCGACGTCCAGCTTATTACAGGTGGAGGAAGACCCTGAATGCACGGAGGCATTTAAGTAGAACCACCAACCTACCGCAAGCCAGCTGGAAGGCTTCCTCACATGAAAATCTGAAAGACCCTGCCGGGATTCGACCCCGTGCGGTAAGGGGCTGAATGATTGTCAAAGTCAGCGACTTTACCTTCTCAGCCACGGAAGCCCCATAAAAACTCTTAATGACAGCTATATTTTCTTTAAATTGAGAAGTGAGAAGTTTTCAGAGCAATTAAGTGTTTTAAATAGTTGGACAATAAGTTTTTCTGATTTAAATAACAGTGCAGGTTCTCTTTTAACCACCATATACATTTTAGCAATACAAATTGTGATTAAAATTTTAATGCAAATATTTTGTACCAGTATATTTATGATGTAGTTAAATATCTACATCAACACATTGCACTCATATGACATTTAAAGTACCTAAACAGAACTACTGATAAACATTTATTTGGATATACCAAACAAAAACCTATTTGTTTCTTTAAACACACACACACATATCTAAACATTTACAGAGGTATTTTAATATCAACAAAAAAATTAGAAAAAAAAAGATGAGCTATTGGATATGTGTACAGAAAAGATTAGAGAATATATTTTTTTTTTCTTCAAAATATAAACTATCCCATTATAAATAACAAAATATCTCTAGACATTGACTAATCGACAAGTACAACAAATATAAACACAAGATAATACATTGTACCTCTTGTAACCATAATGTACCCTGTGAATAACAAAAAAAGAAAGAGACAATTTTATACAAAACAAGGCAAGGACATTTCACACAGGATAGGAGACACAATTTCTAATATTTAAACAACCACACACACATTCTGAAGATGGCATCTTAAAATATTTTATATTCATATTAATAATCAAATGGAGAAAAAAACAACAACAACATTTTGTATCTTTTGTTTAAATAAGGAAAACATTTTTTTAACATATCATTCATTTTTATCAATGTAATTTATTTTCATTTTTCTTAGAAGAAATTTAACATATCAGCATATTAACAAAACTGTTCTCCTCCTATTTGCATATTTTCTAAACAATTGTCTTAATAGATAAGATAAAAAGCCAAATGGAGATTGGAGATGTGATTTGGCTTCAAAATAACAAGAATACAAGAAAATACAATGAAAAGTAATACAAGTGTATACCTTACAGATACAGAAACTGTCTTTGATGATTGAAAATATTTGAAGTGAATCATAAAAATCAAAGTTTGCTAATTAATACTTCTACACTATTTTCATGTTACATCAAACTCCTGACAACAAGAATATGTTCTATTTTATTTAAATAAAATATTGAATTGCATCGAGACAAAATCTGTTTTAAAACTTAAATTAATCTATTACAAGGCAGTCCAAAGGACAGCTATATCCCCCGCCGCTGCCTTAATAAAAACCTTTTCAGCACTAATGTTGTAGTGGGGTTTAAAACTGCATTTTATGTAATCAAGACAAGACAAGATAGTACATGTACTAGTTTTACAGTGTGTAAAAAATACTTTACTTAATCTTTACCAGCAATGATATCACTGTGGTAGCACAATCCAGGTCAAGATATGTAGTGACGGAGCGGACACAAAATTGTAAATTGAAATTGAAGGTTCAAACACTTGACCTTCAAGTGTGACCGTGAGCCGACATGGCTGCAACCTGTGTTCTGCACATCATCTCAATTATATTTATATTTGAGGCAAGTTTCATTAAAATCCTTCAAGGGGTATAGGAGATATGGAGCGGACATGAAATTGTAAGGAAATAGAAGGTTCAAACACATGACCCTCAAGTGTGACCTTGACCTTGAGTCGACATGACTGCAACCTATGTTCTGCACATCGTCTCAATTAGATATATATTTGAGGCAAGATTCATGAAAAAACTAAAAGGGGTATAGGAGATATGGAGTGGACACGAAATTGACATGGAAATTGAAGGTTCAAACACATAACCTTCTAGTGTGACCTTAACCTTGAGCCTACATGGCTGCCACCTGTGTTCTGCACATCATCTCAACTAGGTTTACATTTGAGGCAAGTTTCAGGAAAATCCTTCAAGAGGTATAGGAGATACGGAGCGGACACAAAAACCTTACGGACGGACAGACAGACGAAGGCCATTCCTATAACCCCCCTCCCCCTTCGCGGCGGAGGAATAAAAATTGGAAGAGAAAAAAAAAAAATAAAATAAAAATAAATATATTAATTAATGAGTTCAACTAAAGTATTCCATTGAAAATCAAAAAATATGTTCACTTTATTTCACAATAGCACCAACTCATGTCCAGTAAATATGAAAATTAAATAACAAATCATCACCTAACAGACTGGCAAACTGAACACCACATTATTATTGTAGCTCTGTTTAAATAGATAAAAATATGTGTCAAATTAACATTACATATCACTATTGACAAATGTCAACAATGAATATCTATGGTGGCATATTTCTGCCAGCCACTTATCCACTTAGCTATGTCTTAACTTTTCTGAAAAATTGTCACATATTCAGTTAGTATATGGCAAGTAGAAAACTTTTGTGTTATCCTCTTAGGTATCATAACAGGACAAAACTGCCTGCTAGTGCCCACTACTGCCAGCCACATATTCACTTAAGATAACTGGATATCTTGCCTTTTTTAAGTTGATTAAATTATGTGGATAACAAACATTTTTTCACATAATTATCTGGAAAAAAGCATGATATCCACTTAACTTAAGTGAAAATGTGATTGGCAGTAGAGGGCACTAACATGCCACTGAAATGTGTTATTTCTCCCGTGTGCAACAACACAATAGTTAATTTGATAAATAAGTCTGCCCCTTCCCCCTCTCCAAAGAAAAAAACTCCACAATTTTGATAAGAATCAAATGGGATGACTGAGGTCAATAGACTGTTATTGACATTGAAATCTAATGTTAAAGGACATGCAGTAATCTAGAAAACATTTTCACTTTAACCCTTTCCCTCATATAGACTCATTTTGACGCACTCAGTAGGTACCACATAAAGCCTGATCTGCAGAAAGCCAAACTCAAACCTTACCAAATTTAATTGTAAAATCCTCATTACCAGACCACTGAGGAGCAGCGAACAGCATAAAACCTGATCAGCCTGCGAGTTACTCGCAGGCTGATCTGGTTTTATGCTGTTCGCATAGGTCTTTTCATGGTATCCTCTATGAGGGAAAGGGTTAACTAATGTATCATATCAAATACTATATACAATCTTTAAGATATCACATCCGCTCTAAAAAAAACTGGCAATTTAAACCCAAATACAAAAAATGTGTGTAGATTCTAGCTAACCTTCAATATCCCTGTATCATAAATTGTATTGAACTACCAGTATTTTAACAAGTCATACATAAGTTGCCACAATTTAAACTTGTGCAAAGATTGACAAAACAGAAAATTGTTACATTCATTACATTCTATAAATATGCATCATCCCACAACTCTTTAATTCCAAATAAAAAAGACTGTATATTGAAAATTCTGATCTCCAAAATACCGTATTTCATTATCTAAGGTATGCTTAACATTATGGGGGAAAGTAGAATTAATAATAATGAAAACACTGTATATCCCAACACCTAGCCATTATCAATGTGTCAGAATGGTACTCTGCTTACTGAACTGTGCATTATATATTTTTATGTGCCATAGAAAGCAAAATATTAATTGCTGTAGACCTATGTTCCTGTCCATATATATATAACCTTTCCTCAAATATTGCTACTTATTGTTCCATACCTCAATTGAAAGAATATTAAATGTAGATAGAAAATATTGAACACCCAAAAATATATTTTTAATTTCCTTTGCAAAAAAAAAAGGCGGTACTGCAATGTGCTCTGAGAATCTCTTGTTTACCATGCCTCTAAATTCCTTTTAAAATACAATTTGTCTTAATATATTACCTAGAAATATCTAAAAAAACATTTTTCATTTCAATCTACCCTAAGATTTTATTTTCTCTATTCACTTTGTTTGATGTAGTTTCTAGATCAAATGAGGGCAGGTTTCACAGACTATGTGTATGTGCCGTTTATAATCCAACCTTAGAAAATATTCTTCAAAACAAGCTTCATAAAGGGATATTAACAAAACTATTTATCTGGAATTGTCATATAAGGCAGGGACCTAGCAGGACATGCTGAGTATGGCTCCATTCTTCATGGTCAATAAGGAATGATTCATCACTATAGGGTTAGTCTAGCCTAGTTTATCCTTTACATATAACTAGGAATGGTTTATCCAGCAAGGCTTATCACTTTTCCTTGCCCATATATCCATTACAGGAATGATTGGTCCAGCTGGAGTCATCTGTCAAGGTTGATCAGGATTGGCTTATCACTGTGTAGTTACATCACTATTTCATATGTCAAGCCAGGTTTACACCATGCCAAACTAGGAGTGGCTTATCACTGTGTAGTTACATCACTATTTCATATGTCAAGCCAGGTTTACATCATGCCAACTAGGATGGATTATATAGCACGGTTTATCACCTCTGTTTATCAGGCATGGTTCAACTGAACAGGATTATCCAGACTGTTGGTATCGTTCTGGACTGGTTTAGATGGATAATCTGGGACGGTTGCAAGGGCATCCTCCAAAGTCCTATCCGGATTGATGTTCTGAAAACGATACATTGACTGGTTGATTCATTGGAAATAACTTCTGATGTGATTATGTATTGTAACACATTACTGAATCAGAATAAACCCAACCAGCAGGAGAGGTCTCTTCAGTCTGATCAAGATTTGCACTGAATCTCTTAACCCTTTCCCTCATAGAGGACACCATGAAAAGACCTATGCGAACAGCATAAAACCAGATCAGCCTGTGAGTAACTCGCAGGCTGATCAGGTTTTATGCTGTTCGCTGCTCCTCAGTGGTCTGGAAATGAGTATTTTATAATTAAATTTGGTAAGGTTTAACTGTGGTTTTCTGCAGATCAGGCTTTATGTGATACCTATTGAGGGCATCAAAATGAGTCTATATGAGGGAAAGGGTTAATATCTCTAGTTTCTTTGTAGTTGCGCTAGAGACTATTATCGCCTCGACAGTATTACATCCAGTTAGTTAAAGGTAGACTCCCCAGTCACCCAGGTAGATCCACTAGCCTACTGCAAGCCAGCTAAAAGACATCCTTACTATTTATTTATAAGTAGCATGTAATAGCATGACACTTAATCAACCTAAAAGAGATGTTTCGTTCTTATAGTTGGAAAAAATACAGAATTGATGGCTCTCAGGCTATGCTTTAATGTTATACATTAGTGGAAATGGGTTACTTTGAAAAGGGAAATAAGCTTTTAACATTCAAGATATTTTATTTTTGCACAAGTTTTACCATCTCTATATCAGGATATGTTTGTTAAACAAAAACATTTATTAGTAAACAGGAAAATCATTAAAAAGTCATTTTGTTAATGTTAAATTTTTAAACCAAAGGGTTAAAAGAATTTTGGTTTTATTTACAATAGATCTACATTACTTTGTACTGCATGAATACAATTATAAATACATAAAATAAAAGGTCTGTATATTTAGAAATTCTAAACGTAAGTTCAATTCTCAAATTATGTCACAAATTTTTAAAAAACTGATACTTGACAAAATATTCTTTCTATCCATGTCATTATCATAGTTAACATGTCTTTAAGTTTCTTTGGAAAGAGGGCAAATTTCTTTAAAAAGCCACATTTTTTTTTAATCTTGCACAGTATCCTTCCTGATCTGAAGTGTACAATCTGGTTATCAGATTCTGGTTTTTAAACTTACCTTGAATTTCCTCCAAGATCACATAGTTTGACTTACGTTAACCTTGCAAATAGATGACATGGTTAGACTTACCTTGACCTTGCAAATAGATGGTATGGTAAGATTGTCACCTTGACCTTGCAAATAGATGGTATGGTAAGATTGTCAACTTGACCTTGCAAATTGAGGACATGAATAAACTTACCTTTACTTTGCAAACAGATGACATGGGTAGTCTGTAACCTTGTTCTTGCAAATAGATGACATGAGTAAACTTACCTTTACTTTGCAAATATATGACATGGTTAGACTGTAACCTTGACCTTGCAAATTGATGACATGAATAAACTTACCTTTACTTTGCAAACAGATGACATGGATAGTCTGTAACCTTGTTCTTGCAAATAGATGACATGAGTAAACTTACCTTTACCTTGAAAATAGATGACATGGTTAGACTTACCTTAACCTTGCAAATAGATGACATGGTTAGACTTACCTTAACCTTGCAAATACTTCGTTCTGTTCATGCATCTCTCTCTCTCTTTATGGCAGAAAACATGAAGACAGTATATGACCTAGAAATTGTAGGTATGGTAAATCAAAGAAATGGTGAACTTTTTTCTGCATCCAGATATTTTTTATTTCCTGAATAGTACATGACAAAATGTAAATAAGGATAAAAATGTATGAACAAATACTCAGTATCACAAGAAATAATTTTCTAAATACAATAATATGTACTCAAGCAAATGAACAAGAGTGTTTACTGGAACATTTGTGTCACCTGCTGTAGCGTGACAGAAGAGTTATGACGGACAGATGAATGGACAGATAGACGATGGAAAAGTGATCATTATGTCACCTTTGCTAACAGCAGGTGACACAAAAATGTGAAAGAAATATATAATTCAGGATGTTGCATAATGCACAGGTATATCAAATGCATATTTTGCTTAATTACCTTGCTTAGAAGACATCTTAAATTTGTGACCAATCAGAATCTCTGAAAATTTAAATTTATCAACTATTTATTTTCAGAACACCGTTTTTTTACCATGTACAAAACTGATCCGTCTATTTGACAAAAAAAACAAGAAAGTCAGTAGAACTGACAGATGCTCCCCGAAGATCGTCATTGTTACAAATAAGGCTTTGGTAAATGGGTGGGAGGCTATGTTAAGGACCGGAATGGGATCAGCACATGCTTATCATGTATAGAATCCAGGTAATGCGCATCTCCTCTTGGTAATAAAGCTTCACATAAAAAGTTTTGTTGAAATCAAGTTAGTTCCTGAGAAATAGTCCGGACAAGGAAAGTGTGACGGACGAACGAACGAACGAACGGACGGACAAAGCGGCGACTATATGCGTCACCTTAAGTGAGCATAAAAAAAAGGTAAAAAAAAGCTCTTAACTCTCTAAACAGTAAACCATATTATATATTCTTGTTCCTTTTGATGAGACAGAAGATAAAATGGTAAATACTTTGGTGTCCCCCAAGATCACACAGGAGTCAGGCCCCACCCCCAAAATTTTACTTAGGACCTTTCAGCTCAAAGCTGTTGAAATCCCCATTCCTAAATCATATCTATTCTCCTCATCAGATGAGATGTTTTACCAACTCTAATTTGGAGACTTAGTAACAGTTTACTATTTAATATGATAATACGTGTTACTCATCAGATCTTCCATTGATTTTTTTTAAGTTTTTATACAACTGAAAATTAAGTCATACAATTCAATGTGTGCTCATATCAAAGAGGTTAACCAACACTCTTGACATATGACTGGATATTTGAAATAGTGTATAATGGCCTAAACAACAATTAGCTGACATGATTATGATTGACATTACTAGCATATTGAATTTTGTGGGGTTTTGTTTAAATGATATCTCCTGTTAAATTAGGCAAATGACATGAATATCAGTCAACAACATGGTAGTAGGGGCCATAACTCTCTTAAAAATTGAGGAACCAGGTCACGTCAACGATATGCGTATCTACTCTTGGTAATAAAGCTTCCCATAAAGTTTCATTGAATTCAAGCCATTAGTTCCTGAGAAATAGCCCGGACAAGAATCATGCAACATGAACTATAGGCCAAAAAGTCAAGGGGCCATAACTCTGTGAAAAATTGAGGAACCAGGTCACGCCGACGATATGCGTATCTACTCTTGGTGATAAAGCTTCCCATAAAGTTTTGTTGAATTCAAGCCATTAGTTCCTGAGAAATAGCCCGGACAAGAATCATGCAATATGAACTATAGGCCAAAAAGTCAAGGGGCCTTAACTCCTTGAAAAATTAAGGAATCGGGTCATGCTGACGATATGCGCATCTCCTCTTGGTAATAAAGCTTCCCATAAAGTTTCGTTGAATTCAAGCCATTAGTTCCTGAGAAATAGTCCGGACAAGGAAAGTGAGACGGACGGACGGACGGACGGAAGGACGGACGGACGAAGCGGCGACTATATGCGTCACCTTTGGTGAGCATAAAAATGTTTCACAAATTTAGGGTGACTCCTAAGTTAGATAGAAACTATAAAGACATTTCTCCAGGCAACAGATGCCTAAGTTCACTTCAACTTCTATTGTCTGTAAAAATGACTCTTTCCTATACATATTATTTTTCTAAATACAAAACACTTTATAATTTTAGCAACTATTCAGACTTCACATAATTTTTAGATTTTAGGGAACCCAATTAAAATTATAATTATTTCAAGGCTTTAAAACTGAATTAAAAAATATAACATTCTTATTTTGCTTTGAAGGGAAAGTATTCCTAACTTATTTTTTATTTTAAGACTTCTGTTTGGTAATTTTTATCCTGTATCTTAGTTCACAAATATACCTAGTCTGGTACAGAGAACTAAACTCTGTTCTTTGCTAACAGGTTAACATAAGGTCGCCAGGCATAAAATTTAACCATATTTTGGGGCAGATCTCTTACTTATAATTAACAAGTGCCCTTAAATGAAGCCCCATGCATTGTACTTGATACAGTAAAAGAAATAATTTTTCAGAAAAGCACACAAAAAAAATGTCCTGGAATATATGTCATAAACTTATAAGATGTAAAAAGAATCTATTCCTGTACTGACTAGAATCATTACATAATGCATTATTTTAAAAAACTAATCTCTAAAATCATTCAGTGTGTCTGGATTTCTACCCAATCAAGTTATAATCTCATTTGAATTGACAAGCAAACTCAAGCAGTTAATTTCAATTTAATATCTCAAGAAACTTGACATGAAAATTATCAAATTGGCTTTAAACAACTAAATCCATATATTTTGTGTGGTCAAAAACATTCGACATGCATTAATGTTGTTTGATTCAGACTTATAATTTTTTTTTTATTTTTTTTTTTGTCAAATTGAGAACTTTAAGACTTATTATACCATTATTTATGCGAACTTTCAGAGATTGTATTTTTCTTTTATTTATTTAATCTTAGACATTACTTCCACTTGATTGATAACTAAAATTAATGCAATTTACTTCAAAAAGAATTATATAAATCTAGAAATGTGTCCAGAGGACACAGATGCCCCCACCTGTCGTATATTCCAAAACAAAGGCCAACACCCAGGTGCGCAAGTCATGTCCTGAGTAATAAATATATCCATCACGTTTGAAGTCTGTAGCAAATATACTTTCAGAGTTATGTGCCTCACAAGCATAAAATTCCATATTTAAAAAAACATCCAAAAAAACAAACAAAAACCCTTAACTCTGTCAACTTCAAAGAAGGTTCAATAAAAATACTCAGGTGCACAAGTTCATGTCCTGAATAATATATCCATGAAGTTTAAAGTCTGCAGTACAAATACTTTCAGAGTTAAGTGCGTCACAAGCATAAAATTCCATATTTTTCAAAAACAAAGGCCCATAACTCTGTCAACTTCAAAGAAGGTTCAATAAAAATACCCAGGTGCGCAAGTTTATGTCCTGCCTTATATATCCGTGAAGTTTCAAGTCTGTAGTACAAATACTTTTGGAGTTATGCGTGTCACAAAGTTTTGGGATGGCTGGACGTATGAACGAACGGACAAATGCCGTCCCCGCTCCCTATTTTTGGTGGGGGCATAAAAAAGAACATGAAAGAAATAACAAATTAATACATACATAATAGACAAAAATATACAAATGAAAGCATCACAAAGAAAGTGTGCCTGTACTTAAAACCTAAATTGGTCCCAGGTTTAATTTCTAGTTCTAATAATGCTTATTTCAATATCTTCTAGACTCATACCATATCTATCACATACAATACACAACTCTACATTCTATAAAATTCTGCTTGCACATATCCATTTCATTGTTTACAGCCCATCAACCTCTCTATCAATCACCATAACATTATAGTCATCAATTGTTATCAGATCCTAAGTCCACCAAATGCTATTTTCCTACATATATTCGTAACCTTGTTAATAAAGGTTGAAGTCATTGCAATTCAGACCCAGAGGCATACCACGTCTGGTCAGGTGCTTGCTCCAGGTCCCTGCTAACAAGCCATACTTATTTAACAAATCCTTCTTACCTGATCTGATACAACCTGTATGTCTCCACAGGAGTTGTTCTTTCAGGTAGCAGGCAAGGCAGGAAGAAAACCATACAATGGTAAAATATGTGGCTTAGCATTTTAAACAGGTCTACATACATTTGGTAACATTTTCAATTTGGTAGTCATTTTCCAAAACACATTCTCAGTTTGCTTCTATACTTCTATGTCTATGTATGTAACTTAACCCATTGATGGGTACACATGTCCTTTCTTTCTTGGGTACACCTGCACTCTCCAGACTAAACAGGTAATGCCTCTATCACTAATGAGATAGTTTTCCTACTGAACTGACATTGCACGATTCTTCAACAATTTCTGGCCATCGCAAGCATCTCCGTCACACTTCTGAAAGTAAAAAGGAAACCCAATCAGCATACCTACAAACTGAAAATTAACAAGTCCCAATGTATGGTTCTAGCTTTTTAGATTAAAAAGATTTTACAATATATATAAAATTTATTTTTAACTATTTCAATATCCAATTTCATTATTTCTGCCAATCAGGGAGCAATTTTCCTTAATAACTTCCTAATTCTAACTTAAGGTCTATTAATTTTATCTTATTTCATTCCTTAATACCAATTTCTTTGCATTTTATAAATTCATATTTTCTATCAGTTACGGCTTAATAGTAAAAAAAAAAAAATATGAAAGAAAAAAAAAAAAAAAAAAAAAATAAACTTTTTTTTGAGGTTAATTATCTTTATACAAATGTGTCATAACAGAAAATTGTGATTAAGCAAGACAACACCATACACTACAATACTTTTGTATAAACTGTTGTTTATAGGCTGACACTGATTGGGTCTCCTTTCACTGAGAGTTTCACTCTAAATATCTCTTGAAAACACTTACCTCCATCTGGAACAAAATCACTTCTGTGTGCAAATTAGTACTTACCTTGAATTGATGGCACTTTGTTCTTATTTTACTTAAGTCAACTGTCAATGACATATTTTTGAAATATGTGATGTGTGATGATTTATGTTAAAGACAGACATATAGAACAGCTAAAGCACACACTGAAAGCATTGTTAACAAACCACACTACATGCCACATTCAAACTTCAATCTTAGAACAGTCATTCATTGTATGTAACTAGGAATTCATTGTATGTAACTAGGAATTCATTGTATGTAACTAGGAATTCCTTTGCAGAACTGGTATTTTTTTCTTAGGAAAAAAATGCCATGCAAAACTAAAAGTTGAAATTAATAGATACAATTTAACTGAAAAAAAAGTAAGTATTGGGTGCTGGGGAACAAACAACAAATATTACTGTGTAACTATGCAACAGTGGTTTGAGGCTATACCAACAAAATATCTTATGATTGTGCATTTCATTCCTCCAGAGTAATAGCTTTTTATCCCTTTACTCTAAAAAACACAATTAGTTCTGGTTCTACCATCCGGGAAAAGATTGCAAATTGAATAACTTGATTCAATTTAAGCAGATACTATACCATGGAGAATACTCAAGATTGCTCATTTATCAAGGGGAGAAAACTGTGTTAATACTTACGGTGGGACGGTCCCTGTGCGTGTCCACAGCTGGCACGTTCAGCTTGAAGAATTCCACCCTACAGCCATAGGCCACCGGTGTTAGCTTTATCACAGTGTGCAAGGGTACTTTCAGGTAGGGAAGATCCTCTGAAAACATGGGCAACAATATTTATTATCTCCCTTTAAAAAAAGAGTTTAAAAATTACCTCCTTTATGACACATGAAATACAACTGTTTAAGCACACAAAAAATCAACACAGCAGATTGTCAGCCTTATGATAAAATGATATATCTGTTTCTGCATCCCTTCAGTTGGGTCAGTGAGAAATATTTGTCTAGGAATCTTATTTTAACCAAGTATCACCTGTGATCACATACATACTTTTTTTTATTTAACCTTGCATAAAGGAAATACAATGTAGTCAAATTTAGACTTGAAGCAATTCCATTTTCATATGAATGTAGATCTAAAGAGTTCTTTTTTTCCCCCATTTCTATACAGAATCTTGTTTAAGATAAGTATTACTTGATGTTAATAATCTACTTTCATAATCTATATGTTGGTTTAATGCAAAATTTGCAAAACTTAAATCTAATGTTACAATTTATTATTTTACGTTGTTTTCTGATTTTGCTATCTATTTCTGTTAATAACAGTAAAATACATTCATATAAAGCTTAACACCTAGCAAACCTTATCCCACAACTGATATCTCATTCATAATGCAACTCTTTTATAGAAAAAATAGAAAGCTAGCTTAAAGTCCCTCAAGATCAAACTATGAAAGATATTCAATAAGATACCAAAACAGTTCATGTTGCTTAAATCCAGTGAACCTGGTGAACTTAAAACAGTATAAACCTTTTTTTTTTTTTTTAATTCTTTATAGAATGTAACCAAGTAATTAAACATAGTAAAGATAAAAGGTTTATTTCTGAATTACATCATGCAATGTTTTTTCAAGAGTATCACATACCATATTCTCTCAAATAAAAGCCCCCCCCCCCCCAATCCAATCATATAAAAACATATTTAACTCTAAAGCACCTGATTAAAAGAGAGAGTTTGTAGATTTTTTTTTTCAAATAATATAAATTACTTTATTCTTCCTATGGCAAACAACTTTTTGGTTTAAGTCATTTCAAGGACCATAACTCTGTCATTCTTCTGATGATGCTCATTTAAATTATGTCACACACAACTACATGTCATTATAGATATATATGCAATCTCATCTCAATTAATGAAGTAATGCAGAAGTAGTTCACTTCACACAATTTTTCCCACAGACAAAAGGACTTCCCAGCAATCAAAGACAGACTCCTATATACCCCATCTCAAACTTTGTTTGCTGGGGTATTATAATACTTAATCTTAAACCTTTTTTTTTTTTCTGAACAAAAAAACTTGTCAAATCACTTTAAGGAAAATCATAAAAGGAAAACAACAAAGATGCACTAAACGAAATCTCACTACTTACAATCAACAAATTTAACAAATCACAGAAAAATGGCATAAAACAGGAAGCTTACACAAAACAAGATATGAGTGGGAATAAAATCTAAATGAACATTCATCAGCTTGTATATGACTCATATAATTGAACAGAAGTTAAATGACACTTTCCTCATATACATTCAATTATATACTCAATCCTTAAAAATAAGATACTTATAAGCATGGAATAACATATTCAAATAAGACCTGAGGAGCATACAAGAGCTGTCAGAACAACAAATATGCGCCCCCCACCCCCAAGCTCAAGGATTGATTTTGGGGTCACAGGGTCAAAGATCAAGGTTGCAGTGATCTTGAAATTGGAAATTCTTTGATCGATAACATCAATAGGTGTCATCTAGTTGTCATGAGCCTTACACCCTAACAAGTTAGAGGAATGTGGGCTCAAGTGTTTTTAAGTTACCTATCAGAAACAATTTCACATTCAGGGTCACTACAAATGCTGACTTTAAAATCAACAAAGGTCATCTAGCAAATGTAGTCATGACCCATTAGACAATAAAGTTTAAGGAATGTGGGCTCAAGTGTTCTTGAATTATCAATCAGAAACAATTTTCACATTCAAGGTAACTGTGACAAGGGAAAGGTCAATGCCAAGGTCAACACTGACATAAAGGTCAACAGAAATATTAGGGTCAATTTGAAATTAAAGCAATATACAGGCTAAATTATACTGGGTCACAAAATACTGTAATTATCCTTTTACAAAATAATTATTCCTTCACAAATAATGAAATGGTCAGATATAAGTTAAGGTAAACAGAATATATGAAAAATTGAGTTACAAAATTTTAGCTAAATCAAACAGGTGCTTGATTATCTATCACAAATGCTTTAACCTTTCACCTAATGAATATTCATGTACATATTAGAGACTTGATACATATTCATTTACTAACTTTAAAAATGGCTTTGTTATAGATTTTGTAGAATCTGAGCAATATTGTCGTGTAGGTAAACATAGGAGAGCCATAAGTCAATGGCAAGAAGTGGAAAGAAATCAAGATGATTTAAAAATATGAACAGAAATACTGCATTTGACTCATGTTTAACTTTAAACTAAGAACTCACGTCAACTTAGTTAAACAGGTGAAATGCATTTCTACGTCACATTTAACACTTAGCATTGTGAGTGTATTACAAAAACCTGTACTACAAATAAAAGGTAAAAATACAACCTTAACATGGACAGATTGGCCTATTCAATATCATAACAAGAACTCAGAGTCAAAGTTGTGATAGTGACTTAGTTTAAATAAATAAAAAACCTTTTCAAAATTTAATGTTTTTTGTTTTGTTTTGTTTTTTTCTTTTGAGAAAATTTAAGAAAACAAACAAAAACTCTGAAGAAGAAGAAAAAAATACAGAAAAAAAAAGAAACAGAATAAGGCTTATATTATTAGAGAGTGTCATCACTTTAATTTTTTTCATTAAACATATGAACTATTTTAGGCTTTACTATGTAGATAAATAAACCAAATAATATATGAAAACAAATAAAAACAGGAACATAATAAAGCTTAAAGCCAGGTTAGGGATCAAAAGCAACAAATGTGGGTCATAGAAAAATCATCAAGACAATAAAAAAGAAACTTGAACACTAGAAGTTTCAAATAGAAGATCAAGAATATCTGGATAATATACATAATTTCTAACATGAACTTCTCCATGATTGTATTACATATATGCACTTGGTTAGCATTAGGCTTGAGCTTCACTGTGTTATGTTATATTCGTCACAGATAACATGATACTTGCCTAACAAGAATTTTCAAAGCACTGCAAGGATTTACATTTATCACACTTCATGATCAATTAGATATAAATCAGATGTACTGTATAGGTAAGTTTCCTTCAGTCACAACATGAATCATCACTAAATGTACTTAAGGTAATTAATCCATCATTATAGTGATTCAAATGCTTAAAGACTTCAATGCAGATGCAAGCATCTATTGACTTTTGAGTTATTGGCTCTTTTGCTCCAAGTCTATAAAGGCTTGCATTTACTATAAAAATTACCATGATCACTTGATGGACCATGATCACAAATGAATGATGGGTGGATTACCTTAACATCCCTGCTACACCATCTTCACTCATCAATATATATATATTTTTTTTAAGCCATCTATACATTTAGTAAGCATGGAATACAGAAAAAGTTGCTTCCCTTGCACTGGTGTAGTGTTTCTTAAATTATTGAGCATATTTTTAAAAGCAAAATCCCTTAATAAAAAGTGGCCATAACTAATGAGAAAAAAGTGCATGTCACTTGTGATGGTACTTTTGCCAATGAACATTGCTTGCAAAGTTTCAATGTTGTTTGTCAAAGGCTTCTTAAGATATTGAACATTTTATAAACAGGATGTGACATGACAGGCCAATTAACGTGATACATATGTAACACCTGCATCACTTTGGGAAGCAAGGTATAATTAGTGATGTTCCGACTGTCGCTAGTCTCCGGCAATCAGTTACTTTACTGAAAGGCGACAATAATCAATTTACATGTATCCGTACCGCGATGTTGTTGTAAAATTTTATACCATACCATATTATGAATTGTGTGTCTAGTGTACACTGTGCATCAAACTGGAATCTCTTGATTCCATAGGAAAACCTTTAAATATCCCCTATTAAACAATAAGGCCCAAAACTAAGTATAACCTATTCAATGCTCAAGCATCATAAAGCTAAATACTTCATGATGTTCATGTAACTCTTTATAATAAAGCACCTTGCTTAAATTTACTGAGCGACAAATAATCGAAAGTTATCAATTGTACCCCATCCTATTGAGCCGATAACTGATTGAGAAAAATACCAACCAATTTCTATCACAAGGTATGATTAGATCTATATGTGCAAAGTTAAATGAAATGTGTACATGTGCTGTGTAAATTGTTGATTGGTATCAGCCAGCATAACACAAAAGGAATCAGCAACTTATTGAAAACTGATTTGGTTTTTAATGTCAACTCCACTGGTCTTTTTGTAGTTAACATTTATAGTTCCAGGTTCTTGTATATTAACATATATTTTTTTATCATTTTTTTTTTACTCAATTTTTTGTTGTTTTCTGCAATAACTATGCTCACTCAAATTTACTTTATCTTAAAAGGTTTTAAACTTGAAAAATAAATAACACTTTTTTCAGGACAATAGTACCCAAATCTTTCAAAAGGATAATGAAATACTATTGCAAGGATATGAGTAAAAGGTTTAAAAGGTATGGGAATGTATTGCTGTCGTCAATTAAACAAAATCATAAATTTTTAGACTCATTCACTCCAGAAGAGGTCTTTCTATACGTGACCATTAAGTCAGATAGTTTTAACCATTTCTATCCATTCCTAATTTAAAATCATTTAAAGTCACTTAAAATTCTAAAGTTAATGTCAGTTCTTCATGTTCCGAATACAGAATGTTTGCATGAATTTTCCAAAAGAAATGGAACATTTTGAATTTGCAAAATCATAAAATTTTCAAAATATTACACGCAATGTTTCAAGAAAGCTATCAATTAATGTGATGCCAAATCACATCAAAATAAATATAGATTTCAGTTTAACTTGTATAAAACTGTATAAAGCTCGGACACACAACTGCACTTGAACCTCACTGTAAACAGTTACCTTTGACAAACATTTGGGCAGGGTACTGGTATGTCTATTTTGGCATCAACGTTAATTAGAAGAAATGCACTTATAATTATATACTAATTATTAATTACTTACAAGATTCCTTTAATTCTTTACTAGAAGTGCTATGGAAACATCCATTATTACTTAAATGACAATCGATATTCATACCAAGTCCATACAGGTGGGAAAACACCTGACTTATGAAGTAGTCCAGGTGATGAAGTCAACCTTACTGTTATGAAAGCTGAGTCTGCAAAGGGTTCAGTTCTAGACATGCATGAAATAAAGTTTGAGAAGAAATTATGGAATGCAAGGTATAAATAAAGTGAACATAATTAAAAAAAAAAAAAAAAAAAAATAGATTTGCATAATATATAACTATAAACTACACATGCCTTTTTTTAAATGAACTTAAGTAGCTATACACCGTTTCTGCAGAATATTTACATGGATTACATAAATACATGACATTACAGAATTTGTCTTCATAAATGCGGGCATATTCAGAGTTTAAAAAAGCAGAAATGACAAGAAGAAAGCAATAAGCAACTGTGACTATTTATAATTAGCCAATCAATAAAGTTCATACAGTAAAAGACTAAAACCAAAAGGGACAAACTCGTTAAGTGACAGAATGAGGCAGTGTTACTCTGGTTAAAGTCTGCAATTCATTAGGGTCCTATATATTTAAATAATTCAAACATACAAAGAAATTATAATTAAAATCTTGGAGATCAAAAGAAAAGGATAAATTTCTGCAACAAGAATCACAGTCACATTATCATAAGCACAGGGAAAAGTTCTTTCCTAACTCAAGATATCTGAGAACTCTGCAAATTTACATTGATGCCTCAACATTTTGTTTTGTAATTTTCACAAGCCAAGGGAAAAACTCTTCTATTTTAATCACAAGAAATAGTCTGACAGCTGTCAAGTTTATAGGAATAAGTTTTTTTTTAAGTATAAAATATAACAATATGCAAATTGTGTTCAGGTTTAAATCCCAACAACAGGACTACAGCCATTAAACTTTGTCTACATCAGACAAATGCAGTAATATTTCAGTGTGAGAAAATGCATGATACCACTCCAAGTTACATACATTATCCTGATACTGTGTCACCCTCCTGGAACTAACTTTACATGCTTTGTGCAAAGCAAGGTAAATATACCAGTACCATGTTGGTTGTGACAGTGGATCACACAAACAACCTCCCTGCAACAGGGCAGATGCCCTAACTACCTGGTTATATAAAGGATATCTTTAAAGATAAAACATGCTGCAAACAAAAATAAATTGCCATATGCAATGCAAGTCATAATAGTTTTAACATAATTTGCCCTGTATTTCCACTGATCAAATGTAGATGAGTGCAAATACGGGGCATTTTTTTTCCTTTCTTATATAATTCTTCCAAAGAAATGACCTACAGTAAGCCATTTGGAAGGCTTCCAAACATGAACAATCTTAGTGACTAGACTTGGACTCGAACCAACAGCCATAAGGGGCTAAGTTACAGGAAAATGTTGACTCATTTTATCTTGACTTTGTATCCTTTACCTCCATTCCACCATGGTATGCTCATTCTACTACAGTTGTAACTATCAAATCTCAAAAAATGACATTCACTTAAGGCCTAAGGTCAAATTACAAAGTAATATTTTTTTTTTAAACCTGAACTTTTTTTTTAGTTTACATCAATTAAGAAACTTGAACAAACCTCCTGGTCAGTTCCTGGGTTGGACCAGTACTTTGTTCATGGGAAAGTTGTTAAAGATTACTGACCCAATCAAGGTTCGAACCCACAACCTTCTGATTGACTGCCATGTATGCCACAACTAGACCATAACATCCTGACTATCTGGAGGACATCTCTAGCAATCTTAAGTCAATTATGTAAGTTAACCCTTTCCCTCATATAGACTCATTTTGACGCACTAATAGGTACCACATAAAGCCTGATCTGCAGAAAACCACAGTTAAACCTTACCAAATTTAATTACAAAATCCTCATTTCCAGACCACTGAGGAGCAGCGAACAGCATAAAACCTGATCAGCCTGCGAGTTACTCACAGGCTGATCTGGTTTTATGCTGTTCGCATAGGTCTTTTCATGGTGTCCTCTATGAGGGAAAGGGTTAACATATACTAAATTGGTGCAAATGAAAAAAGAATGAGAAGAGCATGCAATTTCTTGAATATGGCATTTACAAATAATTGGTATAACAGATAAACTGCCAATCTAATGTGGCATCCCTGTGAATATTCTTTTCAGACTGCAACAACAAGCAGTTTATAAAACACGTGTACTCCATCCATATATCACTTACTTCACCCTAACATTAGACTATGACCTTCACCTGCATATATCATATATGTTTCTTTTCATTCACACATTTTCAATAGCATTGAAACATGTGACCTAGACCTTTGATGTCTAAATTTCAAACAAATGGGGAACTTAATTTATAAAAGAGTTATAACAGATGATTGCCAAACAGCCCTATATAATTATATACCAATTAAGATACATGATGTGAAATTTACAACAGATAAAATCTGTCAGAAACATATCATTTTTCACAAACTTTTTGAAGCATATATCAGCATTTACAATGACATGAGAAAATTACATAAAACAAAAAGATGAAAAGTGTAGTTTAATACATAAGCTTACTGCATTAGCAATGAATTAGAAGTCAGATTGTTAAAATGACAAACAAAACTAAGTAAAGTTTGGTGAAAATAAGGATGCATCACAGACAATATCTAGCAAACTTATCATAATTTCAACTCAAATTATCATTCTTGATTATATCCATCTTTAATATAATCAAAATACAAGGTTAATTAGCTAATACTTTACCCTTACCATGCTAAATTTCTAAATTGAACT